>OV839569.1:62582163-63182163 GCA_929447395.1 Epistrophe grossulariae
AATGGTTAGAACGTAGGGCTGTTATACCGAAGGTTTTGGGTTCGATTCCCAGCCTATGCAACCTAAAAAACAGAAATGTTTTTCACAGGTTACTGCCTCTTGCGAGGAAAAAGTGCTTCTCACCTTAGCTGTTCGGATTCGGCAAAAAAATTTTAGGTCCCATCCACTCCTGCCAATATCACGCACATATAGGAATGGTTGAGAGTTGTAAGTCACTAGACCCTGGTTCTACAAGAGCTGTCGCGCCACACATTATCAAAATGCGAAAATGGGATCAGAACTAAATACATATATTTCTTTAGACATAACCTCATATAACAAACAATATAACAAACTTTCAGTATCACATTGATAAAAATAGAAACCATAAAAAGGTTAAGGGTGTTTTTTTAGTCGTGTGGTTTTCAAGAAGAAATAAAACGCGTATAATTTAATGTTATGGCCAAGAATCTGGGGTGGAATCGGCTAAGGTGATTGGTGATTGTCACATTTATGACAATATAAATGTGATCAAATCAAATTTTCGTTCTGTGTAAAGTGATCACCAAAAATTATTTAAAACTTGGCATTACTTTGAGAGACAAGTATTGAAAGTTGTAATAGATCCTTAATTAAAAATGGATAAGATTTAAAATCTTGTTTTCCTTCGGCTTTTTGGTCACAATGGATGTGGCAATGAAACAATTAAGTTAGCATTAGCTTTTCCCTTCACTTCACACTTCAATTTGGTAAATAAAAATATTTATAATAAATCTTTTGTTTGATTTTTTTTTGTCAGCAAATATTTTGTATCCCCCCCTTTATTGAGTGTCCATAGCAATCAGTGAAAATAAATATAAGTACCTAGGAACACATTATTTTAAACTTTTTAAGTTTTAAAGAAAATGATATAATTATCATTGATGGGAAGTAAGCCTATAAAATACAATTAAAACTTCTGACATTTCTATTATGTATGTGATTTTCATTTTCCACATTATTAGGACTTAAAAATAACTCCACAGGTACAAATAAACTCATTTTATTGAAACATTTTTTCAATTTTACATGCAAATGACACCAAAATAGCTGTCACAAGAAAAAGTCCCAAAAATATGATTGTCACATGTGACAATCACCTTACGCAGACCGAATTTGTTTATAGTGACTGTCAATTATCACAAATCACCTTAGCCGATTCCACCCCTGGCTTTTTTATAAAGATGCGTTTGCCATTATATTTTAAAAATTATTTCGGGCAAGTGGCCGCCGCGGCTTGCAAAATCTTTCATAAAGTGGATGGGCACAGCTCCAATTGTTGCGCGCGATGGCGGATGGACTCATTCGGGTCTTCTTCGATACTCTGCTCCACAGCAGCAGAAGAGTCTTCGGTGCGCACTGTATGGCGTCTCTGAGGATGCGCATTATCCACTAGAGTAAACGTGGTGCGAAACCAATCCATGGTTGTTCGAATTACCGGCTGTGCTGGGCGAATTACCGACTCTGCTGGGCGATTATGTCGACCGAATATTGGACGCAGCGGAACCGAACCATTATTTCGGTAATCAATTTGCACGATTTGCTAACGTTGTTCAGGAGTAAGTCTTTTCATTATGAAATGGCAAACCAAACTGAGAATAATTCAAGTGACAGCTATAAAAACGACCAACTCCGAAAAAAGTATTGCCAGATTAAAAACCACACGTCTAAAAAAAACACCCGTTATTTAGGGCTTGTTTCACAATGTCTAAGTAATGTTCTGACTATTTTTAAATTATCTGTGTAACGATAATCTTTGCATTAACGAAGTTAAGCCCAGGAAATTTAGAAAAAGGATACATTTTGACACAGTATAATGTTTGCATGTCCTAAGAAGTCCTCAAAATTTGGTACAGAGCTTAAGTTTTTAGGGAGGAGACGTGTGAAATTTAGTTTTTTTTTGTAAACTTCTGAAAACTGTCAGTTTTTTTTTTTGAACAAATATACACAAAAACTGCTGTTTATGCTTTTTTACATACAAATATCCTGACACTTTTTTCGCACGAGCAATAAATTTTCTAGAAAAAAAAACTTAGCAACACGTACCAGTTTTTCTAATTTTAATGTCAAATTTTCCACAATGCCTTTGTAAAAACTGTTTGTGATAATTTTTGTGGTTTCTATACAGTAGGCCTAATTCACGTCAAAATTAATATGAAAAAAAAAAACAAAATTCAGTTAGTCATTCTCTAGATGTAATCCAGTAAAATTAGACTTTGGACGTTTTCGGAAATGTCATCTATTTTAAAAATGCATTTGAAAAATCTTCTTAACTGCAAACGGCAAATTTATTCGAAAACTAATTTTAACTACATAAGCATTGAAGTCGATAAGAACATAAAGCAGTTTGTCAAATCAAAAGTTCGAAAACATCATTTGCGTTGCTGCGCAGTAAAAAATTCAAGATGACGTGATCTTGTTTAAATAAACATACACACGCAGAAAAATAATTACTAGCCGACAGTGTTGGTTAAAAAAATGTGTCAAATATAACGTAGTCAATAGTAAAAATTCTACTTCAAACTTGGTTATAGGATTCGCAATTTTGAAGATCGTTTATGTTAAACGAGTAGCTTGCTTAAATCAAATAATTATGTTTAGTTAATTTCACAAATCTTAATATGAGCGGTTTAATATGTTTCATTAACTAACTTAATTGGTTATAGAAACCGAGCAAACTAACCTAGAAGTAATTTAATAAAATTAAGTACACTTAAACAGAATCGGTGTGTATATTTAAATAATTTTGATTAATCAAGTTGACTCGTTAAAATCTGTTGAGTTTGTAGGTTATACCTATAACAATGTTTGATATTTAACTTAACCGACTTTTACGTTGTTAAAAACGGATCATTTTTCTGCGTGTAAATTGTACGTAAAAAAAACGATTGCAAAAAAAAAAAAACTGTTAAAGATTGTTACTTCATCGTCATAAAATGATCGTTTGCCGCTCAAATTGATTTGAATTTTTCGAAAACGACCTTTGACTTCGAAAAAATTCTGACAAAGCTGAATTTTGGTGCGGAGATTTGCTTTGGTCTATTAAAAGCACATTCTAAAAATATGACCTGATTGTGATAATGTCAACAACACAGAAGATAAGCGGTTTATATGTATATTCCTTTTAATTTTTAAAATTATTGTTACTGGCTTTTCTCGGTTAGTGAAAGACATTTCACTTAGAATCACTTAAAATATATAAATAACAGCTTCTTTCATGAGTATACTTTTTCTTGTCCATGTAATTGCTATGCGATATTTATGAGTCCAAGTTTAGATCGATGCTGCGACGAGACGCCAATTTTTGTGGACTAAAGCTATTTATTGAATCAATAATTCAACAAGTCCAATTAAATAGTGCTAAGTCTTCTCACTTGGTTCATACACTTATTTCAGTAGTATGTATGTGGAATTTGTATTATTAAAAAAAAAATCGTATTTAATCATGTAACTGTAAGGGCTGTATTGCGCAATTATTGCGTCCAACCAATTATTTATTTATTCGTTTAATTTCAACGGTCGAACTGACATCTGTCACGTCAGCCGTAAATCAATTGTCAGTTAACATTGCTTATCCATATTTCATCTGTTCATTTGAAAAAATACTCATTTTTTAATTGCTTGTTATACCTTTTCAAATTAAACGTAAATGAATAATGAATAACTTAAAAGTATATTAATTGAATTAAAAAAATAACAACAATCTTATAAAAGATCTTTAAGACTTTTGTACCTAAGGCCCTCTACCAAACTAAATCCAACCATCAAAATTCAAGCTGATAATATATTGTTTTGCCTTATTTTAGCTGGAAGCCGAAGAAGTACTTTTGCTTTTTAAAGCTATACAACTTGTTGTGTTGTTACTGTTGGTTTTGTTTGAGTGTTGAGAGGACCATTGAATTCCCCTCTTGCAATAACAAGGAAAGTTCATAAAATTTTGTACGATATCGTTACGTGTTTAACCTCAGTGGTGTACATAATATAAATATGCTTGGATGTTGAACAATTGTTTATATATAATTTTTATGGTATTTTTTTTAAGACATTGTGGAGGAACATTTTTGTTTTGTATATGGGTATAGGTCTCAAGTGGTTGGTAATTTATTTTAATAAAACGAGAACACATTATCCATATTCTTAAGGGGTTTGTTTTACAAATTTTATTAGATTAAATTTTAGGATTTTTAGTCCTTTATGAAAATATTTGATAAAAGAAACAAAAGTTTTTGATTTGAATAGGAAAAACATGTTATAGGTTTACGATGAACATCAATAAAGTTGCAAATCGGCAAAATTCAAAGATTTCCGTTATTTTGTTAAATAAAATAAAAACTTTCTTATAATTCAATTACTTCAATGAAACAAAAACAACATTGATGTGTTACCAACAAGTATTGTTAGGTGTTATAGCTATCGATGAAATCTTAGCTCCGGGGCCAACCCGATCATTAGACTTCTCTTAAGCTAGCTATGAATACAGTTTTAACTTGGTTGGTGTTATACACATGAGTTTTTGTTGTTTCAAACAAATTTTAAATTTTAATTAATACGAATGCTTTGGGTAAATTACAATTTTTAAGCTTCAAAAATATCGGTACCTTCCGCACGACTAACTGGTTTAAAAAGTTTATTTATCTCGAAGAAATAACGGCCAAAAGTAAATTAAGTCCTTTGTTTCAAAAACCCGTAGTCTTCATGCTCGTAACTAAGATACCGAAGTTCATCATGAATACATTTCGACGCTTTTGGAAAAAGGTTATATCCTTAATCTTCAGTTCATAGAGTTCGTTAAGGTCGTCAAAAGAAACCTTTTCAAAAGATTGTTCTATCATTTTGATCAGACCAGGACACTTACCAACCGAAAAAAATTAACGACAGATGTTTATTTTTCCTGCTGTTTGTACAACTACAACATTAAGTATTGTCAGCAATGCCCAGATTCGCTTATTGGCCAGTGTCCGGTAAAGGTTTCAACGATCCTGGATATTGCTTTCATTGGATTCCCTATTAGATCAGTTGTTCGACATTTATCTTAGTTGGACCAAATATTTCTAGATAATCATGCAGCTAGTCAAACTGTTCCACCTGCGATTGAGAATATATTGCCTTTCATAGCTCCAATAGCTTTTTCGGGCAAGCGAGGTATGAGGTCTAATTTTTCTGCGCGTTTATTTCCCGCAGTTCTACTGTGAACCGGTTTAGACTGAGGTTAGTGTTAATATTCAGCCTTGACAGCTCATCTCGACATAGATGAATCAATGGCTTTAAAAGACGTCCGAATGTCTGATTAGATGGCTCTTTTTCAATTCTGGTGAAGGAATCATGAAAAATACTAAGAACCAAATTTTGAATGCTTCCTCGATTGCCAGAAAGTATGTTCTTCTTGAAAAAAAAATATCAACTAATCGTTGGATAACCGAAAACACATATATAGAGACAACATTCTTGAACTAACACCTTATTCTATCTTTGAGCCATCAATCAAAATGGCTGTGTGGAAACAACTTGTCACAGATTCATAATACAACCCTTTTTGGGTGGAAGTTTAGCCTTGAAATCCTTTAGTTAGTTAAAGTTTTAGAAATTGAAAGACCGAATTCTACGTTTTTTTTTTATTTTTCTCTTATAAATTCGATTTTTACATTTTTCTAAAATCTTTAAAATTCTAAAACACTTGAACTATTTATATTTTAAACTTTTCGATTAGAACTACATAAAATAATATTTTGTTGCTTTTCTACATTTTATTTAAGTAGGCACTTTCATTCTATTTCTACAGAGGCTAATTGACTGTAAGTTCTTAATAATTTTTATCAATACCAAATTTATCTTCTTGTATTTCCTATTTTTTTTGTGAAAGAGATAATTTACTGTTGTATATGAGTCAAGTGAAAATATCCAGAAATTTTATGAATGACGTCAAATGGTCTTTCCAACCACCAGAACGGAAATAAAAGTCATACTTGACAAACAGATTGGTAAGTGAGTTACCTTACTTATGTACATGTACACAATATGATCATATACACTCATTTAAGTTTAAAGGTAAATATACTCATAAACGCTACAAATAGCAAAGTTTTTCTTAGTAAGATAAGTAAATATTTGATATGAAACATAACACTCCGACAGAGTCATTACTCTGATGGCGTTCCTTAATAATCTCTAATGGCGTCAAAGATTCTTTTTCTCTATGGTCACCGAAGAAGCCAATAACCTTTATTTGAACAAAATCTATATATATACCTAGCCATCAGCTACTTTTTTTATCGATTGAAACTCATGATATCTTTAATTAAACAAATAAATACTATAAACCCCAGACATAGCAAAGTTAATTAGAAAGGTTCTCTCCGCGATGGTGGCAGCTCACAAAAGATCAACTCCCAATATCAATCAATTTGTTGCAACAAAATTGACGCCAGTAAAACTACAACAACAACAATAAAAAAACACAGCGAGTCTCCGCCGCGCCGCCTGCCATCTTAATTCCAGTGACCTAATAGCTCGGAAGTTTTATCTTATTTTGGACAATACCGCAATGGTTCTATGCTTCGGTTTATATTTTTCAATGCCAAATTGGTCTTGATCGCAAATACGAGTTCACCTACACACCTTTACAATCTGACAGTTTGGCGGACCAACTTTTAAGTGACTTGAAAGTCTTGACGCGCGGCCGCGGTGGTTAGCGGCAGTGCACAAGAGCAATTTTTATACCATTTTTAATTTTACCAGTTTAATTAATGCGAGTGTGTTTGATTTCAAAAATGGATTTACATTGCAGATTAATAAACAACTTGTATCTTTTTACTTGACATGGATTTTGTTTTAGAATTATTTCAACTCGTTATGTTACCCATACTATAGAATTTATTGGGAGGGTGGAGACTAGCATAAAGTTTAAAGAAATGTAATTTATGTATTTAATTACCATGAAGAATGTAAAGAATTTCATTGATGTCACAGTGGCTCATTTTACTAAAAGTGCGCAGCTAAATATAAACAAAAATATGTTCGCAGATGCAACTGTTGAACTAATTTATTATTTATTTTGATCAATTTTAGGATTATGTAAAGATAAGCACTACGATCTTTACATAATCCTAAACCCAGCATTATTTTTTGCAAAATTTTATTTTTTTTTATCAAATACGTAATGTTCAGATCTGCAATGTTTTTTTTGGTCTATAAAAATACAAAACCTCTATAGTTTAAAGATTTGGTATGTGCATTGTGCACGTACTTATCTTCCGATGTCGGTTTTTTTTACAAATAATTGTATGGTACTTAAATGTACATTAGGGTGGCTCTTAATATGAAATAAAATTGGGAACGCCCCTAAATTGGGCTTGAATGAATCTCTTTTTTAATTTTTCAAAGTTCATGTCTGTAACATAGAAGCTTGTGAGTAATGGGTATCGCGTAAGACTATCACGCCGGAGGTCTTGGGATCGAATCCCAGCCAGAATAAGCGACGCACTGTGGTCCAAACTCACGTTTTTCATTGCAAAAATCATAACTTTTGAACCCATGAAGATTTCGCTACAATTTTTTTCTCTTTAAAGGAAATTTTCAGGGCTATAAAAATATTGATTTTTAAGAAAATTTATAGGGTGTTTCTAAATATTATAGACTGAAGTAAGAAATTTTTTAAAAAAGGAATGAACAGAGAAAGGAATTTAAGCAAAACATTAAAAACAGTTTAAATTTTGCTAATTTTGTAAAAAAAAGTCTTCGGCAGGGTTTTCCGAAATAAAAATGTTCGCAACAGTGGATGCATAAAGTTAACGAACCAATTTTTGATGTTTTTAGAAATTATTTCAACAGTATTTTTTTTTCATTTTGTGACTCACCGATATATTTTATAAATTGTTTCAGTGACCAATTTTATGTGAAATAGTGTAAAAAAAAATAAAAAGGGAACAAAATGGGAGTTTTTGAAAAGTTCCGAGTATTTGTTTAACATAGGACATCTGATTTCGAAATTCAGAACAAATTCTTTTAATGAGGCATTGCTTTTTTCAATTCCATTTCATTCCTTATTGATTTTAATTTTTATTTTAGGAGGAATTTATTCAAAAAGGGGCGTGAAAGTGGGCAGATTTCAAAACTAGAATGTTCAATATAGCAAAAGTTTATTTACAAGATTGCAATTTAATTTTTTTAATAATTGCCATTTAAATAAAAATTGGCGTGGAAATGGTCAAGATAAAAAGAAAATGTATTCTAATTGAAATAAGAAGAAAATTCTCAGATCTTTTGAATAAGGAAATAACATTCCAAAAGTAAATTTGCTTTTAAGACCAGAATATAAACATGGGAACATGTCTGTTCTTTAAACAAATTACAATTTCAAAACATTGTTAAAAGTTGCAGCTGCAGTTTTGCATATTGTTTAATAAATAAATAGGCCAGATTTCTTGGGATAGGATCCAAGCCGTACGACGCATTGCCCCCTAAAAAATTCCAAAATTTTCAAAATTTTTTATATACATACATAATTTGAAAAGGAGGTTTTTTTTACAATTAATTAAGTAACTATTTAAAACTAGTTGAACTGTATTTTTGGAACAAATCCAAATAATAACCACTCTAATGTACATAAATATGTATTTTGCAACAAAAAATTGACAACATCGTTGCCTTGAAAATTTTATTAAAATGTCTATGTACATATTTCAACATTCACCTGATTTTAGCAACAAAATAATTCAACAACAATAAAAGAACCAATGTGTGTTAATTGTAGGAATGTCACGTTGAGATTGCAATCGAACTCAAAGTAATAAAGGTATAGAGATGCTTTTGACGAATGTCTTTGAAGTGATTTACATAGGAATTTGATTCAACACCCGATAGAGAAGTTTCATTTCACGGATATAGATATTTATCGAAGAGTTTCTGAACATTGTCATAAACTTTGAATCGTGTGCTTAGTTTTACTGAATATATATGATTTTACCAGCTTGGAATTTCAAAACAAAAACAAAAAGGCAAATTCATATACAGTCGTTTTTATGAGTCACTTTTGAGTCATGGCATCGCGTCAGTTGGTCGCTGCTAATGTCTCATCAGCTTTAGCCTGCATCGTAAAAATCGAATGATAATTTTTTCGAAAAGGTTTTAAATTCGATGCTTTTAAGCAATTTCAATGTAGCACTCAAATTAGCTTATAGACTAATAGCTTTCTCATCACAGCAACCTCATTATGGTTAGTCTTTTTTGTTTGTTTGACTAATTAGACTATAAGGTGCCTCTTTGTTTCATATACATAGTTTCCTTCATCCGATTATTTCTACATACATACATATAGGTATCTTCAATATATGAAACGAAAACATCAACCTCTTTCACAGCTACTCTTAGGTAGGTATATGTAATAGCACCTCAAACGGGCCTAATCGGATTATTATTACCTACTTTTTTGTTATTTTCGATGATGTTTGCTTCCTTGAATATTATCTGTGATTTTGCTGCTTGCTGAACTAAACTGATGAACTACTGAACACACGCATGCTATACTATGTGCTATAGCAAAGAGAGGTTTTGATAAAAAGTCTTCCTGAAACATATACATAAGTGTAATGATGGTGCGCCCTAGGTAAAAAAAAGAAACAAGTGTGTGTTCCTTCTTTTTTTATTTAATGGATAAATATTGCAGTCTGAAGTAGGTTCCTGTATATTGTGGTAGCTCATAACAATGGAACGAATGTGCATTTGATGAAGCCTCCTTCTTGTTTTTTTTTATTTTTCATTTTTTTTAATGGAATGCTTCGACAATTACGGTATAGTCATTTATAATAAGACACTAAGGAATGCACATCATATTATATGCAATGTGATGGAATTTATTCCATTACTGATTTAGGTAGTGTGGTGTTAAATAAAAAAAATCGTATTTAAAAAAAAATTATTTCTTGCAATCGTTATATGAATATAATACCTCATTGGGTTGGGCTTTTGTGTAGCGAAGAAGGCTTTTTAGTAATTGGTGGAAGTAATTAAGTCGGTTATAATGGGAAAGTCAGCAATAACTGAATAGGAATAGATCTAAAGACACATGAAAGAAAGTATATACTTTTATAAGTATAGGTACCTATATGCAGATTTTTGTTTCATTGTTTCAAGCATTGACAATGAATATCAAATCTTTGTATTTGCTGTTTTTTGTTTGTTAATATGTCTTCTGAACGATAGGTACAACGAACTGATAAAAGCTTTGAGTAGTTGCTGTAAGATGGCGATAGAAGATTTTAGCTAAACGCTTTATAAATAGTGTCTTCGAAAAGTTTTTTGTTTGTATTTGAGATTTAAAATATCTCAAAACCGGGATGCTTCATTAAATAAATTTTCCACAACTGTTAACCCAACGGTTCCATAGGCAATGTTTGAGAAAATAAATTGCATTGCTTGGTTTATTGCCATATTGCCAATGGAGACGCTTTGGCAATGGCAATATTACTCGGCAGATGAAAGGCAATTATTGATTTCCATCGCTATAAGCCTATAAATTTTAACGTTATACCTTTTTTAAAATGGTATCTTCGCAATTTGGAATGACTTTTGCTTTATTTTGAAATTAAAATTGAAAATATGAGAAATTAAGTGAATTAAAGTTTTTGTTTTAGTGATTTTAAAGAGCAAACAAATATTTGACAATGGTCGTAATATCTAAACTAACATTTGACAACTGAAATTACATGGCAATGGAAAACCCACCCAGGCAATAAATATTCATTGACATTGAAATTAACATTGCCTCAAATATTTCCAGTGGAGCCACAGCCTAAGGAATATGAGTATATAAAAATTAAAAATATTTGAAGCTCAAAAAGTTATAATGGCTTCAACATTAAAAAATCAAACCTAATGGATTTTCATTTACCTATTCCATTATTAAGAAAATTATTTACATATAGTAAACAAAATATTTTTTAATGATTTGTTTATCGTAATTACTTTAATAACCTATACCTGAGTATTGCATTTTCATTAATCTTTTATAAATATGGACATCAAATTTGCAGTATAATAGTTTCTCTAAAGAAACAAAAAACTGTGATTGCTCGTACAAATGTAAAATGTTTGCAAAAAACTGTGATTGCTCGTACAAATGTAAAATGTTTGCATTCAAAATTATCTATCCTAACATTGTTTATTTATTAATCTCATAACAAAACACTCCTGTTTTTCAAAACCACTTAAAATAACCCTATAGATATTACATTCTGCTGTCTTTAACATAATATTATACCAATACTTGTATTACAAGTGAAATTATACGCCAAACATCTAGTCGATTGTTATACGATGTAATCGTCAAATACTACAAGTTGTATGAAATTGTGTTATTTCACTGAACTTACCTATATACAAAAATAAAACTCAATGATAAAATTGTTGATAAAATAATCTTAGATGAAATTTTCACGATTTAGACTTGACTATGGGAAAGGAACCTAATAATTAGTCAGGGAATTTTGACGTTTAGGAAATATTTGTTCAGCATTTATTGATTTGTTTTAAGTACTGTTGTCAAAGATCATAACCGATTGAAGAAGGATAGTGTTTATCAACAAATTATATGATTTTCAGTTGAATGATTTAACTTCTGCCGCGAGAAAATGTCAAAACAAAACCTGGGGCCCTACTATGTAACTTGCTTCTACTTTCGAATCCCTTCGAAAGTTGTTTTCAATGCTTATTTTAAATGGTAATATGTATGAAAGTGGGATCAGTTTTTGGTGCTTTCGACTTTTTGCTACAGAATCTTCAACTAGTGCTGTTCTATTTCCGTTTATATGCGTTTGCTAAATAATTAGCGAACTGAGATTTTGCGAATTCGAACATTTTTATTGTAGAATCGAGTTACATAGTTGGGCCCCAGATTACCTATACCTATTTTGACATTTGACAATAGATCTTAAATCTGTATGAAATGTCAGTGAACCCAATTTCGGACGAGTTGTGAAGTAAAGAGAATCTTTTTTAAACCGCACTACATGAATGGGAAATGCTCTACCTTACTCTATTTTTTCCTCTAATTGTAATATTCAAAAATTCAAAACCAATGTGCATCGGTATCCCCTTTTAAACCCTATACTATTTTCCTAATGCTCGCACTGTGTTTTTACTTATTAAGGGTAGTCATAACCCCTTGAAAATTTTACGTTCGTATATTACGAATATTTAAATGCCAAAATAATGATGATGACTTGAATAATTATTTAAGCCAAGGAAAGAATATCTGTTCTTAACGATACATCCGAACTTAGGCCCAAAGGCATACTAGAGAGCAGGACTAGGAATACAGTTGTCAATTTTGTTTAAAAAAGTAACGATAAAACAGTGATATTCAAGAGACATTGCGACGATGTTCCCAAGAAACAAATGTTTCCGAAATTGTTTACCTACATATAAGCTTTAAAATTTATTTCAATTGTAGTGAGCACTAAATACTGAAAGTCCTATTAATAAGAAGCAATCAACTCACCTCTGAATCCTTTAATGGTATAAGGATTTGGTTTAGGGAATAAATAAGCATTCTCTTGTTTTCTAAATATTTAACTATTTTGGTTTTTCTTGTGAATATATATATCTCTCATTTAAAAAAAATCTAAATTTAAATATGTATAGATCATTTTGCGATTCTGATTAAATATTTGTATACACGAAGAACGCAGAGTGATGCTTTTAAATTTTGAAAATTTTAATGAAATAATTGTTTATAAAAATCGCGTCATTTACATTTTTTTAATGATAAACTTTCAATTTTCATTTTGATATTGAAAATTAAAAGTTGGGTCCATTTTCTATAGTAAAATTTTAAAACTTCGTATGTTTTAAAATCAAAAAAATATTCCCAAAATATGAAGAAAAATTTACGGACCTAATTTTTTCATTCACAAAATTCGATTTCATGTTTTCTGTAAAAATACAAAAAATAACTTCGTATACTTTTTTTTCTTTATTTCTTCCCTAAACCACCTACGTATATAAACGACAGTTAGCAAAATTTTGTTCTTATATTTATGACATTTTGCACTTTATTTCCACGAGTAGGAGGAGTATATATGGATATCGCTAATTCGCGTTAATTTATATGGGTATAGGTGAGTTTCTGCAAGTCGATGTACATTTTTATTTTCTATAACTAGAATTTTATTTCCATTTTACAAAAAATTTATCTACACTTTTAAATAAACATTATCATTCAAGTGCTC
Organism: Epistrophe grossulariae; assembly: GCA_929447395.1. NCBI lineage: Eukaryota > Metazoa > Arthropoda > Insecta > Diptera > Syrphidae > Epistrophe > Epistrophe grossulariae. The sequence goes on from OV839569.1 coordinate 62,595,405, forward strand.
GTAGAAGTGTAGATTTATGTTACAGGTGCCTCTCTATACAAAAATACACACCGATAAAGTGAAAATTTTGTATGTTGTAATTACATAAGAAACAGGAATAACTTTTGAGTGTCATGATATTAAATATGTAATACCATTTAATTTGTCGCTTGAATTCTCCAATGCAAGCAAACAAAAATAAATTCGCTCAGTTGTTGATTTTATATAATTTTGTCCCCAAAGCTGTCAAAATATTAACGAACGCTTATTCTATATATTCGTAATTGTATACAATTTAGACAAACATGACAAGAAACAACTGTTTAAATTGGTTATCACCAACAAAGTGTAACACCTTCCTTAGTTTATGTATCGGTATTCGGTATCTTATACTTGCAATCAAGAGAAGAGGAATTTTTACATTAGTGTAAAATGTACAAACAGACGAATCTAAATTAACTTGAACAATTTCACTCACTAACTATCCACACTAAGTTATATGACTGTCGTAAGGCCGTATATAGTGTTTTGCCATAAATTGTCGAACATGACTACTGTCGATTCTGTTTGTTCAAGCAGTGTAAAATGGCGGTCAATCGTTTGTTTACGTGCTGTAAATTAATCCAATCTAATCTATAGACTCACAGGTGAGTAGTTGAACATGATCATTAGCAGCACCCGGATAGTTAATTATTTAATAATTTCCTTACTTTAATAAATGTTATATCAAGGAGATCTTTATGAAAAAGAAGTAGGTAATGGTTATACTACTGTGACATGTTTGTGAGCAGATTAAACAAGGCTATTAGGAAGCGTTATTTATGTGCAATGTCTTGAGATGCGAGTGAAAACGAGTTAATAGTATTAAAGGAGCTTAAGTTGTCCTAATCGCCTTGAAACTGGGATTCGAGGACTGTTTTTGCCTTGAACATTTCTTTGCATTCGATGTGGCAATGTGGCTTATGAAATCGACGTGTTTTGACTTGTTGGTCTACATCCACTATTTGCTTCACTATACAGCTGGTGAGTTATGATTTAAATTCCTTGATATTTTTTTATTATTTGCTTCATTCAATCTTAACAAATTTTAAACTTTTAATGGTTTCTTTAAATTCAATTTTTCATCATCTTCGTTATTATATGATTTGTTTAAATCCTTTTTTTAATTTTTTTGAAAATAAAACTCTTAAGAATATTTTTAAATCAATTTTTTTTTCCTTGTGAACCTTCAAGGCGCCAATTTATCCAAAGGCAATAAGCCTTTCTGCGAAATTTTTCACTCTTCATTATTTCTGACACAATGTGTGTTTATCTTAATAAATAATAAAATAAATCTATTATAATATCGATGAATAAAACTTTCCTTATTAAATTTTCATGCACCAAACGATTGACAATAAATTACAGCAACGTGATGTTTGATCATATCGAGAACGTACTTTTTGCAAAGGCCGGATTGTCAATAAAGCAAAGTAGGCAACATCATATTATATAATATTTCATACATTTGCAATACTTTTGTAACTTTAAAATAAAATTGAAGAATCGTGTTTGTTAAACAATTTCTGGGTATTTTCCTTGAAATACTTAAAACGCTAAAATAGTGAACGTTATACTTATAGATTAAAAATGTCACTCTTGAAAATTTTGAAAATTAAACTACACTGAACTTTTTCAAATGGTAAAATAGTAGTTACGAGAAGGAAAAAAAATTCATGTGGACACGAGACGATTTCGAAATGTATTGCCCGAGTATTTCTGTGTGATTAAGTCCGGTCCTATCATAGAACGTATGGATATTTATTATGTCATTTCAATTTTACAAAGCAGTTTCACTTGCGAATCGATTGTTTTATGCAAATTATTACCAACCAACGGCTAAGAAGGAAATTGTTTTCTGTTGCCTTTTTTAATTCATCTATTTATGGACTCCGCATGGCACTTATAAAGACGGACACAATGACGACGTCAGGGCATTTAGTTATTCAACGGTCTCGCTGTATGATTTTCTTTTATATTCATATGATTTAGAAACTGATTTAAATGATGTTGTTGATGAGTTTTCAGTTACCTAAACGTTCTTCTTTTGAATTCAATCTCTTGATGCTTATGCCAAGGTATACCTACCTTGAAAAATAAGAAAACTAAACATTTTGTTCACGGTTACCGAACATCAAAGTCAATCTGACGTTTGTGACATTGTTCCAAGGTAAAACATAAAATGCACATTTGACGTAGGTACACGTAGTTTTCGTAATATGATATTTTTTGAAAATACATAAATTAATTATAAAATGTTCCATGGAATTGCCATCCTTATAAATCATTGACACAATAAAAAAATATAAAATGTCTCATTTACAATTTAATATGAACATGAAAATATCAAAAAAAATATTCTTTTTCTTTCGTTTCACTTCATTGTCATTAATAAACATCTCATAAAACTATTTATACTTAAAAAAAATATATATATAATATAATTTGATGTCACACATCAAATTTAAAGCTTTTGCATTAATTTGACCAATAAAAAACTCAAAATGACGTTTTAATGGTGAGTAAACTACTGCAAGACAGATATGTTTGATGGATATGGTGACCATCTGCTCTTTATTTAAAAAAATGTCAAATTGTTTAGGCTCAATTTAAAAAACTTTCAATTTTTTGGGCACCGTTTTAAAAAAAATTTCAATTTGTTTACGAGTCCATTTTTAGAGCCTCATATACATATAAGGTAAAGAAAAAATATTCGTTTACAATATTCCAGGTTTCAGAATGTTCAATGAACATTAATAATTCTGACCTATGTATTATGTAAATTTTCAGAAAATTTTATATTTTAAACACAATAATTAATTTTGTATAAATTCAACTTTGTAATATTTTTTATAGATTTTTCGGAAACTTACCGCGTTAGAAATATTTATTTATTTATTTATTTCTTCTTCCCGACGCACGTTTCGAAGAAATTGCACTCTGGCGTGGTCACGTGATTAGACTGACGTTTGATTGATGTTTGGGGTTACTCTTTTTCTTAAAATGTGCCGGTTTGTTGTTGTTGGTACATTTACAGGGATTGGCAAATTATTTGCCACCCCCTGTATTTATTAAATAAATAAATATTTCTTAAGGCTTAACTACATAAGCCAAAAAGTACTGAAGTACAAAAGTAAAAATATTTTTTTTACCGCTAGCGCCGTTGTTTTGTGAAAAAGAATACACAAATTTGTTTTTAAACCAAAATTTAAGCTTTCTGCATCATTTTTATAAGTTTTCCAGTCAGAAACACTATCCTAAAATGAGTTTGAAAATTTTCACTTTTTTACTTTTTCACTTTTTTGGCTTATGTAGTTAAGCCTTTACGCTTGTTTTCGAAAAACCTATAAAAAATATAACAATGTCTATGTCCGCGAAAAGAAATATTTAAAATTTCTTAAATTCAACTTAAAAAAAAAAAGGAAAAGTGTTCAGTTAAAAGAAAAAGAAAATTGTATAAGAAAGAGGTTATTTCTTTCCTTTTATGGACTAAGAATAAAAAAAAATTATTAAAAAAACAAATGAAACACTTGCAATATTATGCTATAACTCATTTTTAAATATTTATTTCTTTTTAAATAAAATTGTTTTAGTAAACAGATTTTAAAAAATTAATCATCAAACTGAAAATTTTGAAAAAAAAAAAAAAATTGAAACATTTTTCAAACAGATTTTTTTTATTTTCAATATTTTCAAAAACTAGAAGACATTTATACATACATTTGGTATTTGTATGAAAATTGACAAGAGCAGTGAATATGAGAAACAAAAATAGTGCTTAATGACGCAAAATTTTGAGACAAAAAAAATCAGTTTAAACAAAATTTATTTCGGACAGAACATTTTTTTTTAGAAAATTCCTCCTCCCACCTAAACGGGAGGAAATTAACCCCCACATTGTATAATGTTGTTTTGGTCGAACCTACACGCTCCAGATTTGTGAATCAACAACCCGTATATGACTGAGATTAGTTTTTAAAAACATTTCACTTCCCATGTTCATTATTTTTGTAAATGCATACACCCCTCTTATTAAAAATATTCTTAGTTTTGTTCTAATTCACAAATCAATTGAAACGTTGATCAAAACTTAATTTATGAAATAAAATATTTATTAATATACAATTAAGAGCTAATTCACGGTAATAAGCAACGAAAATCTTCAACATTCAACAAAATATCTTTTGTACTTGGCATAAGCTAATGTACACGAATTTATTAATCAATTTTGCACTTAACTGACTCATTAAAATAATTTCATGTTTGATTTGAGTTTATTAATAGTAATTTTAATTCAAAAACACCCTGAAACAGATTTTCGATCTATAAAAATTTATATTTCTCTCACGAACAAACTAAATCCATTTTTTTTTCTGTATCTCTAGTTCGTGAGAGATCGGAAAAATAAAGTTCAGGTAAAATAAGGTTCTCTTGCGATAAGGATCCAAAAAGATCCTTAAAACAAATCATTGATGGTGCAAAAGCTTGGCAGCCTAACTGCAAGTGTGTTATCACACAAAAACCCCTTATAAAAAATATGAAAAAATTCTAGACCCGTGTCAAATCTTTCATACAATCTCCCTCCTTATATGTTCAACGAATTGTTGACTTATAAATCGAGTACGGAGAAAAAGAAAGAAACCGAATGTACAACAACAACTTGTGTGTGGCTAGTAAAAATGCTGGTTTCAAATGCAATTGTCAAAACAAGAAAACTTAAAATTGGATCGACTTGATCAAGTGACCTCGGTGGCGCAATGCGTATGCATATGGCTCGGAGGGAGCTTGGTCCGAGTTCGAGTCCTTTTCTACTTTCTACCTATAGAAAGTTTTTTCAATTAAAATTGAACAAAGACCAAGCACCACTTAAAAGGAGTCTGATGATCGGCGTGGCAGTCGTGAAATAGCTATAACTCCATGGCCTATAAAATCTTGGTGGTAGCTCACTCAAGTGTTGTTGTTCATTCAAACCTTCAATATTAATATGATGGTGCGAAAGCTTGGCAGCCTAACTCCAAGTGTGTTATCACATAAAAACCCTTTATAAATCATTCTTTATCAAGTATCAGTTTGGTTGTGAAGAGAATAATTTTGAAAAAAGTTAAAAAAAATGAAAAAAAGTAAAATAATTAGAAAAAGTAAAAAGTTTATCTCAAAAATCAAAAATTTTGAAAAACCACAGTCAGAAATTTTGAGAAAAGGGAAGAATTAAAAAAAAATCAAAAATTAGAAAAAGTGAAAAATTTCAAGAAAATTCAAAAATTTTGAAATAAGTCCAAATTTTTGAAAAAAAAGTAGCATTTACATTTCTTTTCTTATTTGAACGGTTCGTGAATGGATCTTCAAAGTTCCCAGGTGATAAATTCGGGAACGAACCATACAGATCCCCAACAGATTTGATTCTATCGTGAAAACGAATTTTATTGTAAAGGAACCAAAAAATATGATTCGCGATTGAATCAAAAATAAAATTCCCTTTTGAATTTTTTACGAGAGAACGAATCATATTTTATAGCTCTTCGATTTTCCAACCTTGTTCTATTCGCAGACAAAGAAATGTTCGCCTTCAAATTGGGTACTTTCAATGCATTACGTTTTACATGAATTTTCAGAATTCTGAATTTTTAGAGCTTCTGATTGGCCAGCTGTCATAAAAAGTTAGATGACTTTTAGTTACGTTGAGTTACGTTTTATCTGAATTTTCAGATAAGAAATTCTCATCTGAAAATTCAGATGCACATAAAACTCTTGTTGGTAGTTGATTTTTTTAGTTTTCGTCATGAAAATTCAATGCTTATTTAAATGAACGAACTTTTTGTTTATTGTTTAGTGAATTTTTAAATCAACAATTTTTTATATTGATGTTTGGAAAGTTTTTCTATAATTTTTTAGGCCATACATATCAATAAAAAGACATAATGAAAATAATAAAAACTTTTGCTGGTTTAGTCACACATAATTTCGTCCTTACAACTACTCACGCTCAATGTTTAATATTCGAACGTAATTCAGGTGTAAAGTGATTTTTATTGAACCCACCCATCGGCCATTTTAAACATTTTTTGATTTTTATTTAATTAATCTCCTTTAAGGTAATGTCCAAAAAGATACAGAACAGCCAAATTCCATAAATAAATATTTACATATAAATTAAAACTTTTCGACAGGATTTAACTTTTGTCAGGAACCAAACTTCAAATCTGACATGATGAAAAAATTTGTAGGTCGGATTTAAATTTAAGGCATCAAAAACCATCGAAAGGTATAGTCGAATTCCAGATAAACAGAAATATTGTATTCATAAACTTTAGCGATTTTACCATTTTCAATAAATACTTGTCTCGTTTATGCTCTTAAAATAGGAAGTTATCTACGTCAGTTCTTGGAATGACTTTAGACCTTTTTTTTAATTTCGTTATTTATTTTATTTTTAAAAGATGATCACCTCAATCGTACAAATACCAATGCTCACGATGTAGGTATTTTAGAATAATCGTGGCATTTTTTCAGAAAATTCTGTATTCGTTTTGATTTTCTTTTTATAAGTCGCACGTATACTATATGCTTGTACATTCCTTTTCTAAGCTTCGCAGTGGATTTTATGTGCCATTAATTTTTATATTTTACTTGCGGACTTTTTTTTATGAACGCGTGAATGTGTGTTGTGAGTTGTCTGATAGCACCTTAAGAAATGGTGTTAAGGCATAAAAGTAATCTGGTAATTGGAAATAAATAAATACAATTGAAAACCGTCAAAAGGTAGCATTTTTGGAAAAGTATTGTTTATTTTTTGATGGTATGCTGTGTTTTTGCAAACGTCATACATATATGTGATGCATGACAATAATTTGACAGATGACACATTTTTATTCATAATAATCTCAAACAATCATCAAAACACGAAAGAAAACTTCGTAATTGTATAAAGAAATAAAATTGACTTTCCAAGTCACATACTGCATGTTAACATATGAACAACATTTTAAGTTAAATTATTAAAAGATGACTTCTCGTCTGTTTTACACACCTACTTTATACACTGCTGAATATTTTGTGTTCATATATTAAGCGTATATTTTGACAACAGTTTGTCAAAATATATCTCTCACTCTTCATATATGGATTAATCAAAAACCCATACACGTTTGTATAGCATTTTTCGCTGAAATTTCATAACAAACTTCTCAACTATACCGAGGACAATGTAACATTGTTTACGATGACAATCAACGTTTAAATGCCGCGCCGCGCTGGCGCTGTCGTGGGCAGTCCTAAACGTCAATTTTCAGCTTTCATAATTGACTGTAAATCAGGTAATAAACTGTTTGAATAGGTTTATATTTGTATGCCAAAATAAAGAAAATAATTTAAACTGAAATATTCACCACGAGGGGGCGTTCTGACTTTAAAAAAAAACTATATATAGATATGTATATATTCACATAATTATCAAATACTTTTTGACGGTGTCATTGTTCTCGTTTTCAAAATAATTTCTTCTTATAAGGAATTTTGTTTGTCAAAGGTGTTAACTACATTTTTTGGAACGTTTAATGATGTAATGAAAATATAACGTGCAAGCAATCCAGACAAACTTAAAGAAAAGCAAAACAAAAAAAAAAGAAGTACGTCGCTGATTGTTGCTGTCAAAGTACCAAAATTTATTACACTTTCAAACTGTCAAAGTGAAGAATTAAATAAACAATGGAGACTAACTGCAATTCGGTCATAAATAATTCATATGTGTATTTGGTTGGTCGTATAAAAGCTGCACACCTGTCATACTTTAAGTGAACCCAAAATGTATAAGATATACAACAAAATACTCACCTCAATTGCAATTGACATTAATTGACATTTCATTTTTGTTTTATTTTAAATTTTTACCTCAAAGCTTTAAAAGCTCAATTTGATCTAAATAAACAAAAATAGCAGAGTCGCATTTTGATCACTGCTGCAGAGTTTCCTCTTAATGAAGTGTAGGTAATTGGCCATTATGTATACCATTGGCGGAGACATCGCCAGTCATTATTCACCCCCAGAATGGAAGTGAATGCAAAAACATCTCCTTGTATGGTGACAGTGAAGCGAATTGGCATGCATTTTGTGGTTGATTGTGCTTGAGTTGAAGATTATGACATGAAATGTCAGACGATTTTGACACATGCATTTTTCTGTTGCCACCGGGCCGCGCCGCGACGCTCCACACCGCGCCGTGTCACTCTCATAACTGAGTCACGATTTTCATTAACATAATTCTTTGTTTATTTTTTTTTTTTCGTTGTATTTAAGGTATACAATTAAAATGTATGGATATATAAAAACTAAAAAATCCATTTATTGCAGTTAGAAGCAATTGGGGCCGATTAAATGTCAACATGAAAAAGAAAAGTGACATTATACTAGGCTGTTATTTTGATCTCGCGCAGACATCGTTGCCGTGTTGTCGTCGCAAGTTATAGGAAATTGTGGCGCCCAAATGTGCATTTTTAATTCACAATTTACGCCCCGACACGTTCTATTAGCCCACTTTTTGAACGGGGGAGCTACAAAATTCACTGAATGCTCCATCAATCATTTTTGGTTTAGATTTTTAGCACACGCAAAGATGAAAAGCAGAAGAGGTATAAACCTAAATGTTTGGTGTGCAATTTTTGTTGTTTGTCTAGATAAAAATATTTTAAATGTGAATTATTTAGTCGACTGAAGCAGTCCCGAATTATAATAATGTGATATTTTTTTTATTATACGAAAGGTGGTTGTTGTAAATGTTTCGTAGAAATAAAAAAATGAAGAGAGAATGTTTACGCTTGGAACCTCTTCTAGTACAATCTGATTTAAGGATATCATTTTATAGGAATGGAAATTCTATAAAGATTTGAAATTATGATGGAAATTACAATGCTGTTGTTTACTTTCTTTTGCCTTTGTTGACGTTTAAAATGTGGCAAAGGCGTTCATGTATTTTCGGACAGTTTTGTTTCTCTTTGGGAGAATTTGACCCCCACTCCTCAAAATTTAACAGATTGCCATTTTTAGTCCGGGAAGTACTCGAACAAACCTAATGACGAAGTTCACAGTCAGAAGTCAGGGTAAATTTTTTCAGCACTAATTTTTTTCACAATGAAATAAATTAAAAACTTCGTTGAACTCAGGAGCCCTATACTTTTTTTAGTCCCGAAAGTCAATCCTGTATTCCAAAGTCTTTTTCGTTGCGCTTTTGAATTAGTAATCTGTAAAACTTTCGAAATGCAAAAAATATTGGGTATGTAATAAATTATCCACTTATGGATTAATGTTTTTGAGTCTCTCATTATTTCTTTTAAGATTTTTCAAATCAAGAAACAAAAACCAAAAACCATAAAGGAATAATTGGGCCTATTCGGCAAGATCTTTTATTCCGTTATGAATTTACATAAAAAAAATTTGTGCTGTCAAAAAATCTGTTATGAATTATTGTTTTGCTATTGGGCATGACAAAATATGTTATGAAATCTGCTACCAAATCTCTTATGAACTGTCAACAGTTCGAACTCTCAAAAAATCTTTTATGAATCGTATTTTTGGTATTCAGCTTCCCAAAATCTGTTATGAATCATGAAAGAATAAAAGACAAATTTGTGTGCCTTTTATCATACAAAATTTTAATAAATATGTTAATTAATGAACATTTATATTTTATTTCGACTGCAAAATGTTCTTTAAAGGAAACAAATGTAAGAAAATGACATTTAAAAACATAAATACATAGAAAAATATTAAATTTAAAATAAAGTTTATTTTTCGATAAAACCACAGACCGAAAATACTTTTGTTGGAGCTAAGATGCAAACTGTTCCTTTTGTCTTCCCGATCTGCCATTCTTCCTTTATTTAAATGTTTGTTATTGCACTGGATCTCGCCAATATAAACAAACTATTTATTATAAATACGCAAGTTCAAAAAATTTCAATTTCAATTGGCGACAACCAATTCAATTTATGCGTCAATAATGCATTTTTTTTAGAGCCGTTGATTAAGACAATAGATTTTAGTTCTGTTTGCTTGCATAGCTCATAATTTACTGCATTGAGTTATTATAAATATTTTAAAAATAATAGGTTTCGCTCTTTTACACAAATAGTATTTATGAAAATAAGGGTTCCTACTTAATTCCAGCTAGACGAGCTTTTAATTATTAAATAATATTTGGGTCGAACAAAATTAAAGTTTGCAAAACTTAGTTTTGTATGTGAAATTAGAAAAATATTTTTTTTTGATTCCTAGAACACTTAAATAGCTTATAAATACTAATCAAAATTTTCTTTGTGTTTTAAGCATCTGCTGTTACTGCTCTGCTAACTTCATTTCAAGTTATTTAATTTAATTAACTCACATACATTAATACATTAATTTACAACAAAAGTACTGGAGCACTTAGTTTTGTTGTTGGGTACTTAGTTAGCACTAAACAAGTGCCTACTGATGACATCACAGAAAATTGGTTCTGCTGACTTTGGTCAGTAACTCTTTGAAAAACATTAGGTGTGTTTTATTCATTGATGCATAGCCAGCGCATCAAAATTTCCCTTGGCAAACAAAAACAATTTGATTGCTGGCGAAAAAGAAGTCAGTAAAAAAAAATGTGCTGGCGATAGAACTTTGAATTATTGAAATTAACGTATAGAGTGAGTAATCGTTTTATTCAGACTTGTGCTGCGCTGGCTATGCAGCAATGAATAAAACACACCTAATGTTTTTCAAAGAGTTACTGTTTTTAATTTTTTTTTATTTGGTCAGGAAAATTTATTTTTTAAAATAGTGGCAACTATGTTGAAATTTCTCCTCCAACTTTTTTTTTATACTTTATCTCAATCTCACTTTATTGCGAGAAGGAGCTTTCTTTCTTGGCCACCTCTTTCTTGCAAATGGAATTAATGGTTCGGAAAGTAAACAAACACGTTTATTGTCACCAGACAGTTTTAGATATTTCCAATGAACAAATCAAGCAAGTTCCTAGTTATACTTGGAAATTTCCAAAAACATAATTCACATATAATCGAAAGTCGTTCAAATTTTTTTTTAAACATTCTTAAGTGTCAACGAAAATTTTACCATGGCGCCATTTGTCTAAAAAAAACAGCTTTGTCCTTAATCAAACAGACAAAATGATATCGCTTTTAAAGACTCACGCACCAAATAAATTCTTGTGCCCATTTACAATGTCAAACAAGTTAACACTTCCGATATCTCAAGTTTGTTGAACTAATTTAAAAAGCACAGCACAAAAATCTTCAGAAACAAAAAAAAATACCTAAAAATAGTTCCACCATATCATGCACAAATTCCATTCTATTTCCCTTTTCAACTTTTAAGAAGAAATATACTTTAAAGTTTACTCACGAATTGCAGACACACATTATACATTTGTTAAAAAAATCGAACTCGAGATTTTAATAAAACATTACATTTTAGAGATAAAAGGGAAAGATGAAGAAAGTTGATCCCGAAATTACTACATTCTGTTGCGTGCGTCTTCGTCGTGTCGGTCGGCGGGGATGATTTTCTTAAAGTAAGAAACAAGTGGATCAATTTTAAACAAAAAAAGACTTTTAATTTGTTTCTTATTAATAAATTGTTAAAACAAATTAAACTCACACAGAGTTAATATGCATCTTATTTTATAAATTTTTCAAAAATTCCTTAGATATTTAAATACAAAGAAATTAATTAGACATGTAATAAATATGATTTCCTTATTCCTTTTATTTTTTTTAGCACGCCAACAATGTCCGCCAAGCTGCCGAAGACTATTTGGCCAGACGACAAGCTCGCAACAAATCAATGACACGCTCTATGACTTCCGGATCGGCTGGCCCAATTCTAGCTATGGGCAATGTTCATTATCTACCAGCAGCAAAAAGTGGCACGTTCTTCTCTCGTGATAATGTGTCCAATTTCATTACATGGTGCAGGTGAGTTGAAATTTATAATTTTCTTTGAAGATCGTTTTTTTATACCTAAATAAAAAATTATAAGATAACCATGGCGCTTAGATAAATTTGTCGTTGCGGATGATCGAAAGTAGGCCAGCATTTGATTTGCTTGATTGGCCACAGTCACAGGTCAATCTGTTGAAAGAATGTATAGAAGATTCTGTATGTAGGTTTTGGTCCAATTTATATGTACATATATAGGGACAGACCAGGAATTGCATTCAATTAGTAAACATTTTATGTTGTTGGTAATTTATTGTGAAAAGGCACGGACTGGGGATTGGTATATATGCTAATTTTGCCACTGTACTCTCGTATTTCTTGGAGAAAAGTTAAGATACAAAACAACAAGCTGTGAGAAAAATTGTTGCAAATATATATGTGTGACAAGTACATTTGCATACGCAATTAGTTTAGTAGGCTGCTACTGCTTCTAATGGCAAATTGTTGTTGAATATATATAAAAATCTACATTGTACAATTTACATTATTTTATACAAACATAGAACGTCCGGAATGTATTTTTTTAATTGTGAATGCGACGAATAAATTAGCTTAAGATGCACCACTTGTTTATCAATTATAAATTTATGCTATGGTTGACAATAAGTAAGGAGGCGCCTTCTGCTTTTGCTTTTGCTTTGCTGGCTTGAATATAATAGCTATTTAATACGCATATTTTAATATTCATTGTGATAAATTAAAATTTATTCAGTAAAAATATTTTAAACTGCAATTAGATTATAAAGGGTGATTCAAAATGATATTAAAACTTTGGAAAATAAATGCATAGATTTTTGTTTAAACATATGATGAAAAATTTTCTTTAGAATGAAAAAATTGATCTAATGAAGAAACATTCGTGATCAATCAATATGATTTATCCAAATTCAGCAAATTTACCGATTTTGAAAGGATTGCACCAGTGCCCACTTAACAAAACAATTAAAATTCCAATTCTAATTGTCGATGTTGTATGTATACCTACAGTTCTCATCAGTACAATCGAACGAATATCGGTACATATGTATGAGTTTCAGAAATCGAGTCAGGTTTGGTAAATTATAAATCGATAACAAGAAGTTTTGTGTCAAAAAACGATTATCTTTTTTTGTCTTGTGTGGCTTACGAGCCAAGGACTTAACTGATACGTTACTTTGTTGTATTAAAGATCAAAACTTCGAGTCCTGATATTGCTAGAGGTCCGAGATGGAGCATTTCTAATGCTATGCGATTTGCTTCTTAATCAATAAAAGGGATCATGGCAAGATAACCAGCAGTTAACAATACACCATAAATGCTTCAAAATATTAAACCACGTTTACAAACAGAATAGTAATTTGAATAGCTTTTAACGGCCTTTAAGTCCTACAAAAATTGGCGTTTCGTCCCGGCAATCTCACTTGGACTCAGAATAGTAATTTATATGGATTGATCCCGAACAAATTTTAGCAATAACAAATTCCAAGTGAATTAACAGATCGGAACACTGATCTGACAAATTTGGAGCACGAGAATTGTGTGGGTAGTTTATTATTCGACTTCAAAATGTATTTCGTTATACCCCATCTTTCTCTGTTTCCATGATTTTTCAAGCTCATTAATTCAACTTTGATATTTGAACAATCACACAATTGCTTCGGAATAAAATTTCAGTTTTCTTCCCTCGTAGGCTAAAAACGTAAAGGTGCTAAGTCCAGTTTTGGCCGAAATTGAGATTTTGATGCCATTTTCTTAAAAAAACCATTCTGCACCAATGTGTTTTAATCACCTTTGTCCAATGTATCATAGTTGTTGCAGAGAAAATCAGTTTTTTGTAGGGGGTCTTATGTAATTTTTTTGGTTTAATTTTTCACACACGATATGATTCTTTATTCATCCCACATACTTAGGTTTTCTTCCAAGTTGTATCAATTAAAAATGGTCATATCGTCTTGGTTTAAGTATGATTAGTTTCAACATTAAAAAATAACTTCTTCTCGCAGTGGATCGTGATTAAAATGTCCAACGTTCTAGTTTGTTTGTTTGAATAGCTTCTCTGTCGCGCAGTTCTTTAGAATTGTTAAAATTTTCCACAAAAATAACAATCTTGTACGAACTATGTTTCGAAATTTACATAGCAGGATTATGGTTCATTTAATCATCAGGTATGGGTTATCTATCATCTGTGGATTTTTGATCGGTAGTTTGTTTTTCGCAATTTCTTGACTTGCAATTTAATCATTTCGCATCGTTAGACAAGTTTGACAAGTTTGTTTTGTCGATTTTTTATCATATCGCAAAATTAACACTTCGCAAATTTTATTACGCAATTTTTTTTTGAATGATATTACTTCGCTACTACTATTTGGCATTTTATTATTTCGCTAATAATTACACTAGTTTACAGCCAAAATGGACATTCAATTCCACTATTTTTTGTATACGTTTTAGGCTCCTAGACACGAAAATCACATTAAAAAAAATAGAATGGATAGGTTTTCGAGATATGAATTTTTTGAATTTTTGTTTGCATATATTGACCTAGTTAAAACTTCTGTGGTAAAAGATGGGTTCGATTGAACAATATTTAATTACCAATGCAAATCACATTTAGTTTTTCCTGATAAGTTGAAAAGTTTTAAAGATATAGGCCAAAATATTTAAAAAAATCATAATTTTGAACAAAAATGAGAAAATAAAATTTATTATTTTCCCAAAAAAATAATGAAATCACAAAAAGAAAAAATGTTTTAGATTGTGAACGTAGAAAAGATAGTTAAGGCAAGAATATGAGGTATAAACGAAACGAATTTATGGATTAGTACCAAAGTTATGGCCAGTTTATTTTCAAATACCGAAATTTTACTTTTTCACACTTTTGAAATTTAACCTTATAAATCCAGGGTGATTTGCGTAAGGTACATCAAAACATTAGAGCGTGTAAATTTGGTCAAAACTAGAAACAAATTTTCTAGGAAGGGAATTCAGATAAAAAGTGCAATTTTCTATTTGTTTTCAAACCTAAAATTCATTTTTTTAATTTACAGTTTAATTCAAGATATTTTGAGTAAGATATATATTTTGAAACTCGACAATTTGAAAATAAAAAAATTAGAAAATAAGTTTGAAAATTATTTTTTTATTGTTTCGCATTTTATTATTCTTTGCTAGTATTATTTAGCTTTATCAATTTAACAGTTAAATAGTACTGCAAAATAGTAAAATGTGAAATGGCGAGATATCAAAACGTCAAGATATGTATTTATTTATTTATTTCGCATTTAGTTTTTCGTATTATATTAGTTCGTTAAATACTATTTCGCTAATCATTATATAGTTTTTTTATTTTTTCGCATTTTGTTATACTTCGGTAGTATTACTTAGTTCTTTCAATTAAAAATAATTATCTGAAATGGAAGATAACGAAATGCGATAATACCAAATGTGAACAAAAAGTAAGCAAAATTAAATCTTGCAAAAGAATAAATTGCAACCTAATATGCGAAATTATGCGAAACCGCGTAAATTTTTTTGTGAAGCGATCGTTTTGCAGGTTAATTCATAGATCAAAAGAAAGTTTGCGAAACAACTTTTGCGAATCGATTTTGATAATTGCGCACTATAGGTTGATTTCAGAATATCGGTATAAGTTTATGTAAAAAATTTTAAACTAAGCAAATATCTTCAAGACTGTAAATATAATAATTATAGATATAACTTGATCACTGTTGGGCAAAAGAAAATCATAAATTACCAAAATAGACGCGATCCAGAATTTCGAAAGTCGTTATTTGCATGTTTTTTTCAGAAATGAAAAAAACCTGTCAAATTTTGTTTGTGATCTATACTTCGATAGTTTGAATTCTGCGTTTTTCTGTAAAGTGTTCAGATGGTGGGTCTCATTCTCCAGATTTGTTTGGATAAATAATATTTTATTGGAATTTTTTAACTAACGAGGTGTTGCAATCGTCTATATGTTTATAGTATGCACACTGTACAGTACTTTTCAACATCGTGGCAAAATCTATGGATAGTGAATAACTAAACGATTGATGGAGGATTTGAGCAGCTGTTTATAAGTGTTAATTTTTTCAAATTTTAAATTTCAAATATAGTCATCGATAAGCAATAAGCCGCGTGATAACCGATTATTTTGCAACGAAATCATAAAAGGTAGATATTATTATATGAAGACAGTTTATTTTTTTAAATTTTAACATTTATGTCATCAAAAGTTTCCTTAAAAGGATCGACTACTATGGAGGTCCAGAGGCGATAATATTTTTCATAATTTATGACATCAAATTTAGAAATAAAAAAAAACGAGATGTCTTTAAATTTGTGCTAGTTTTGTTTTCAATCTGGAAATTGATGTTGATGATAAATAAAGATGAATTTGCTTAATTGGAGTTAAATCCATCGCAAATGAGAACTTCCTACATTATAAATTTATAATATGCGGAATTAGATTCCGCCGTGTTTTTCAATAGTAATTAAAGAAATTTATTATTATTATTTATTGTATTATTCATACTTGAATATCAGTTTATTAGACTTGACCATTCTTTATTCCGTCAATTTCATTGAATTTCTGAACAACAACAACAACAACTTAAAGGTGCTACCACCAATGGTATACGAATTAATTTATAATTCGTTTTAATTAATTATTTGGCTGGAGATATAGCTATTTCAAGGGGTGCCTAGCCCTATCATTAGTCTCCTTATTAGTGGTGCTGAGCTTTAATCCAATTTTATTATGAAAAACTTTCTGCACACCATGAGATTCGAACCCACGCATATCAGATTTGCTCAGTCTTAGAAGTCGTATGCACTACGCATTCCACTACTTTATGACCACTGACGTCACAGGTCGAGATGTGTATCGTTTGTTTATCAAATGCATTTGGAGCATCAGCATTTTTCTAAGCGCCTTCAAGTAAGCTGTCTTGTTCCGCCTCCATTTTTCTCCATACCTTATTTCAATTGACTACAATTCGTAGTACGTATCAAAGGGGGAGAGGTTGGAAGATCGGTAACAGAGTTAAAAAAATGTATGATAGGGCTTGGCACCCCTTGAAATAGCTATATCTCCAGCCAAATAATTAATTAAAACGAATTATAAATTAATTCGTATACCATTGGTGGTAGCACCTTTAAGTTGTTGTTGTTGTTGTTCAGAAATTCAATGAAATTGACGGAATAAAGAATGGTCAAGTCTAATAAACTGACATTCAAGTATGAATAATACAATAAATAATAATAAAAAAATTTATGTTTCTTAACTCAATCTACTATTAAAGACTGTTTAAAAAAAGTCACTAGATAATGGCACAAAATTTTAAACAGCCTGATGTTAAGGTATTACGATGATACTACCTACTTAACAATTTACTAACTTTAAAGTGCTTAACTAAAATTTTCTTATTTTGAAATATTTGTTAACTAGTATAATACTAAACCTATTTTCTTAATAAACTTCAATTGGACACGGCTAAAAAAGTGACTTCGTGCAAAAAAGAAAGCAAACATAAACATTTTCACATTTTTAAATGTCAAAGATACATTTTGAGTTAGTATGATACTAAAAAGTTAAAATAGACATTGGGTATTTAAACTTTAATAAAATGTTAAAAAGATAACACTAAGTTTACTCGTTTAAAAATTTATAAATTTCTGTTTTTAATCTATTATCATATATAGCTAAAGATCGTACTTAATCGTCTAAATCTATATATAAATTGGTTTTCTTTTTTTTATACGTATGTCTTATTTCTTTAAACTGAATCACCCTGCAAATCAAAACACAATAAACTTCCTTACGGAATATATTTGCTCTCCAATCTTCGTATTGTATCTTTTTAATTATAAATTCAGACAAAGATTCAGTAAGTTATTAGTCAGTCGGTAGAATAACTTTGATTGTAACACTCCTTAAACAACCTGTTTTCAATTTTCTGTTTTTCAACGATATGTCAATTTCATGTCTTGAACTACATGCTTAGAAATGATAGCAAGTTATAAAATGACAACAAACATGTCTCGTTAGTCTACTACATCTAAATCCTATAATATATCAGACAAATTATAATCAAAGTCAAATTATTCATAATTTTTTTTTTTTTTTTTGTAATTAACATGAAATGTTATAAAAGATCTACCTATATTTAATAGTCCTCACAACACTAATACTTTGTAATAAATGGTCGACTACCAATTTAACACTATTCATCGTAAATCTACCATGTTTTAAATTTATTAACTATAAATTTTAATCATATATTGGCATTAATTAGTTATAATAGCTCTTGTGTGTTCTCAAAAAAATATTTTTGCCTTTTGATGTGTAATAATTTTAATCCAAACATAATTAAGCATATATTTATGTAATTGGGGTTTTAAAGTATTGGCTTATAAGTTCCTAAAGGCATTTTTACTATATAGAAGAAATAAAGGTTATCCGGTCTCTTAATTCTTTTTTTTTTTACATAATTTTAAATAAATGTATAAATTATCTTTAATTTTTATTTCTATCAAATTTGTTTTTTTTTTATAATTTTGCAGAAAAAGCCTTAAAATATTCGAGTGCCTATTATTCGAAACTGACGACCTTATTATGAGGAAAAACGAAAAACATGTGATACTATGCCTTTTGGAAGTGGCTCGACGTGGAGCAAAATTTGGTAAGATTTAAAAATTGATTAAATTGATTTTTTTGTAAATTTAAAATTTATAGGAATGCTCGCCCCAATGTTGGTTCAAATGGAACGACAAATTGATCGAGAAATTGCAGCTGATAATAAAGCTAATGGAATTGGATGCGGCACACAAACAGATAATACAGAATGTGATAAAAATAATATGGCGACAGAAACTGAAATGTTTGATACAGATTCTGAAGAAGAAGAAGACAATGATGAAGGACCAACTCTAATGTATGGACCACAACCTCAAATTGTTACCAATGACTTGAAGAGTCTTGATGAAATGGTAAGTCAGGCAATCTATTCTTTTTGTTTTTGATCTTGTTAAAAATGTTTATCTACCATATTTTATATATGAACATATATTTCATTTTGCACAAAATTTTTCTAAACATAGGTTTTTAGGGCTTTGAATTTTCCACAAGATGTTTTTTGATAATTTGTATCTACAACAAAATTGGTTGTGAAATTATCGAGATATACGGGAATAACCCAAAAAAAATTACACGCAGTTTCATTACAATCGTTTTAGATATTACAGATATGCAGTTTAGTTAAAATCGTTATAGCCATTTTCGAGAAATTTTAGAAGCTACTTCTTCTAGAGGAGTTCAAATAAAAATTCATATTTCTTCCCTATGGAAACAAATAAAAATCCTCTGTACCAAATTTGAAGAAAATCGGTTAACACGATTAGGCTTTTGCTTGATGTAGATATACATACATTAGACGCACGGACTACAGAGAGACTGTGGCGGTAGGACGAAAACCACATTTTTTGGACTTCTCTGCCATATAGGCCTTCAAACGGGTGGGAAACGCTGAGACACCCATCGTATTGCAAGATTAGCAGTATTGTATAATATTGTAGTGTACCAGTTTTATTTATCTTATTATAACTTATTATAAGCTTGACAGTTGAATCTAAGCATTTTGACATCAAGACTTAAAAATTTAGCTGAGGAATCGTCTTCATGTCCCTAACTGAGATTGCTGAGATCTCAGAGATTTCTTGAACATGGCAATTAAAAACCCTCTTTAAAAATGTTAGATTCAAGTAGTTGCTGCGAAAAAAGGCGTTTTTAGGGCTTTTGGGTTACATTTGGATCGAAATATTCGCACATACGTCAAAAAATAGTTTGTTTCCTATCTTTCAATCTATAAACTGTAAAATTCCATTGAAGGATGGCTACGATTTCGATAGAAAAAACCTTAGAAGAAGAAATAGAGAAACGGACATATCGAGGAAAAAGTGAAGCATTTTTCAAAATAGTGTGAGTTACACAAACACAAATGCATTGACATAGGGAAGGCGTGCAGTTAGACAGCTAAATGATGAGGAATTTTTAGCTGTTTTTTTGAGGAATGTGTTTTGAGATTTTAAATCGTTAAAATAGTAAAATAGCTAAGTTAATTAAATAAACAAGTGAAATAAAAGTAAATAAAGTGAATATATGAAATACTTCATTGAAAAAAAATGAGGTGCTGCGTTAAATCTTGTAAAAACACTTATAATTAACAGTGTAATTTTTGTTCATTTCACAGGTAAGCTGTGTCTCATATTCCACATAAAGTAAGTTTAATTACTCTGCACTACGGGCGCTCAATTGATTTGAGCGCCTTGCCATCACAAACAAAAACTTATGCGATCCTGGACGAGAGTTTAAATTTTGATAAATCGGGTTCAGCTAATTCCCGTGATTTAAGTGTATTTTTATTTTCAAACAATTTGCTTTTTTATAGCAAAATGCTACGAAATATCAATTGAAAAGTATTCTAAGATAATGTATTTGCCTAAAACACATCACTTCACATTACTTTATGTGGAATATGAAACACAATCAGCCCGTGAAAAGAAAAAAATGGAAAACTCCATATTATAGGTGTTACAGGATTTAACGCAGCACTGTATATTGTTTTCTTTTTTATAAATTGTTGCAAGGATTCACTGTGTTAACTTTTATTTTGTATTTAGTATTTTCACTATGTTTACGTTTTCAAATCTCGAAACACTTTCATATACCCAGCTAAGCAAAATGACAGATCGGGTTCTTTTTGTTTTTTACACCTACATGTGATATACACCTCTTTCTTATCTTCTTATTCTAAGAAAAAAACAAAATATATCTACAAAATCACAAATTTATGAAATTTTATTTTGTACACCGAAAAAATGTCTTAAATCACATTGAGGTGACATTTGAAATGATACAGTCAACGCGCTGACGAGCATTCTCAGCGTGTCCTAACTGTCGTATCGCAGCTTTAGATAATAGTAACAAGACAAAATTATAGTACCTATCATATTTTGGTTTTCCTAGGAACCGAAAAATACCCATCTTAAATCTAAACACCAAATTATTTTCACCTTAAGGGCCTGTGCAACAAAGAAAATATTCTTACTCAAACGCCAATTAATTTTATAACTTCTGAACTCAAATTCCATTCTCCATCATCGTCTAAATCCCCAATGTGTCGCATATAATTTTTTTTAAACAAACTAATTAACTCTTTTTTCCAGTCATATTAATAAAACGGCGCCAATATATCGCGCATGAATTTGTCAGACATCTTTGCAACGTATTTATGTATGTATATATGCTGCTTAAGTTGTTACACAACTCTTGAGGTTATTAATGACAATTTTAAACTGATTAATTATACAACCGTGGCGCGAGCTCCTTCTGTCTGGACAATTTAATTACTAACGATAATGGTTATGCTGCCATGATACAGTATCTATTAAAGAAAAGCATAACCACAGATCTTAAAAACGAATGCATAAATTCACACAATTAATGTCATTACATCGAGCACATGAATTGTGAGTTTGAGTTGGTATATACAAGGCCAGAAGCTGAACCATTAACAGGATTATCCTGGATCATAAATTGCACAACCTGCCAATTGTCGTGATGCGAATATCCTTCAATTAACTATATAGAGATACTATCTTCCTACTTGACTTTTGCTTTAAATGTCTTAATTTTGTATTCCTTGAGAAATGAATGTATCGTTTAATAGCACCTTCCAGCTATTTAATTAAAGCATCAGGTAAATCTCTAAGATAGAAATGTATGTATTTACCCGAAATTGATTAATCTGTTTTAATCTCCAGCAATTAACGTTTCATTGCTTAAAAATGTTTACAATTTACACGCGTTAAACTATGTGATACACCAGGTGAACATTAAATGGCTGATCTCTGGTGATCGCGTTTCAAGTAGCCATGTATAATTAATCCAGCAGTCCGTGTTTTTTTTTTTTTCTAGGTTTGCAAATGACTTTGAGGTGCAATTGGTGTTATTTCGCACTTATAGTCGAAAAAGTTAATTACTAGCACTTTGATGAAAACAACAATTAAAATAAAGTTACTATGATGTTGAAATTGATTGATACAAATTTGTGTTATTTTTAACTTCGAGAAAAGTCTTTTTAGTGCTTTGCACATATGAAACATATGACCAGCTATTAATTACGAATTGTTTTGCTATAATGATTGCGAATTTTGACATTTCATTCACATGAGTGGTCGCTGATAACTGCGATTTGTCAACAAACATAACCAAGTAAAATGAATGTTTGAGGTTAAATTCGAACGAATTTTCTGCTTTGTGGAATGCGGTGTGATAATGTGGATTGCGGTTTTGCGTTTGACAGTTTGGAGAAGATTAAATGTTGGTCGCGTCGCAAAGAAAATATTTAAATACTAAATTTTCCAATTTAAATTTATTCACTTCATCAATAAATAATATCGATATCAGAATCAATATTAATATCAATATTTATATCAAAATTAATAGTTGGATACTTTCTATGGAAATTTGTATGCAAGATTTTTTCGCATTCCTATAAATTAATATGCAAAGGACTTAGATGACTATTCTGGAATGCGTTGTGAAGGCTCACAAATCTCAAGCTCCTGTGAGGTTGATTTCTTGTAAGATTGTTGTGATTCGATAAAATTTTTGGTATTCTCAGACAATCCTCACAAAAAAACTTTTATTGAAGCGAAATATCGGATATCAGTTATTTCAGCCCAAATATTTACATTTCCCCATACAACTTTGAGATTTCGTTGAATATCGTTGACGTTCCCTACAACTTGTGATCCCGCGTCCGACTTCAAGAATCTGCGTTCTGCAATGGTTATCAATCTTATTATATAGTAATTTTGCTGTACTACTCGTGACGTATACAGTTCTTCGTTCCTTACAGAACCGGTCTACGCAAACAAGATCGTTTATCGAAGCATCCAAGAACATTATTTCCTCCGTCTATGATAAAGTTTATTCCACATAAAGCAGAGAATTGGGATTATCAATGTGTCATTATTATAAAATTTCCCGGGCTTATTAACAATTTTCTTCTTAGCTTGAAGCTCGAAGAAACAGCAATTAGCAAGAGTTATTCTTCGCTGCTCTTGTTAAAATAGCTTACTCAAGTTAGCCCATGAACATGTCCTTTAGACAACCCCTTTAAATAACACTCTTCCTAGCGAGTTACGAAATCCTATAAAACTTCAATTTGATTTTTTCTCACTTTTTCATGTTTCATGGAGCAACATGCAAATATTAAAGAACAAATGAAAAACAAAACCAAAACCGCAATCGCAAAAAAAAAAACATTATCGTGCCACTATCGATCGTGTTTTTCGTAGAATTTCCCAGCCATAAGCTGCATCAAGCTGTAGCACTGCCTACTTATTGTTTATTTACTAAATAAAATTGTTATTAAACTTCAGACAATGACGTTAAATGTGGATCAATGTTCGCCTGATCAAACAGTAGACATTGTTGTATTATTTCACCCTAAAGGATTTCAACGACGATGATGAGGATGGCGGCAGTGGCGGCGCGACGGTTGTGACGCTGAATAACCACGCCACACTGACGACGACAATACTTATTGCACACAGCATCTAGAGTCACGTTTTCCAAGTTGTCTACCAGCAGCTCACTATAACAAAAATCTGGTGCAGTATAAACAGAAGAATAATAGTTTCTCTGTTTTTTTTTTTGGAGTTGAAAGACTCTTTTAAGCCAGAGGCGTTCTGGTGTCGATCGTCAACGATTTACTTAAAATGTAAACAAAGGGGAGAAATGGCGAAAAATTTCACCACTTCTCTGCCATGGGAGTATTAATTAAGCGTGGCTCAGATTCAAATCCCAAGCAATGCGCGTTAGTCTATACCGCTAGCGTTACAGCAAATCATGGAAGGCTTAAGGCAGCTAATGTTTTTCAGACCAATTTCCATATAAACAGAGTTACGGCACTGTACAGAAATAATGAAACAACAATAACAAAAGAAAGTTCTTGGTGAGAAAATTGGTAATAGACGTGGGATGTGATGAAAATCACGACTGCTTGCATTGAATTGCATTGATTGAAAGTGATGTGATGAGGTTAAGACGAAAGAAAAGAGTTTTGCTTTTGGGGTGAGTTAAAAAGGATTGAGATGTTTCGAAATTGTTTTTTTTTTGTGTTTCAAAGACGGAGGATTGGTGTTGTTTTTCTTTGTGAGAAAAAACTTTAAACTGAAAAAATTTCAAGCTTAGTCAACTTAATTCTAACTTTGATCGGCACATACATAGTTAACGAATTAAGGGGTTTTTGTGGTAGGTATTTGTAAAAAACCTTTGGCATTCCAATTATCCATGTAATCAGTTTAAAAGGCAAAATAATTTTAATGGCCAGAGTTTACTGATAGTAGAAACATGATAGTAAGTCTGTAGAACTTTCAAGCCAAAAGGTCTTGGAGTCGATCCCCAGTCTATGCGCTAACTAAAAACAGAAATCTTGAAAAATTTGGACTTCTTGAATCATGTAATCAAGTGTAAAAAACACCTATTAAAGAAGATAATTTGTTAAAGTCAGTGTTTAGGAAAAAAGGCTTTGGAAAATTTACTTGAAAGACTGTGTTCTACAACAAACCCGTTTTATGTTTTTTTACATACAAATATAAAATTTTTGTTAAGAATATCTTTTTTTCTGTGAGTTCACATAATTGTTAAAAAGTGTATGTTACTTTTAACCATTTATAGTGGCTTAGTATACCTACAAATACAAGATAAATGTGCATTTTGTAATAAAAGCAAACAAAATTAAACTAAGCCATAGCGGCTTCTAATCTACCGCAGAATTGATAAATAGTGAATGGATTTCAATTGGAGATTTTGCTATATAAAATTCATACCTGTAATGTCCAAAATTATTTTTAAAAAATTCTGAATTTCAAGTTTGTGACTGTAAATCAAGGTTGTGAGTTTATGAATTCGAAAAACGTTAAGCCATAAGTTCATTTTCGACTTATTAATTGAAAAAAAAAGCCAAAGGGCTTGTGAATTAAATATTTTTCAATTCACAAATCCAAAAAGTTTCTGAATTGAATATTTTTCAAATCAAGAGTCCCTAACTGACTTGTGAATTGAACGAGGGCTTAAGCTAAAAAAGAGCTTAAGTTAAAAAATAGCTTTAGCTAAAAAAAGAGCTTAAGCTTTTTCAACCCTTCTGTAAATGCACATACCGCGCATAATGGTGTTGAGGCTTTTGCAAATCGCTTCTAAGTATATTACATATACAATGTTTAATCAAAATCGTTGTTGTCATTTTTTTTTTATTTTACAAATTGTTTTCTAAGATATTGTTGACCTGATTTCTTCAATAAGTTTTTCCACAATAACTACTTAAGTCCCTACGAAACACATGATGCTCTTAAAATCATACATTTTATGCTACAAAAAAAATAAAATTTCTACAAAAATTCTTTCCTCTTAATTCTTTTCCTTCTAACTATTGTCGTGGTTGCATTTAAAACACCTTAGGCTTATACGCATATATCATGAGTGATTTGACCATTCTTATAGTTAAAATTATTATTAAATTAAATATTACCATCTAAGCAATAAGTATTTTCAATGAAAATGGCAAGGTGATAAGTAGGAACAGACCAATTTCAAAACTACTATTTTGATCTAAGATGTTTGTAAGGATCATGCAAAAACAAATAGACTCGCTTACCGACAAACAATCCGGTTTCCGAAATTATTACATTACAACATTTTTTAACAAAATACCTACGAACAGTCTGGTTTTATGAAAAAAACTTGATTTTTCCAAAGACTTCGACACAGTTCTTAATTATTAGAAACTGTGCTCATAGCAACTTCAAATTTTCTTCACCTGTAATTGAAATGATTACGTCGGTTCAAAAAGATTGGCAGCAAACGGTTGAGCTAAACAAAGATTTTTCCGAAGTTATACAATACCCAGCGACCAATTTTGGGACCACTTTTTTTGTCTTTACATTATTGAATTCCTTTTAGTTATCCAAGATGTAATATGTTAGTTGTCCTATAAGATTTATTGAAATTGCAAAGTGTGAAAATTAAAAAGAGATCCTTTACTGAGCGCGAGATTTTAATTTAATACTTAATCACAAGAGTCTAAATTCTTGAGTTTCGTATACTGTCCCTCAATAACCTTAAACTATTTTCCAACAGAGTTTGGACAATTGGCCCAAAACCTTGGAGTTATCAATAGTATAAGTCTGTCATGGAAAAATCTAATAAGAAATAAGTTAAGTATAAGCATTCCTACCAAAATTCGTGTTTTGGTTGTCAAGTCTAATAGCAGCAGTGACAAAAAACAAGTTAAACATTTTTACCATTGTGTCTAGTTTTTTGTGAAGAATTTATACTTATTAAATGTTTTCAATCCCATTTGTTCTTTTATTCGTCGATCGTTGGTCGCTCACAGGTGAACAGTCCTTTAGTCTGCTGTGATAAAAATTCCTCGATGAATTGCCAGAGCACCCAAACCATTTAAGTAATAAATTTGTTTTGATAAAACTCGAAATTTTAATAAATTTATCAGCTGCTTTGTCAATTTCGAATAAAGCATGCGTGAAGAACATCTCAAAGTTCCATAGTATACAAGTCAAGAAATGGATTGAAAACCGTTATACAAAATTAATCTTCTACTTTTAACTTCAGGATTTGAACGATTCTTCGAACTGCCCACTAT
Organism: Epistrophe grossulariae; assembly: GCA_929447395.1. NCBI lineage: Eukaryota > Metazoa > Arthropoda > Insecta > Diptera > Syrphidae > Epistrophe > Epistrophe grossulariae. The sequence goes on from OV839569.1 coordinate 62,622,109, forward strand.
TCTTTTGTGTTTAAGAAATTTTTTCAAGTCTCAAAAAATTCCAAAGAAACGAATCTTTTTTTGCTCGAATGCTTTTCTGTTCATTGCGTAAATTTTTGGCAAAATCCTTGTACCAAATCAAAATTTACCTTTTGAAATTCGCGATTCAAAGGCCTGTAAACTAACTTAAAATTCGTTTTCACTTTCAGAGGTTTTTATTTCATACAGATTTTCCTAAACAAACAGGTATATTTCACGAAAATCGTCACCCCATCGAGTCAGATTAAATCCCTTCAAAGTTTTTGTACTTGGAGTTTCATCTAATTTTTTATAGGGATTTTCAAAATCAACCTTCTTTAAGTAAATGAAGGGATGCGTTTTTGGTTTGGAAAAAAAGCGGGAAGAACGCAAAAAATCCTATTTAGATCACAAATTCGTTAATCTGTGTACTAATATCAATATTGTTGAAATCCTCGTACTATAGTCGGGCAGCTTGAGAAAAGGCAATGATTTGAGAATCCAAGTGGAATTTGTTTACATTCTAGTGTTCCTTAACTCGATAGTCGTCACTTGCGATAGTTGGCGATAGTTTTCGAAAAATACCCGATGGTATCGATATATTTTATCGATAGTTTCCAACAAAAAATAAAAACAACTTAAGTCCAAATAAATGACTATTTGTTTTGTTCAGTAGTTAGGTTGTAAATATAATACAGTATTTGACCAAAGATGATATTTTTAATTTTTAACCATGATTCATTTTTAACCAAATATTTCATCATTTTGTTTTAAGAATAATAATTCGGGTTTACCAAGATATATAGAAAGTAAAAATCTCGAAAACAAAAATCTAGAATTAAAAGAATCTCGAAACAAAAAATCTAGAAAGCAAATCTATAAATGCAAAAATCTAAAAAAATCTCGAATGCAAAAATCTAGAATCGCTCGCGCAAATTATAACCATTGTCTCAAAAATTAATATATTAATTCTGGATTACTTACTTTTTTGTTTTATAATAAATGCACAAATATAAACAGAATTCATCACCAAAATTTCTCAGTTTTTGAGGAAAAAAAATTTTCGATTCGTGTGCTCAATTTTTGTCAGAGGAAAATAAGTGAGAACTGAGAACTCTAAAATATAAACTGACCAATTTTCTTAAATTTTTGAATTTAAAATCAGAATTCGATTTCACAATTTTTATAATTTGAAAAAATCAAATTTTGAGGAAGGAGAATAGCAAAGTAGGATTATATGTGCAATATTCACAGAGCTCAAAGTGCGAAGCAACTAATTTGACAAATTAAATCAACAAATGACGCTATAATTAGAAAAATTTACAAATCCTCTGTCCAACTGATATTTTACCCAAGGCTGTGCTGTGATGCATATGATAACTGTATTAAGTCATCGTCAACTAACACAACAAGTGGCCCAGAAAAATAAATTGAAAATTTTTTCAACGTTTCTCGACCAATTTTATAGATTCAAAAACAAATTGGCAATTTCCTTGTTCCGTTTTTATCCCAAAATTTCATTGGACAACACTATTTTTCAATGTTATGCCCATAATATATATTTTCTTAAAAAAAGAGATAAAAATAGTTATTAAAAAAAAACACTAATTTTTGGCACTTGCGATAGTTTTGAAAACATCGATGTTTTCGATAGTTAAAAACTATCGATTATTATTGATAGACTATCGATGTTTAAGGAACACTATTACATTCCTTTTGTGATAAGGTAACTAATGGTTAATCTGAAGACTCTGGTCAGCAAGAACGCTTGAGTTGGTCGACTGTGATACTACAAGAATGAAGAAGACTTTCTCACTACTCCTTGCACCACTTAAAGCGTGCGAATCTGCATCAATGCAGACTTATGGTTGCAAAATACTGGCTTAATTATATATTGTAAATATTTTGAAAACAAAGTACTAAAAATTCCAATTTTCGGAGGATACAAATCTTTAATACTTACATATTTTAGCAACTGCTCTGAGCAAGTGCTCCGTTTTATTCATATCATCCATTCTATCTTGTTATGTAAGTTAACCCAAAATGAGTTAATACTTAAAGTTAATAGTTATCTATATTGTTTTGCAAACATACCAAGTGTACCATTTTTAGGTATTTTTACTAGTATTTACTTAAAATATTGAATTACAGAAAATTTATTTTTTTCTATACCTAGGTACAAGAACTTTATTTTTAAACTAAGATATAAATTTTGATCGAAATCGGTGCAGCCTTGAGCAAAAATATATGAACACTGTTTTACAAATCTAAATCATCTATAACCACGAATGTGCTATATGAAAGTTTCATTTAATTAAAAAAAAAAAATGTTAATTCATAGCTTGTACTTGTCTTTAATGGTACCAACCTACATTTATATTAATCGCTATAGTAAACTAATACAAAATTAAGAAAAAACCTAACAACATCATCGCTTAAATTCAGATTGACAGATATATCGACAACACTTAAATTGCCGAGGTCTTTAACAAGAGTCAATATAAAGCATAAACGCATAAAGTAACAATTTACATTTTATTACACACCTCAAGCCATGTTGATGCTGAGTATATAGGCCTTGGCTATATATGTAAGATGAAAAGCATGCCAAGCGTGGCAAATAATATTTATGAAAACACAACAAACAACATATTTGTCAATATTTCCACAACCGACGACATGACGTTTATTTCTATATTTTCGTTTCAATAAATTTTGTTAAACATTTAAAATGCAACACAGATTTACCTTATAAATACATTTAAAAGCAACTTGGCCTATACACTTGTTTGGCTAAATGAAAATTTGTTTATTTATCTCGATATCAATGCTCTTAGAAGAAAAAAAAAAACAAAAAAAAATAGATATAAATTTTATTAATATGCACTTTTGTGCATGGTGGGATTTTAATACAATATAATCGATACTGAATAAAGGAGTGGTATATCTAAAGTTTTATTGCTGCATACACTTACCACATAGGAGTCGTTATAAAAATTTCTAACAATGATTTGTCTTGGGTGATAAATAGGCGATTAGTTCACACCACAATCATTGTATGTAGTGTTAAGCGTTTTGGTAGTATATTATTGGTATTTTTAAGTTTTTTTTTATTTTTTTTAATAAATTTTGTCAACGTTCTGCAAGAACATAAATTTATTAGAACGTGAGTTTATTTTGTTAGGTTTGCCATTGTGTATGCAAGAAAGATTGATTAAAGTTATTGAAGAGATTTCAGCTTGAGGCAATAATATGAAGTTGATTGGATTGAAAATTGCTAAGAAAATTGAAAACAATATATTATGTGCATTTTAAGCTCTAAGCATACCTTTATACTCTCTGATTTGATATTTAAAGCTGAAAAGCACTTTAATGGAGTGATTAATTAGTCATCAAAGGAAACGAAAGTGCTCCGCAAAGTTCTCAAGCAAGGCTTTAAACCTTTATTACGCAGAAACCAATCCAGTCGGTTATCGATACCGGTCTAAACCTAAGGGTTAGGTTAGGTTTACGTGGCTGTCAGCAGGGACTTTTGACATACTTAGACCATAAGTTGGCCATTGTGATACCACAACAATCTAGAAAACTTTCTTCCTGCTCGTTGAATCACTAAGAGCTCCTAACGAAGCGAGTGAGACTACTTGCCATGGTTTGCCAGTTTGCTTGCAAAATATAGACGTATTTTTTTGCGGGGCCGGAGGAAATTGGATGATTGGATGCGGGCTTAGCTGAACCCAGAGAATTATCGGAGCTTAACTTAAGCCCGCAGAAAAACTGTATTACCGGCGTGAATTACGTACCTATTTTTTATATAGTTCGTATGAAAACTCCAATTTGTTTCTGTGATGGCATCGATAGTGTCGTTGCTAATTGCCCCCGGGGTTGCAAAACAACACACCTTATATCGGGGGGTGTCAGATGAAACAGAAAAGAATGTCAAATGCAGCGGTGGGAGTTGAGCGAAGTACTGCGCCCATGCATCTGCAGGCTGAGTATTGGAACTTGCTTAGTTTTCTACAATTTGTTGTTTTATCTAAGGCAGTCCTCCCTCCACGATCAGACCCCCCACTAATTTAAGTACCGAAAAATTCAGAAACTTCAAATTCACAATTGCTGAGTTGATCAAGCAAGGGCGCGCCGCGCCGCCTCAAAAAATTTCAATAGCATTAGTGATTCTTGAGATATTGGACTTCAAAAATCGCTAATCACTTGAAAACTTGACACGTGGATCGGCTGAACAGTTCTTCTGATCGAATTTCGAAAACTTTCGATTTCGGCTTTTCTGATTTTCCCCATTTTGATAACTTGATGCGATCCATGAATGTGGAATTCAAATTTTCTCTTATTTAATGTTTGTTATATTTAATTAAATAAATGACTGTATCATTTACTTCCACGCAATTCTCACAGACGATGCAAATGCCAAATTGCCCCAATGAAAGATAATCGTGTGTCCTATTGACTATGTTTCTTCCTTTAAAGTAATATCTTGGTATTCCAAATATAAAGAGACTCGCCTTAAATAAGGGAAATATTTCTATGTGTACCAATTTAGAATTAACCGCAAATTTAGTATTTCCTCGTGAAAAATATATTAATTTTAACAAAAGGATAAACAAAATATTATCTTAAAGTCTTAAATATCCTCTTAATTCTAACACTGTCAACGTTTTGAAATATTAAGCCTGATGTATCATATTTTTGAATTGCACCATACCATCGTTATTTTTGATAAAAAAATAAAAAAAAAAATAAGAAATGTATACCTACCAACCTACCTAAGTATGTATGTATTTCACAATTCAAAGCACAATTCAAATTCAAATGTAATACCATCTTTTCTGCAATGGATGTGTTTACCACTGCAACCTAAATTTTATGAGGGACCATTATTTGTCCAAGACGTTAGAGCCACCACATTGTCAGCTCATTTGCTAACACTCTGTCGCCAGCTTTAGATGTGCAAACAAATAACAATTCAAATGAAGGAAGGAAAAAAGTAGGAGGACAACGACGATGACGATGCCGACGCGACGCGACGATCACAGATCGCGATGTATATACAGCTAAACGTCACATCGTCACATTATATATGAACCTTTTGACTGCAACATCAGCCTCCTTTCGTTACAAACAGCACCGTGGTAGTTGCTAACCATCATGCTACTGAGAATTTTAACTGTGATGAAAGCTGCTGACGACCGACGACTATCAGCAGCTACTGTGTTTTTTTTTAGTTTTTGTTTAGTGGAACTTGAAAAATTTATGATGCTAGTTTGCCGGTATAATTTATGATCTTTGACTTTGTATACAGTGGAATTTCAAAGGATGACATGATTTCGGGTAAAGTGAACATGAGATTTGCGGAGTGTTTAGTGCTGAATTTGGTGGTGTGAGATGAATTGAAATAGTCTACTTAATATAAAAGATGTAGAAAGATGAGTAATCCATCCCTTTCATTTCATAACTGGAAGGTGTCGAAGAGCAAAGGTCTGGTCAAAGATTCGGGTTTTAAGGGGCCGAATAATAGAATCCGTCGCTTGCGTTGCGGCAACAGATCCGTTAACGTTGACGTATATGAAACGGATAAAGGTGGCCCAATGAATCCGTTGCTTTGTTTTGACATTTTTAATTCGCACGAAATTCGGAAAAGAAACTTCAAATTACTAGGTTTACTACCTATTTATTTGTCTTTTTTGTCATACAAAGTGGCAGAGTAGGTATCATTATATCTTTTTGAAACTAACCTGTTTGCAATTAAACAAGAGACATTTAAAATATATCAGAACGAATTCAGAGATTCCAGCCATCAAGCAAGTCCATTATTGACATATGTGGTCAACGGACATGCCAGAGAGAAAAGTTAAAAGTTCAGGTACAGTAGATGTTGCGTCCGGCGGATGCGTTCTCGTCGCTTCTCATAAGAACGTGTGTATTTAATCGAATTGTCAGCTGTTGTATTGTAGCTATAGGTAGACGCAACGCAAGCGACGGATTTTATGGGTCGACCCCTTTAGACAACCACCTTAATATTATACCAGAAGATGAGGTAGCCGTAAGAAGCAGGCCTCTTCTGATTCTTCGGTATCTGATACCTACTTCAATGCAAAACTAAAGCATCGATAACTTCTTCATCCATGAAAAGCGATTTCTCCAGGAAATTTTCGACAAATTTGGGGCTTTTATTTCAATGCAATGAAGAATTTTGAAGCTCCTTTTCTGTTTTCAAAAACAGAATTTCAAACTTCTTTTGGCATCAAGAGTATTGTGATTGAAGGTTTGCTACCACCACGTTTTTATAGGTTTTAGCTACCTATAGCTATTTCACGACTGCCTATAAAAACTTGGTGGTAGAGTACCCAAGTGGTTGTTGTTTCATTCAAACCTTCGGTATATATTGGTAAGGTTTTTCCCGAACGAGATAAAGCACCTACCGTTCTCCATCGTTATCCTGTTCAATTTCGCACGGATATCAAAACTAAACATTGCTCTAGTTTAACTCTATAGATGCTGAAATATCGACGGTTAAAGTGCAGAACTTCGAAAGTTGTTTTGTATGTTTTTCAAAAATAAAAAAAAAAAAAAATGGTAAGAGGTTTTCAATTCTATCTTTTTCTGTAAAATATCCAGAACAACATTGTTACGTTGAAATTGTCAAAAGATGGCTCTGATTATGCTGATTTTTTTTTGCAATTTTTAGTAATACACTTTAATCGTCGATATGCGATCTTGAATTCGATGAATGTCGATCTCAAATTTTGAGTGAATAATATGATTGATGGTCCACTTTTCTGGTTTTAAGCCACACTGATATCGACCTTTGAGGTTGTTGATTTATGACTTCAGGCGCTGACACAATACAGCAGAAAGATCTTGTAGGCTAAGGGTCAGTTGTACAAATATTTAAACTGTGGTTCAGCTATTTTTACCCACCGATTTCGGCGGATTGATTGAGATTCAACAGATGTTTACGGTTCAAGTATGTGATAATAAGCAATTACATACTTGAACCAGTGTTGAACGTTAGTTAATCCTCCGAAATCGGTGAGTTAAAATCTTGAACCGAGGCTGAACCACTGGCACAACTGGCCCTAAGGAGGCTTATCTCTCTGTAGTTGGTGCAGTTCAGAGGGTCTCCTTTCTTGAGGATCGGGCAAAACATGCTTATTTATTGGGCATACTTTCGTCCGACCATATTTTGTAGATAAGATGAATCATTATTCTTTAGCTGCCGCTTCGAACAGCTCGGCAGGAGGAACGTCAGCTCAAGGACTGAAGTTAAGATATAACTACCATTAATTCGTCTAGTTCAGATGGATAAAATTGTTGGTCTATATTATAGTCTAGTTTAAATCTTTGTAGAATAATAATTGGTCAGTTCAGAAAATGAGATTTCACAACATATCTCTGTCAAAAATTCCTGTTTATGTACAGTTTTTAAAAAGTGTCACCTTTTTATCGAATATTATGTTAAAAGTGGTATAGATATAAACTGTCGACAGTAAGTATGTAATTCATGCCGGTAATACAGTTGTTTTGCACGCTTAAGTTAAGCCCCGAGAATTCTCTGGGTTAAGCTAAGCTCTTAGGGATTCGTTTTTTAGCACCGATGACATTTTTTTCATCCAATTCCCCCCGGGCTTTTAAAAAAACGTGCCTAGTGTTAAGAATCCACTGCTCAATATTTAAAAAAAAATCCCGAAGTTAGTCTAGAGGTGGGAGAATTCTACTAAAATAAGCCTAGTGATGTGGCAAATCATATATGACATTAATATAGCCACGCACTCTTCGTAAGAAGCTGTAAGTGGTTCAATTAGTAGATTCTTGTGTGTCAAGCTTGGTTTCGCAACTGATGAAATACCAACTTTGACAAGACACCTTGATTGATACCGAAAATAGCTTCAAACTTTTCCTCTGTCTTTACTTTGGTCCCATGCATCGTGTCCTGTCAAAGTTGGTCTATTTATTTTATTGCTTGAATCAGACATGTGAATTCCACTTCACTTAAGGTAGAATCTTCGCTATATCCCATTAACTGGAATTGGATGCCACCCTTAAAATTTTATGAGAGACTGTGCCAGCAAAAATCATTTTCTTTCCTTCAAATTTGTTCACTAGCACCTGCTGTTCAATCAATCTTGCAATTTAATGATAGTTAGTGTTTATAAATATATAAATGACCGAACAAGCATTTTATCGATCACAGTTTTTCATATTAACGAATTTAGTAGTGAAACCCGTCCAATTGCTAACCACACATCAACAACAGCATTTTAGTCTACATTCACTTCCTTGACAACTTAACCTCTCTGATCGACAGTCCTATATATACCAACCATACCAAACACATACTTATGTATGTTTGAATAATGAGAAATCTAGTAAAATATGTACTTACTTAAGCTTTCTTAACACTCAAAACAGTCACTTACAATCTTGTAGTGACATCTATTAGTATAATTTTCAAACGTGACATGTACTTTCGATTTAGTTGCAAATTTTTGCCACCAACACATATAATACTATACATAAATGGAAGTAACATAGATTAAAGACTCCTGGTCTTATCATATATCTAAGATTTAAGCCATCACTATTTTATTATAGGTATAGGCTTGTGTGAAATGAGATTTTTCTTCACAAAACTTACATGCGGTTTCGCAACTTTGTTGAGGATTTGACCGAAAGGCTTGATGATGTGATGGGTATATGGTTCCTAAAAGAAACACCTAACTCCTCGTGCCATATGGGTGCATAATGCAAGTTTACATACCAATTGTAATGCCATGCGATGATGCTTCGAGGTATAGAAATCGTGACTTCGGAACTACGGTTGAAATTACGTAATATTTTTTTCGATGTCGATGGGTTACAAGCTTACAAGTAAAATGATATATGCTTGGCACACATTTCATTAGACATTAAGTGATATACTACTGGTTATCGTATGGAAAACTGGGGAGCAACCTAGTGGAATCAAATGTCCGGTGTCCTTTGGTCCAACCGGTAGGATTATATAATGATTAATGGATTGCTGCTTCGATATTGTTCGCAACATTGTTTCAGAGTCGGAATTCTTTACTTTTTTTACATAAGCTGCACCCTAAGAAGAAAAAAAACAAAGTATAAATTTGGAGGTTTATGTGCAACTCATTATACCTTACTAATGGAGGGATTAAAATTATAAAACCAAAATAGTTTTGTGTACAACTTGGGAAAATTAACACAAAACCTTGAATTTTGACAGTTCGAAGTAATTGCAAAATTTTCGGAAACGAACGAATTGTAGATCATGGAATTTCAATTCACGTGAAATTGAAATGCGATTTCAATTCGATTTTATTCGAAATGCAGAAAACGGAATAAACCGAAATGCAGTACAACAATTTTCATTTTCGAAATTCCAATGCACATTTATCATTTCGAACGAACTGAAGAACTCCCGAATTCATTTTCGTCATGTGAATTCAAATTAAGTGGAATTCAGAGCATGGGTGTATGCTTCGTGAAATTGGTGAACTTGTGGTTAGTTTAGTTAGTTCTTGGTGCAAAATTTAAGTAAACTTTATATTTTTGTTCTTTTAGATTTTTTTTTATAACTAATTTTGAAGAAATCATAAGAACTTATGTTATATCAGGTTTGTCTTGTAAAATTGTTCGTTTATTTTTTTCTGAGATTTTCCTTTCTTTTTTCCCTTAAAATTGTCAATAATTCTGCATCCAATTTCATCCGCGGTGTAATTTAACTTTTTAAAACAATTAAAATTACTTCGAACTGTCAAAATTGAAGGTACGTCCCCTCAATTTTGACAGTTCGGAGTAATTGCGAAGTTTGAACGAATATTGTAAAACATGGAATTTCATTTTGAGTGAAATTGAAAATCGATCTCAAATCGATTTCGTTCAAAATGCAGTACATGGGCAACAGATGTATGGTATGAGCAAAACCATTAAACGCTATCATTAAGTAGTTTACCATCGTATTAAGCTGTTTTTTGTTGAAATATTCGCATTTATATATGTACATCATTACATAGATATCAAAAAATCACAGTCACGATTTCATCAACGCCATCCACCACCAGAGGCCTCTTCAAAAGGTCCAAACCATGAAATATTATAATTAGCAGTTTTTAATCCGCAAAACCACATAAAGCCAAAAACAAAACGAGAGTCTCCTTCTTCTATATACACACATAACTACATTCACATGCAACTTCTTTTTTTTATTCCAAATTAAGTCATAGGATTTCGGAATATTTATTGATATTAGATTTTGAACTCTGCATGACTTTGGGTGCATAATTTAAATCGATTATGGCTAACAATCATGCATCCGTTAGCGGTCGTAGAGGTCTGCAAGCCAAGCTCACCGGGTGGGATGAGAAACTACCATCACATCGAACTTCCCATCATCCCACCATTCGATACAAAACAACAACAATAATAACAAAACAAATCGTGAGAGCTGCCACAAATATGTTGCCAATTTTGGGCGAGAAATCATCCGCCAATGCAGATACACACTACACATTGCATCCAAAAACGGAAACTCGTGCACAGATTTGTTTAGATCACATATCATCTGACATCTGTGGCATGTATGCTGCAGTTACTGACGGTGAGTTCACTCTCAGTAGCCGGCAATTCAGTCATATCTCAGCGTAAAATAAGGGAATTTGCCATAAAATAACCATAAATAATGCTGAATAATTGTAGCGATAAACTCTGTTGGTTCTCACTGTAATGTGCGCATGTCCATAATTCAGCTGTGGCAACGCGGCGGTGCGGCGGCTGCGCGGTGCGGCTCATCTGACTTCTTTTGCTCTGCGCCAAATTGATGTACTGTTTACATGCTAGGATTGGACCTAGCTGAGCTGCAGTATACCTACTGTTGATTTGAGTTTACCATTGTTTTTGTGTTAGAGGCAGCTTCTTCTTTGATACTTTGGTGAGAAGTGACTTCCATATAGTTTAAATTCAAGAAAAACTACCGTCGTCGCATCGCATCGATTCGCTTTTTATGATTGTGAAGATTGAAAATCTAGTAATTGTGCAAGAAAACATCGCTTTCATTGCTTTACATTGATGGAGGTTTACTCTCACTTTGTAAATGGACAGTTAGATTTCCTCGTAACGGATATTTGAATTCAAGTGGTTATTTGTAAAAGACAATAAAATGTAACTATGTTTATTCATTTTCAAAATACTGAATTTTGACATTCGTAGGCATTCAGGGCGTTGGTAAACTTTTTGTAAAAAAAATAATTCTTTTTCCTAAAAATATTACGTACGGTAGCTTTCATAGAACTTAATGAAATTTTTTATTCGCTACAGACTCAACTGATTTCGACCAAAGTTTTTATACGGAAACTTTTGGTACGGTATTCGGTTAGTTTTTCCTGCTATAGCTCTTCAGAAACACATGGTTTGTAGGTATCAGCTTTATATTCATGGCTACTTCTCATTTTCATTTTGAACTAAAAAAAAAAAGTGCGAACTTCTCACGACAAAATATTAAAACAAATTAAATCGTAAAAACGTGAATTTATATTATTTATATTTTTTTACTTTATGTGCCGTAGTTTTTTGAAACCGAAAGAAACCTATATTCGTGCCGAAGGGTCGTTTGTAGTGGTATGAAGTTTCTATGAGGCCTTTTTTTTCTTGCTGATCCATGCAACTACCCCCCCCCCCCCCCCCCCGCTAATACGTGCCGGATAAGTGTGGAACGGGCCTACGGGCCGAATAGAAAAATAAAAATTACGATATATCTACCCAGGATTGACGGTGAAAAGTTAATAAATAAGAAAGTTAAACACAACCTGTATAAGGAAGTGTTTTGTAGCAAAAATGCTACCTTAAATTTGAACATAGATTCAAAAACTTCGGACACTAAAAAAATTAACAACAGTAAAATTAAGAAAGCGTAAGTTTTTAATCTGCGTTGCGCGACCCCTAGCGGTGGAAATAGAAATTAAAAAAAAATCTTTAAATGAGTTTTAAGACCCTATGCAACTTTTGCAGGGAGTATAATTCTTTCGGAATTTTCCTTGGGGATTGATTTGTTTTCTCACCTTCCTAGATTTCCTAGTACCTTTACCTTTAATTTTTCATTTGCCTTTAAAATAACTTCAAAAAATGTATCTTATTTATTTTGCAACCCCAACCCTTAGGCTTAGAAATCTACTATCCAAAATTTAGAAACGAGAAGTATGTTAATCTTATGTTGATTTTTTTTGTTTCTGAACATATAAAAGCATATCTTCAGAAACAAAAAAAGATATGCTTTCATATCTTCATAAACAAAAAAAAATCAACATAAGATTAAGATACTTCTCGTTTCTACATTTTGGATAGTAGATTTCTAAACCATTTTCTTTAACTTCACAAACAAAATATAATCATTTATCATTTTTCAAAGAATGGTTTTCCATTTATAAACATTGTCTTTTGCTTTTTATATCTCCGCTAGATAGCTCGACTTCCATATATCAATAAATTCTTCTTATATACCACCAAATGGTCTGGTCATATATACCAGCGAGCCATCAGCACTATAAGACGACCATCATCATCCTTTTTGTTTTCATTTCCACACTCATGGCTTCAAGCCATTCCAAACAAAAGTGAAAATGTGATAATAACGATAATCATCATCGCGCAGTAAGACTATCATCCGTTAAATTGCTGCCTAGAAGGAAAAAATCTCACTGATATTTCCTCTAAGTCTACTCCCACCACCTTCACTCTGTCCTGGTGTTTTTTTTTTTCATCTTAATCTTACAATTTCCCATATTTCCCGAGTTGGAAAAATGCCTGTCTCACGCCGAAAGTAGATATTTCACGCCGTCAACAATAAATATCCATTTATTACCATCATGCCGCACTGTGCTAAAAGCAGTGTGATGCATAAAGTTTGTATAGACATACCTATACCTCAACTTCCCATCTTTGGAGTGTGGACGGGGGTCAAGCCAAAATCTGATTTTCTATCCATCTTTCCTATGCCACAGTCTTATCCATCCAGCAACGAATTAATGATCAGCTCTCTAAGATCGTTCAACGATGATATTGTTTTTATTTGGTGAGAGAATTCCTGCATCACAAACTGACGGAAACACACGCCATTTTTGTTCAAATCAATCACCACCACCAAATAGTAGGCATAGTATAGTGTGGTATAATACAGATAATCGTTTAATGTTGTTATATTGAGAAAAAAAACTGCATTTGACAGGTGATTTGAAAGTAAAAATTTTTTATGACCACAATTTTTACCATTTATACCACCCTTTTTTGAAGTGAAAGAAGGTTATAGCTTATTTAAGACTGATAGGATTTTCATTTCATGTGGATGAGTAAAAGAAAAAGGGTATTAATCTCCCTGAAACTAATTAGACCAAAATATTATCAAAAAATTGAAGATATTATATTTATTTAATTATTGATGTGTAAACATCTATACTGGCGGTAGGGGGAAAAAAAACGTAACGTATCTTGTGATCGTGATTCTGTGATTGTGATTCACGTTACGTTACGTATGTTTACACATCTTAACCGTGAGTCCCGGCACTCACACTTTTTTGTTATTTAGAACAAGAAGCCACAGAAGGCGAAACTTCTCACTTTTGCAATTCATAAGGTGTTTTATTTAAAATTTTGAAATTCATGTCATAGTTTTTTTTACTTCGCTATTTGCAAACCTCGCGGTTTGAAGATAGCACTGGCTTAGTGTGTGTGTGTGCAGCAATACTCTAGTTCATCTGTGTGATTAAAATGATACAAATCCCTAGCATTTGCAGGCATGCATATGTATAGAGGTCATTTGGTGGATTTTTTGTTCATTTTATTTCGGCAATAATCATTTCGCAGTTTCGTGTCTTAAAGTATTATCATTCCGCATTTAGTTTTGTTCTTTTTTATTTGGTTATGTTATCGTTTCACAAATTCATAACTCCGCATATTTCACATTCGGTTATGTTATCTTTTCGCAAATTCATCATTTTGCTAAATTTCCCAATTTTTAGTTTCCATTTCATTATTTCGGATAATATTACTTCGCTAATATTTAATAAATAAGGATTTCATTATTTCGCAATTTATTATTTTGCATGTATATGTAGGTATCATTTAGCTTTTAAATTGTTTTGTCTTTTAATATTTTTAAACGACAACGCATCGGCCACATAATAAAACTGGCGAGATAACAAAAGCAATTATTAAAATATCGCAAAACGAAAAATTTTGCGATATACTAAATCGTGAGAAATCTTTTGCGAAGTGAAAGAAAAAAGAAAATCGATTAATAATTTTTTGTGAATTTCGAGGACTAAAATTTGCAACACGAAATAAGCAGAAAAACAAATCCAACCATTATGACTTGATGATTCAAATGAAGTTTGTATCTAATAACAATTGATTTTATGCAATAAAAAATCATTGTGACAGTTGATAATAATAATCCGACATTTAAATAAGCTGCTTATGATTCTAAAATTCAATAGAAAATTTAGTAAAACAATTTCAAATTGGTTCCTTTTTTTCCTGGCCTACTTTATTTAAAACTGACATAATATACCTTTCCTAGACCAACCCAACTTATTTATTCTTCCTACCAACCAACGATCGTTTGAATGATGCCAATTATTTTCACACTATGTCGTGATTTAATCCAATTTCTTTTTTCATGCTACTATCCTTATACTGTACATACTTCGACTAGTTGTTCAATTACTACGTAAGGCGAAACTTGAACTGACTATATGCACAATGACGTTGCGCTGCTGCTAGACTACCATGACTGTCACACTGTACACACACGTTCAGTGTCAAGTTATGTAAGCACTCTGACGACATGCAAAAACGTTAAAACCTTGTAATTGCCTCTGTCGGGATCAACAAAGTGTACAGTAAGCCCAGAGACTCCTTTATTACTGTTTTGTACAACATCATTTCTAAATAAAATGGCAATGATGTCAATTCACGATTATTTTGTGGGAATTGAGAACGCGATCGTCCGCAGAGAGTGCAGACCCCCAGACATTGTTGGGGGTCACTGCAGCTATATGTATATTGTATATGTTGGCGTTGAACAAAGTCTCAGTTGGACTGACCTAAAATCTCAGCTCGTAGATACTTTTGTAACTATTGGTGTTTGTATGTAGGATCTGGTGTTGATGCAGTGGCTAATTGTTGGCGTAATTTAATTATTGTCGTGTTTCTTGGTGGAGATGATTAAGTTCTCAATTAGATAATATCGAAAGTTAGTACAGAGAAACGACTTTAATTGACTAAGAGCAATATTCCCACGATAAATATCTTATTCTTCTATGAAACTTCTTGAATGAATCAAAATCTATCTCACTGGGCGATGAATAGCATTCTTTTCGTTGTTCACTGATGATTGAATGGCTTCAACAAACCGTGTAATGGTCTGTCATCGTTTCGGAACCCAAACAAGCGACAGTTCATCAACATGATCGCGTACATAAACGAAGTTTTTTTGTGATGGCACTCCGCTTCCATTTCTGCTGCTTCTGTGCATATCGCAGACCCTTGATCGAGCTGCGCATCGTGGGCTATTGTAAAAGTGTTTGCGCAGTGCCACAAGATCGCTATCGCATTTTAGTTTTTTTATTCGCTTTTTTGATTAATGACACACCGATCGGCATGCATGAGCACATAGCCTAGCCATCCTCCTCCCTCCCAGTCTTTGGCTGTTGAAGCTGATCATAGATGGCACTGCTGGTGAGGGTAATTGCTCTGCGCGATCATAGGATAATTTGTAGAATGCAAACAATGGGCCAAAGAGTCACTCGCATGCTCCATACATTTGTGCACAAAAAAGGAAGTTGAGTTGAGAGATTGCCGTTGATTAATGGCCTTCAGAGTCGTTGAGCAGAAGAGAGGTCAAAACGCTGCACGCTGCAGAGCTATAGCTGAAGAGAGATCCGATGTTCTGCGCTACTATCATGCGGTGTTGTTCGTATGGCATGGCAGTTGTGGCTCCCCGTCTCCGGTCGGTGTTGGCGGTTGTGTGGTGGTTATTGCGATGATGATAGATCAGCAAATAATTGATGCTGTTTACTTTAGCTGGCTGCTGTAAATGTGCTGTTGCTGCCGTTTGGTCAGATATTCGGTCGTCGAAATCAGGAAGTGCAATTTGTTGAAGAGATTTGTTAGGTCAATATGTGAGGTTTTTGTTTTTTTGTATGAGCGGCCCGCCAAAAGCGCAGATAAAGCTCTCTATGATCAGCGAGAAGAAGTGAGGTTGGTGGATGATCGGATAATGGCGGTCTTTTCCTATAAACACCGCAATATCGTGTGCGGCATTTAATTGAATAGATTGCTGTGGCGTTTTTATATTTCGATGATCGATTGTTTCAGAAATTGAAAGTGTAGACTTGAGTGTAGGTATACAAGTTAAATCAATTAGATATTAATTTGTTAGCGGGCTTCGATAGATAGGTATAATGATGCGGTATATCGCGATTGGAATTTTTGAGCAAATTCGACACCTTATGGTCAGTTTGGCGTTATTTCACTTAGGATAATTCGATGGATAAAATCTGCGTTTAAACTATGGAATCGTGAGGTTGAACATTTAAGCTTGTTGTCGTGGTGTTTTAATGGTTTTAAATTTCTTAAACATTGTAAAGATATTAACTATATTAATGACAGAGATAGGAACATGAAATTCAAATCAATATTGTTTGAGTAATATCTATTTTGGTATCTCAGTTTCATATTATAAATTTTGCGCAAAAGTCAAAAATTTGGATCATTTTTTTTTGGGAAGATTTTGACTAAAATCAGCTTCAATTTTTTAAGATAAGAACATAAAAAATCTTTCGAAGCAGCTAATGTTGTGATTCGGAGTATATACATGGGCACAAAAATAAATTTTAAGCGAGAGCGTTTTTCGGTGGGTTAAAAAAAAGTGTTAAATATTACGTAGTCAAGGGTCAAAATTACATAGTTCGCTATGTTAATCTTAACGTATTCGGTTCGATTAAAATAAATTGTTTAAAATAAAAACTTCAAAAGGTTATATAAATGGAGAAACTTGGTAAGGATTCCCAATTTTGAAGATTATTTATGTTAAACGAGTAGCTTGTTTAAATCAAATAATTATATTTATTTAAATTTACATATTTCTGAGAAGATAGGTTACTATGAGTGATTTATTATGTTTCGTTAACTAAGTTATTTGGTTATTGAAACAACAAACTAACCCAGAAGTAGCTTACTTTAACCCAATCAGTGTGTAGAATTAAATAATTTTTTTTAATCGAGTTGACTCGTTTAATTTAACTTGGTGAGTTTGCAGGTTGTATATAAACTACATATGTTTGTTATTTAACTTAAACGAGTTTAACGTTTTTTTTAACCGAACATTTTTCTGCGTGTAACCTACTAACCTTCACAATTTTTCACGTTAAAAGCATAGGCCTAGGTGATGGGCTTTCATAATGTGTTTCTATAGCAATGTGCCTTAACTGGTGCCTTTCGATTTTGTCGAATTCGAATTTGTCCTTTTTAGCTATAGGGCAAAGTATTGGTTTGTTGTCGAAACAAATCGAGTTTTTGTCTATGGTAAGGGGTTTTTAATTCTGTCTTTTGCCAATTAGTTGTTCTTATTCTGCAATATTTTTTGCTTTAACCGTCGATATGTCTCTGCTACCTAAAGAAGTTACCAAACTTTAAAAAAAATTTAAATTAAAATTAAAATTCTGAAGAAAAATATCAAACTTCTTTTATTGTTGTTATTATTGCTGAATCCAGACTCTTTCGGTGCATATTTTTTTTCACCAATCAAGGTGCTCCACATTGGACTGGTGCTAATTAAATGCCATTTAAGAAGAATTAACATTATCTTTGTGTTTTGTTAACATTTTATTTGTTTATTTCTTTTTTGTTTTCCCTTTCATTTCAGGTACGAGATCTTGTTGAGAAATGCACATGTCCGTCACAATTCCCTATGGTACGTGTATCTGAGGGTAAATATCGCATCGGAGACACCAAAGTGCTGATATTTGTTCGAGTAAGTTTTTAAATCCAAAAAATATACATACCTACATACCTATCTCATTAAATAATCATTATGAATATGATGCGAGTGAATGTTTTTTTAAAATTTGATCTGATTATTTCAAAACAACATTCTCTATGTCATGATTTTTCCAAAAGACTATTCGCGTGTGATAAAATAAGTGATAAATCTTAACCAAAAAAAAAATACATAATTTATAATTTATTGCTCTAGTCATTTACTTAAGTTTTTTTTTTCTTAATTGTGCTAAAGCAATTTACAAAAATTCAATCAAATCAACCAACCTTGTATAAGTAAAATATAAAATTAATTGACAAAGTCACCAATGACACCAAATATTTTGCGCACTTAAAAAAATCGTTAAACCTCTACCAAAGAGTCAATTTAATTTTCTACCGAATTCCATTGCCAACTGACAAAAAATGATCAATTTACTATCAATAATCCTGATTAAAGATTTAAAAGTAATTTATCAAAGTTAAACTGGTAATATAGCGGGCGTATATACAAGCCCGTAGCCAAGAAGAGAAGTAGGGTAAAAAAAATTCTTAAAATTAACCAGATGTGTGTCCACTGGCAACATGCGGGCCTTTGGAGAGTCAATGACCGTATAAAAATTAAATTTAAAATCAGTACTATTATAAATTTGGACGTCTTTAGTCACTTTGGAACTTTAAAGCGTAAACTAGGTGCTAGGTTCTTAAAAAAAAAAAAAAAAAAAAATGTTTTCACGGGTTACTGAA
Organism: Epistrophe grossulariae; assembly: GCA_929447395.1. NCBI lineage: Eukaryota > Metazoa > Arthropoda > Insecta > Diptera > Syrphidae > Epistrophe > Epistrophe grossulariae. Next base: position 62,640,904 of record OV839569.1, read on the forward strand.
GCCTTTTGCGAGGAATTGACAAATCCTTCAAGTGTATTTCTGGTCAGGAAAAAGTGCTTCTCACCTCGGCAGAAAATTGTAGGTCCCTCAATTCCTGCCAATAACACGCACACAAGAATGGTTGAGAGTTGTAAGTCACTAGACCCTGCTGATGCGAAGCCCTTCAACAAGCCCTTCCCAGCCAGCTGGGTACCTAGCTATAGTTACCTCAAGTTACGCACACCAAGTTGGTTGAGGTCGTTCTCCGCATTCCGTTGCAGCACAGCCCATCAGGGGTTGGATGGAGATTCATCGGGCTGGTGCCTCACTGTATTTATATGCTCTATGTGTCCCAGAAAATCGATTAAACTCTCCTTTAATATTTACGCAAGCATTTAATTGTGTTTTTGTTCTGGAGATCACAAGAAATTTCGGGTTAAAACATCTCTAAAACCCCTTTTAAATATTCTTCTATCTACGGCCTTGATCATACAAGCATCATTGGTTTATATATGCATTAGCTTAAATCAATGCTGCACAAGAAAAGAATCAGTACAACGAGCAATCGAAGTTTGTCCTTGGCATCATATATAGCCAAAGCTATCGCAAACTTAAATCTTTTTTAATTCAAAATTTTATCTGTTCAATTCCATCGGGATTTTTGACTTGATCTGTTGTTTGAATATATGCATGGCACATGCATACAAAAAAAATAAAACAGAATAGAAAAACGTTAAAGAAATAGTTTATTAATTGCGCCCGACAATTGTCATTGCAATCAAAATTGAGGTCAACTCTTTTATATACGATCGAATATAATATGAACGCTAACGCAGCACAACATGCGTCGGGGTTTCTTTTTTTTTTTTTTGTATTGATCTCGTGTGCGTTGAAGTGGGATTCATATATTAGATTTATGACAAAAGATTTATTTTCTTACATTAAGATAAATGTCAACAGTCGTATATATAGTGTCACTAATCGGATTGTTCTTTGAATCGAGTATGAAAATGTCCTTGTATATAAAGTAGTTTAAGATCTGTTTGGACTTCAGATTTAACAGCAGTTGACGATTTTGAGTTGGTGGCTTATTTAATCTGAGTTAAGTTTTGCAACTCATAACATAAAATTAAAAATTAACCGCTCGCAATGTAGCGAAGTGCAGATCCTTCTAACAGTATTCAACTTGAGTTCTAAAAGCAGTTTTATTAAAATTAAACTACCAACTTATTTACAAAATTTTGTTGACACATCCATCTTTACCAATTTTAAGAATTAAAACTTATTAATAATTATATACTTATAAACCTAATATTAAATAATTCTTCAATCCGTTTTCGAAATAGAACAGTCATAGGTACCTACTAGGTTTTGACATCACAAAAATTTGTAACAGGCCCAACTTTGTATTTTATCGTTCCTCAAAATCTAAAGAATTAAACAAAGTTTTGACGTATTCCCTCTAATCTAGATTCCAGCGGCTCCATTGGCAATATTTGAGAAAATAAATTGCTTGGCTCATTGCAATTGTGCTTGTGCTAATTTTGAAAATCCCCTTTTTCAAAATCCGCGATTTTGAATGACTTTTGCTTCGTTTTAAAATTAAATTTGAAAATATGTATGAGAAATTAAATTTTTGTATTATCAATAATATGTTTCGTTCGTTGAACTTTACCCAGGGTTGGCCCAGGTTTTCTTTACAAGGCAGAAAATTGTGTAAATTTGTTGTAAATTGTGTTGAAAAACATTTGCTTCACATCATATGTCACTTTGGCTGTTTATTCGTTACCTCAACTCGTCATAGCAAAAAAGCTAGGTCTATTACAGTGCTTGAGGGAGACCCCGAGTCTCAAAAAGCACAGAATTTGATTGTCAGGATAAGTTCAGGTTTTTCAGAAAACGCCAGGGTGACTTAAGGGCTCAACGAACCTATAGTGATTGACAGCGATTATAATTTTCTATACTGACATTTGACAACTGAACTTACCTGGCAACCACACAGGCAATAAATTATCATTGCCATTAAAATTGACATTGCCTCAAATAATGCCAGAGGAGCCACAGGGTATCAGTCAACTAATTTTAATTCGAGAGGAAAGGTGTGTAAAGAAAAAATATTCAGCTTGCAATCTTGAATATTTGTTGCGATAGGTCCGAGTGTCTGTTGTTATACTTAAAAATTAAAAGAACAACGAAGTTTCTAAAGATTAGTTTTTTTTACCTAAGTGATTTTTTGAATCTTTGTACCTCTCGTATCTTTTTAGGCAATAACAACTACAACAAAAAAATTTCAAACTGAAAATTGAAAGCTGAATATTTTATGTCTACACACTTTTTCTCTCCGACAAATATATGTAGAAACTAAAATAAATTGATTTACAAAATAAAATAGGCAAAATCGGAGGAAGCGCCGCACCGCGCCGCGCCGCGCCGCCGCGCTGGCAGGGGAGTTAAGCCAAAATACTGTTAGACATTGAGAAACCATAAATTGCAAAGTCCAGCTGGTCACAAATTATTCTGATGTACCAAATTTGTAATCTAGATTGACTGTACTTACATACATTCATATATTGAATTTTCAAAAAAAAAATATTTTGATATTTTTGGATTTAAGCTTTTTTTGCAAAAGTTTAGAATTTTCTTGTACATACAACACAAAATATATACAAATTAAAATCTTTCTATACTTTTACAATACCCCAATCACAATTTGCTCTAAACTGCCAGATTCTACCAGATTTATTTTTTTATATGAACTTTGACAGCTTTCGGGCTAAAAATGGTAGCAATGGGTAGGTTCGGGAAGTAAACGAACAAGTTTCATAGCACGCCAAACGTCATTCCTGTCGTCAGTTGTGTGTTCTTTTTCTACTAAATATTACATAACTATTGTTGATGTGTCAAAAAAAAGTTAAAATGTCATTGTTGAAAGGTTTGCACTGAGTTACATTTCATTTAGGAACGATCAATGTTAAAAATATTATTGATCTATCAATCGAAAGGAATTGAAAAATAAATCGAAATACGCAGAATGAATAATAATCAAAGAAATTTTATTAAACAAAATCTTAAATTCACATTAAATTTATTTTGTACAAAATCAAATCATCAACGAGATGTTTCATTCACAATGGATACAATTGTGACCATTCTGGAGAAAATCTATCGAATCGAAAGATTAAAATATCAACAACAAAAAAATTAACAATATTAATCAGAAAATAACAGAACACAATCCAAAACTCAAGATCAATCAATTATATTGAATTATATTGAATAGAAATATAAAAATTACAAAAATTTTAAAGAAAAGTAAACAAAATACAGGAAGACATTAATTCCGAATTCAGCTGCTTGTGACGGATCATCATTTTCAATTCAAACTAACGAGATGAGTTGGAAATTGTTACAAAGTGTAGCACTCTGATACCTTAATATTGAATTTAGGAACAATTTTCCAACTTAGGAACGATCAAAGTTAACAATAGTTAACATTTAAGAGAAAAAAAGAAGAATTGGCCACATTTCTGTGTAATTGGCTTGCGATTAATAATTGGCATTTGGTTGAAGTTTTAGCCTCCTTTTTAAAATTATCTTCTCGGAATAATTTTTTGAAGATTAAAATTGATTTCCCAAAAATGCTAAAAATTCACTCAAGCCACTTTATTTTTGGAGTAAAGAACTGTGTGAATTTGTTGCAGTGTTCCACAGAAAAGAAAAAGTGTGTTCACGATTTACTAAACAAAAATCAAATTTCGAACCGCGGATCGTGAATACCCTTATAAATTATTTTTCCTTAAAGCTAACTTCACACCACACGATGTTTCTGCTGATTTTTAACACGAACTTCCAAAGTTATAATGACAATTCGTTCTTAATCGTTCACCTAAAGAGGATTAAACGTAAGTAAAAAATCATTATACAATTTTACATGTTCTGCCGATGATCACAACCACGAAAATCGTATGGTGCGTAGTCAGCTTAATGAAAAATCATAAAGTGTTCACGGTTCTAAACTTGTATATAAAAGTATAAAGCTAACCCCCAATTTCACAGTGTAAAGTTTAAATTTAAGTTCAGCTGAACCTGATCTTGAGTTTAAATTTAAAGTTCGTCCGGTTTCACAGCGTAATCTGAACTTAAGTTCAATAGAACGTAGTTTAAAGAAATTGTATGAATAGGAGTTGGCAGCATTTTACGTCGTTCTTCTGTCATCTGACGTAATGTAAACAGTACGTAGTTTTTTTTTGCATCTTTTCCAAAATCTTTCCTTGTTTTCTCTTTCTGCCTTTGAAACAAAAAACACGCGAAACAGCAAATATTTTGTGTTGTTGACAATCGGGAAGTTTGTTTTGTTTACAAGTAGGTACACCCTTGGGCCTGGTGACCTGTGACTTGGAGATGAAAATTTATTAAAATGGAGAAAGTAATATCAAGAAAACGATATGTGCAAAGAAAAAAGAAGCAATAACTTTTCAAAAGCAGACATAGATTTGCTTACGGAATTGGTGATGAAAAATAAGCTCATTATTCAAAACAAAACAAAACTGGTAAAGTTCAAGTTAATTTGACCAAATACGAAAATTTAACCGTGCTTTCAGGTGGTTATAAACGTTGGGCTGAGGGTTAAACGGCAGAATACTGTCGTTCAATTTAAACTACAAAATTAACTCAGTTCAAGGTTTAAACAAAACTGTGAGACCGAATTAATTGTTGAACTGAAGTTTAAACCAAAAGTGAAGTTTAAACTTTCACTGTGAAACTGGGGGTAAGTGTTATTATATAAAGTTTATAAAATCCATCAAGAAATAAATGCTACTAAACCAGCAATTAAGAAAAAGTCAATCAAAAGTTTATGGCCGTAGCCTGTACCAGTTAAATAAATCGTTTGCAAATTTGCATGACATAAGAACTTAACTTTCATCAGGTTTTATTAGTTGAGAATTGTTTAATGTGAAATTACTTTTTTATGACATTTGAGCTCAAATCCCTGGTAGGTAGAGCTAAAATTTTGTTTATTGATATTTTAATTTATTTATATATCAATAAAGTTGTAATAGCAATAATATGAAATTTTGCCAAATTAATTTATTTTAAAAATGACCATTTACATTTATCGATTAAATGTTTATGAACTGAGAATGACTCAGGCTTTGAAGTCAATTAGCATATAAACGTTAACCTTGACTATCAAAGTTTGTTCAATTGAAAATGTCGATAACCCTATAATCGTTGTTGTTCTATACCTTTAGGGCTTAGAAATCTAGAACTATGTATTAACTATTAATTTCGTATTGAATTTTCGATTTATTTTAAAACATTTAAAATCGTTATCAATTACCTAAATCAAAGAGATTTTGAAAAAATTAAAAATATTTTGTGTTATTCAAATTTGAAATAAGAACATCATTCTACTCTTTCGAAGACACTCAAATGTCCAATGTAAAAATGCATGACATTTTCGACTTGCTGGAAAAACATGTATCGATCAGGCCTTTCTTTATAAAAGTTCAAAAAAGAAGAACAACCAAAATCAAAATACAATTTTATTCAATAGCTTAAAATAAATTGTCTTTTTTTTCAAACACTAAGAAAATTGCTCTGCAAACATAATTGTTATGGGAATTTGACAAGTAAATTCGATTAACTAGGTCGTGTGCGTTGTTGTTCTCGTAACAACAACTGTATGCCACCCATAGAGTATCAAAAAGCAAATGTTACCCACAAGCCACACGCCGATCAGCCTTCTATATAGAAGACCTTATAGTTAGAGAGAATTACTTTTAATGTTGCACAGATTGTTTCGTGTCTTTGTGCTCCATCAGACGTCTATTCCGTTCCAAACTAATTCTCCAAAAGAAATCTCTGTTAACTACATACAAGCGCCTTATAGCCAAATAGTATATATAGGTAAGGTAAGGTTAGGTACCGAACAACTTGCACCGGCCGATCGGACTAAGACTCAGTTTTCATCAGTGCCATATAGTTGCAATCGTTGTTGTTGTCGCGTTGTTAGCTTTGGCTCTAACAACTGCCTGCTTGAGGCGAGTCGCACATAAATAATCCAACGCAATTGGTCGTCATCGTCAGCTCTGCAGCGTTCAGCGCTAACGTCGCGTCGTAGTCGTCGTCGTAAAGGTACACTGCACGCATGTTGTTTAGACAAATCTCTTCGCTGTCATGGCTCATGTTGCACCACGGATGTACTACAAACCATGTTCCCCTCTGCGGGCGGGCAACCAAACTGGGTGATCGGTGTCATTTTGCTGCTGCCACCACCGCCGCCGCCACTCTTCACGACTTCAACATTCCATTAGAGGGAGAGACTTCTTATTTATTTTAGGCAGCAATGCTCTGTGATCATTTGTTAACTAAGCTAATTGTATAGCCATTTGTCCGAGTTCCATCACAATCCTTGTGTAAACTTTCACTCTTCCATTATTCTATCATATAGTTCAGCATCTCTTACGATAAGCTATTCTCACTATCAGAGAGATGTCAAAACACTTATCCGATAAATGAGATCAATATGGCGCCGCCACTCAGTTCAAAACCAATTCTACCTGTCAAACTGGCGTACTAATTTATACATACATGTTATTGGTTTCAAATATCGGAATGCGTATTGATTTCACAAGTCATTTCAGTTGCACTGATGAGATGATGATGATGAGAAGAACAAAGAAAAATAAGAAGAAAAACACTTATTCGAGAGGCAAATTGAAGTTGACATAATTTGATTCCAAATGATCCAATGTGGCGGCTAATTATGTGTTTGAATATAATTGACAGTTTTTATTATTGATTCCTTTAGGTTGCAACACAAACGGTGACAGCTGTTCTATGCTGTCTGTCGTTGGGTCTGCGTTTACACTTCAGCGATTTTAAATGCCTTAATTTGGTGCAGACGGTATTTAATGAATGGTTTGCGTAAGTAAGCTTATAGCTTTGCATCGGTGGCGGCGCACGTACCTACAAACTATATTTTTGAGTGCATCAAATTGCGTAATATGCGTGGGTCAGAAATTCAGCAGAATGGGAAAAGGTGTTAACCTTTTAATAAAAAAAAAATGTTGTAGGCTTTCATCATATCATTACTGTCATCTGAATTTATAACCACTAAAAAGCTTCTATATAAGAAAAAATGTCTGCAAACTCTAATTAAGTTTCAATTTATCACCGGCAATCTATTATGCGTAGTCAAATGTCTTAGTAATATGCGGCGCAGCTCTCTCAATTAGCGCACGAAAATTACAGTCAATTAAGCAAGTGATAAGTGGTCAATATTTCCAGCGGGTAGTTATTCCAGTGATATGTGTGTGTGTATTTTTTTTTTGCTACTCTCTGTCGGAAAACCACAATTTTACATGGTGTATCGCACGAAGACTACAAGCCTAATGAGAAACCCAATACTTTGAGTGTTGTTGGTTATAAAAATGTGGTGCGAACTTAAGACGCCAGTGGGAAAATTGCGATAGGTTTAAATTAATTATGCAATGTTTGATCTGTTTAGATGCTCTGATGAACTTAATTTATTTAGATGTGATAAATTCTCTTGATTAATTGTTTTTTGTTTTTTTTTTTTTTCTGTAGATTCTTCGATCACATGTAATGGTTCGTGTTGGAGGTGGTTGGGATACATTGTCACACTATTTGGATAAACACGACCCTTGTCGTTGTAAAACTCAGCATAGATCATCGGTTGCGGCGCGTTTAATACCACGAACAAGTGCTGGTACAAATGGCATTGAACTCAATAAGGCACAGGTGATATTTGAGCGGTAAGTCAGAGGTTGTTTTTAATCAGCAAAAAGTACAAAAAGTCATGATAGCACTTATATCATAAATCGACAAGTTTGGCGCCGCTTTATACTACGTCGCGGTGGTCGAACGCCGCCGACAATAAAAGTTGTATAGCTTTCTAGCAACCAAGTACTTTATGTTTATCCAATATATAAAACCTCATAATTGTATAGCACTGCGCTGTCGTCCTATACATAGTTGCCACCTGACTGGCAAGTCAGGGAACGAAAATTTGGTCAGGGAAAGTCAGGAAAAGTTAGAAAAAGTCAGGATAAGTCAGAGAATTTCGAATGCGGTCGGGGAAAATTTTTTCAGCACTGATTTTTACACAATTAAATAAATTAATATTTCCTTGAACTCAGGGGCCATCTATTTTTTGTTCCAAAAGTCAATCCTATTCGAAAGTGCTTTTCGTTCCGCTTTGAATTGGTATCTACTCTGTAAAACTTTCAAAATGCAAAAAAAATCTCGCATTATTTCTTTTTAGATCTGTCAAAACGAGAAAGTGTAAAAAACACCAAACAAAACCGTAAAGTAATAATATATGAAATTGTAAATCCAAAAGTAGTAGATTTTATTCCGGTTTAGAAAAAGAGAGTACAAAATGTTCTCTTTCTGAAAATTTAATTTTCGAAACGAAATACAAAGTAAGGCTCCTGTCCAAGCTCAAAATTTACTTCATTGAATTATTTTAAATATTTTAAAAATTATACATAGGTCTTTCACTTCGGCGGCAGGGTGATTTCAAGTTAGCAGAGCAATTACCGGAAAATGCTTTAACGCAAAGTTAAAAGTTTTAGCTTAGTATTTAGGAATTATTTAAGTATCTTCTAGGAATCAGAATAAACAATTGTATTTTTCTAATTTCCCATACAAAACCATATTTTCTTAACTTTAATTCTATTTTTTCTCAAAAAATTTAACTTTTTTTTTGTAAATCTTGTAAAATGTTTCTGAAAATGAGGAAGAGGAGCTTTTAATTAATCAAAAAGATCTGTTTCGAAAATCGAATAAAAGTTAGAAAAATATATATTTTTTTTGAAAAACAATTGTTTTCAACTTTTTTGGATCCCTCGAGCACTAATTTAGCTCCTAAATACTAAATAGGTACTTTTTTCCTAGCGTTTTAAGCATTTTCCGGTAATTGCTCTGTCAACTTGCAAGTTCATTCATTTACAACAAAAATACTGGAGCTCCCAAATTTGTTGTTGGGTACTTAATTTGCAACTAATAAGTGCCTAAATGATGACGTCACAAAAAATTGGTTCTGCTAAGTTGAGGGACATGATTGTTAACGTCACATCATATGTATGAATGTATTTATCGTTAAAAAATAAGCTATTGAACAGTGGCAACTATGCTATACAAATGGCAACATTTTCGTTTGTGCACTATGGCGTATTAGTAATATTTTTTTTTTCTGTTACAAACGTCATTATCATCAAAACTATAAACCTGAAGGTGCACCGCATGGTTTCATTTAATCCATGACACTTAAACAACCAACCTACCTCGAACCCTTTTCCTGTACATATACACTTTTTCCTGGTTAACACAATATGGTAAAAAATAAAAATATAAACAAATTCAAAAAGTCAACGACAACGACGACACAGTATTTACGTGACAATTATTCTCTTCGTGTTCATGTTCGAATCTTATAGAAGTTTTATTTTTTTATTTTATTATTCTTTCTAAGCTTTACTATACGTATGTACAGCATTAGCATTTGCTATGTCGACGCCAACAATATTTGTACATATCTAGTATTACTTGTCACAAAAGATTATATCCCATTTTATAAGTCAATTAGAATTGCTAATTATAATTACATATATATTTTATTTCATACGCGTCCCAAATACCTCCCTCCATCAAAACCAATCAATTTGTGAACAGCAAATAAATTATGATAAAATGTTGCTTTATAGGCATTGTTCAATCAATCTAATACCATAAATCAATAAGTTGGCACACAAAAAAATAAAATCAGTTTTCTTTAATGAAATGTGCGTATGTCTCCACGATCTTCTAAGGTCTTGTCAAAAATATACGAATAAATCGTTATAAGATGTTTGAATGAAGGCACTGATGGGTTATAAATGTCAGTTGGTTTTGTAGAGTTTAATTTACATTACTATTTTTAATTTTTGTAATTATTTATTTATTTAATTAGTTCTTGTAATATCAAATCGCAGTGTAAGAAAGAGGTTCCTGCTCTGGGCCGGTTTTTCTTCTTTTCAAATGACTCACATACATATAGGTTCCATTGTCGCCAGCTGTAGTTCGCTTCATTTCTTTTTTTATACAAATATATTCTCTATTTTGCATTTTAATTGTGATTGCAACTTCATGATTTATTAAGATTAATTTATTATTTGAAAAGTTTTGACAATGATTGAAAGAATGGCAAATAGTTGTCACTTGTATCGTCGTAGGACGTTATAGTCAATTGTCAAAAAGAATACCCTATATCTTGATTATTCCCTATTTTGTTTTTTGTTATATGTTGATCGATGATCTGTCTTAAATGTTATGACCTAACCCACTTGTGGCTATATAAAATATTAACATCTTTTATGGTGTGTTGATTTATTTAGCTAGCAGGGATTGACTATAGTATTAGCCCAATATTTGCTAGTCAAATTTGCATAATTTAGTGTAATTACCCGCATAAATATTTTGTTATCTAGTAGATTTCTGCCAGCTCAACTAAATGAGTGACTGTGAAGGTTAGTCTGTCATAAAGATCAAATTTAAATTCGCAGCATGAGATTTTTAGATATTTTGTAAACTAATATGTGGCTTTTTTTGACGATGGTTGGTGCCTGTGGATTGCTTAAAGCGTTGAATGTGTAACTAATAAAATCTTTCGTCATTGATAATTATTATTGAAAGTTCAATTTAACTGGTTTGTGTAAAGAAAAATAGAAAGAGCCTTAAAATAGCATCAATATACACGCACGGCTTTAGGAATTATACTTCCTTGAAAACAACAACAGAAGTTCTTACGAACATTGAGATATTAATATATTCATAAGTTTGAATTTTCCATACCTACATACATTATTTAAGAAATAAGATAATCGCGTTAAGTCATATTTATCAAAGAGTAGAATAAAGAAAGTACCTATAGATATCCTTAACGAAAATATTAATAGGTGTGTTTTATTCATTGCCTTGAATTATTGAAATGAACGTATAGAGTGAGTAATCGTTTTATTCAGACTTGTGCTGCGCTGGCTATGCAGCAATGAATAAAACACACTTAATAATAATAATAATAAGTCTATTCAACAGTTTTGCATCAAATTCTTCTCCATACATTCGTAAATTTTTTATTTGTTATCACGAAGATTTTCATGCATATTTGGATTGCATAAGCCTTTCACTTCTTTCAGAAAATCTTCCAAATTCATCCAATTCTTTTCGTTGGTCTTTTAACCGTTGATCTTTTTATGTCAAAACCTTGCTTAAAAGTAAAAGTCATGCAGCTTCTATTCTTAAAATAGAATTGTCCTTCAATCTTTTATGTGTTTTAAAATACCATTTGTCCAGTGATGTATTATTAATTCAAATATTACTCACACCCTTCTACGGTCAATTGGTTCTAATAGCATTATTATTTGATACATATTACCTGTGACATGTATTAAGAGTAGAATATTGGCTGTTAGCTGTTTTATTGACGACTTCATAAAAATTCAGCACATGCCCGGAAAGCCAACTAATTCGCAACGACTTGACAACGAACTGAAATTCAATATGAATACACATACATATGTACATACATAGTTCATTTTATATTACACATTTATGTACGTATACCTATATATTGTATGTTTTAACTTAATTCTTTTTATTTTTAGATCACCACCTTCGACCAGAAAAGTTGTATCGACCTTTAACAGTTCACCAAATAATTCACCATCTGTTAATGGTGTCAGCAACTTGTCACCTAGTGCCGCTGGCAAAGCACGCAGTCGCAGTCCCACGCCACAGCGAAAATATCGAAAACAACTAAACCATAGTTCCAGCAATGAAAGTAGCAATGTAAATTTTGTATATAGCACTATAATACCTGTTGAATTTTCATTTTAACTGCTTTTTTTTTATTATTTAGGAAAAATTACACACACCATCACAAATTGCTGCACCTAATCTAGCCAGGCGTTCCATGTCTCCCAGCCCTAGGCGCCTTATTGATATGAGGAAAAAACAAACATCTCTAGAATCATCTAGTGGACCAAAATCTTTACCCACTACGAATACAGTGGATATGCCTGTCAATCATGTGCAATTTGACAATTTAAATTTGGTACAGACTGAAGTTATAAGTCCACCTAATAGCAATGGAACACTTAGTAATGAAACGTCTAGTAGTACCAAATTTGAAAACATCAGTGATAATGGCAGTGAGATAAGTGATGAGGGATATCGTAGCTTGGGTTTGATTCAGTCCAATGCACAGAAAAGGGAGTCAATTCATAGTCAAACGTCAATTGATGATGCTGAAAATACCGGTAAGATTAAAAAAAAAACAAAAACTTTTTACAAAGCACTTTTTTTAAATAAAAACTTCTGTTTTTTCAGCGCGTCAAGACCAGACGTCAAGTGACTCTCAACTTTCTCCAATCGATGATGGAACACCATCGATTAAAACTCCAGAAATTTGCGAAACAGACAACAATATTGATCCTCATTCCTCACTATCGGAGCAACTGGATTCTATTGTTACAATAACTCCTTCTGTGGATGAAGAAGACGTTAATAAATTTGAACAATCTGGTGTGTTTATAACCGAAGATGAAATAACTGTTGATATTGCCAATAACACTGGCCTTCGAAAAACTGGTTTCTCTACAAAAATCTATGGCGAAGAAGATGGCAAACTAACTACCAATACTTCTACTAAATCTAAAATTCCCCGCTCACCTGTTCCCCAAAGGCGTCGTAGTTTGGACAACAGTAGCTGCCATAGCAGCATGGCTGACGTACGTAAATCTCCGGACAATAGATCTCAAACAGGTGTGCCAGTATTCAACAGAAAAAAACCAGTCTACAGATCGGTTAGAAAACCAAGTGAGCTTGCCAATGAAGCACAAAAAACTCCTGGAAAGGATGTTACCAATACTTGGAGTGGTCGAGTACCTCCAACCGGTAAAAAAAGGCCTACCATGACAGCTGACACATTTAGTCCGAGTTTCAGTCGTAACTCAAAAACGCGTTCATCTCAAATTCTCTATGACAGTAATGGCCGTCGAGTAAAAGGCGGTGCATCACTAACAACATCTCCAGTGAAAAACAATGCCTCTTCACCATTGGCTCAACAGCTTTTAGAGGCAGCCAATAGTGCTAAAAATGACGCACAAATTCTCGAAAAAATGAAAACTCTCTTATCAAGGTATTCCACCAGTAACTTGGGTACTCCTCGACCAGCAAATCTCAAAAAACCCATCTACGATGACTTTACTACAGCTTGGGTAAATAGTAATGGACATTTGGAGAGATCTAGTAGTTGTTCACCGCCCACAAAAGGACCTTCTAAGCGCAGTTCGGCTGCTTCATCAAACGATAGTACTCACAGTCACAGTCGGGATGTATCGCTTATTGTATCACCGAGACGAGACAGGGGTCTGACCAGAATTCCATTACCTACAAGGCAAAACACTGAGCTCTACTGAGATAAATTTAAAAGTAATTAAAAAGCTTTTTTTTTATATGATGAAATTAGTGTAGGGTTCAGATGAGTTAATAATGCGCTTTGCTTATGCGAACTGAACTAAAAAAAATGTAGTAGAATATATTTTGTAGTAATTTTTATACTAAAAAAAACAAGTAGAAAAGACAGAAACTGACGTAGAAACCCCTTTTATAATTAACACTTCATCACAAATTTTCAAAATTCTAAACAAAAAAAAACAAAAATTACACAATTTCAAGGCATGATTAGTATACGTTTATAATCCTTAACTTTGTTAAATGTACCAGTTCAGTCAATAAGACAGTCATGAGCTGACACTCTTATAGAACATTTGATAAGTTGGCCCTACGATAAACAGACAATTCAATTTGCAATTTCGTTATTTTTGGTAAATAATTTTTAATGCTGGCACTAAGCATCACATTTTTTACGTTAGCAAGTATTAACATATTATGAATAAGCTCGCTTTATTCTTTAATACAAACCAATGTTTTTATGAAAACATATTATGGAATCAAGACGGTCAGTATCACAAAATATCTCCATAGTTATCCTATGACTTTGCCTTAATGTCAAGATCAATTTGTTAACTATTTTCTCTCGAATATGGTTTACTCAATCAATTAAAATGTCACTTAAACCAATGTTAAGAGAGACAGCCGATTCCAGTGTCTAAGTTGGACAGCTCTTGGACAACGAGATAAAAAATGTTTATTAATAAAGTTTTGGAGTGGGACTGTGTTTTGAGGGCTGTCTAAAGTTAGACAAGGTGTATGAATACAATTGTAGGTCTTAAAATAGTTAATTTGAATTGTCTCTTTTACTTAAATCTTACCTATGAGTGATATAAACCGGGTTAGTTAGTAGATAGATCGACTTACAACACTATGACCTTTGATTTCTGTAAAAGTAAATTTGCCTTGATATTTTTATTGTCAAAAAATCGTTGACAAAATATTGGACTAAGCTAGTAAATATATCAAATTATTGGCTAATTAAATCTTTGTTTGCTTTATTTTTGAAAAACAAACGTTAAACACCAGAAAAAGATGAAAACCTGACAAATTAGGTAGATATTACATAATATTATGTTTGCCAATTTATTATTTAGTTTTAATCTATTACGTCATAAGAAAGTAGTATTAAGAAGAACGGCGCAATCAATTTAAGTTATAAATATGGTTTTAAAAGCTGCATGAACTTGAAACAAATATTTGGATGTGAGCCAAATCTTCCACGCAATACCAGAGCCCGAGCAAAGTCTGCAAAATAATGCAGTTTTAAAGAGTGATTAATATCAAAAGTAGTGTTGTTTGTTTATACCATTGGTGCTGTTAATCTGAGTTAGACAATTTATTACTCCCCCCTCCCCCTTGTAGGTTAGTTTCTAAAAATTAACGATTATATTCAACATAATATCCAACTATGTATAACCATCCCATATTACTCTATCTCTTCACCTAATATCTTTTTCTTTCAAGCAACAAATTGTAAACACAAGGTCACACATTAAAAAATAAGCATTATATTACAGCAGAGTTAATTATGACCAGTATAATTATGTAATTATTTTGTTGTTACATAAATATAGTTATTATAATTTCTAGGTTAAAACAACTACTTTATATTATGTAATTAAAAGAAAAAAAAAAAAAAAAAAAACAAATTTTTGATTTAAATTTTGTATTAATACTGTAGCTTTTAGCCATCGAGTTGACACATTTATAATGATTAAAAAATTAAAGTTATTTTATACAAAGATATATAAATTAAAAACAACAACAACAAAAAAACCGAAACCAATAAGTTCCCAAATATCACAATAAAATTGTTAAATATTTTTTTATTAATATTTTGTTTAAAAATATCTATTCTATATGCAATGTTTTTTTTTAATTTGATTTTTGGTAAGTTAAGTATAAAACATTTTAGTTGAAATGTATTTTAAATACATATAAAACATAAACAATTATTATTATGTCACACTACCTATATTACAAAAAAAACTGTCAAAAAACATTAAAAAATTAATAAAACAATCAAAAAACCTAAAACCGACTGTTTTTCTTATTGGTCGCGGTTGTGGCGAAATACTTCTTATTAGGTGTTTCAAAACCGCCACTTTCTAAAGTTTTGTCGAAGTCCATATAAATAAAATTCGAGAATAGAATTGGTCAAAATTGGCAGTTTTGGGAAGTAAAGATCGATCTATAGCACTAAAAGATCAGATTTAAATTTGTACCCTCTTATTATCTCAATCAAATTAAAACAGTAGCAAGTGAGTGAGGAGGAAAAATAAGTCTGTTCGAAATTGGAAGAAAACGTAGAGAAAATTTCATGAACCTTCTTTGAACACAATCGCCCATGTTCTGCATTTTGAATGAAATCGAATTGAAATCGCATTTCAATTTCACATGAATTGAAATTCCATGTTCTACAATTCGTTCGTTTTCGAAAATTTCACAATTAGTTCGAAATGTCAAAATGCAAGGTGCCTCCATTTTTAATTGTGTTTTAAAGTGAAATTACACTGAAGATGAAAATTAATTCTATATTATTGGCATTTATAAGGGAAAAAAGAAAGCGGAACTCGAAAGAAAAATTAGCCGAACAATTTTGTAAGAAAAAACCTTCCCGACGCGACGCACGGTGTGAATATACCTACCTAAATATGAATGGTTCTGATGATTTTTGTATTTTTTTATTCGTATGTTCTTATGTTTCCTACAAAAATAATAATAAATAAATAAACAAAAACATAAAGTTTGCTTACATTTTGTACCAAGAAATACAAAACTATCTGCAAATGCACCGATCTCACAACGCATAAAAATGTGGATTGAAAACGTTTAGAAAACGGAATGAACCGAAATGCAGAACATCAATTTTCATGTTCGAAATTAGAATTCACTATTAGCATTTCGAACGAATTGTGGAACACCTAAGTTCAATTTCGCCATGTGAATTCACAATAAGTGGAATGCAGAACATGGGCGAATATATTCTATTAATGTGAGCGCACCAAGTAAGTGTGGGGCCCCAAACTACACAACCGTGTCCAAGAGATCTCACAAACGAAACACAGAGTTTTAAATAAGATATGGATCCCGCAATTAACTAGCGAATTACAAAACAAAGCGATTTATTAGCCTTTTTTACGTGAAATTTTTGAGTGAAAAATTATCCCAAAGTATGAAAAGTTGGATAGATCGATTGAAGCAAAAGTAACTCGGCTAGTCCGGTCTAAGGTTGACCAAATGTAATTTCAACTCAATTTGCACGATATTAGATTGGAAATTAACGGCCATATTGTTCACTCGATTCATTCAGAATAAAACTTAAATCCGGATGTGAGCTATACAAATTTAATGTAAATACAACCGGATTTAGGTTTTAATCTGGATGCATCGAGTGAATAATATAATTATAAAATATAAAATTAGAATTTATTTAGCTTCAGCTATTAATCACAATTTTTAACTTAAAACTGGTTAAAAAGAAAACAACAAAATGATAATTAAATACCTATAATTAGTTTTAACATATGAAATAAACTTCTCTTTAAATGCTATAACATTATTTTCAGACTTTAAGTCATTTGGCAAGTTATTAAATAATTTGAAACCTTTATGAAACAATATATTTTGTGATACGACAAGTAGGTCGTAAAGAATGGTAGTCGAAAATCTCTTGTATTTCTTAAATTATATAAGTGTTATATGAGCATCTGATACATAGACTATTTCATTACATAAATTATTTAACAACATGCTATAGCCCTTGCCCGTTCAAATATAATTGGAAATGGATGTTCGATAACTATATTTATTTATCCGTACCTTCAGAAATGTCATAACGCTATGTATGAAAAGAAAAGAAAAAAGCGATTTGAAAATTAAATTTTGTTCGATAAAGTACTTTATATAAAAGATGAAATACAGGAACTCAATAAAAAAGAAAAGGCAAACAAAATGGGTGCGTTCAATCGTTTACGTTTAACATCTGAATTTTCAGATTTCTGAATTTTTGGAGCTTCTGATTGGCCAGCTGTCATAAAAAGTTAGATGACTTTAGTTACGTTTAGTTACGTTTCATCTGAATTTTCAGACAAGAAATTCTCATCTGAAAATTCAGATGAAAGTTGTTTGTGGTGGGGGAAGTGCCAAAAGCACACATAAAAGCTGAACTTTATAATTTTCGTCTTGTTGGTGGTTGATTTTTTTTAGTTTTTGTCATGAAAATTTAATACTTATTTAAATGAACGAACCTTTTGTTTATTGTTTAGTGAATTTTTAAATCAACAATTTTTTTAATTGATGTTTGGAAAGTTTTTCTATGTTTTTGTAAGTCATACACATCAATATAAAAAGACTTTTAATGAAGGTAATGAAACCTGTTGCTGATTTAGTTACATATATTTTCATCCTCACAACTACTCACTCTCAATGTTTAATTTACAAATGTAATTAAAGTTCTATTTTATTTCGCTTCAATGTAAATCCTTTAGGTAAATGCAGGAATTTGACACAATGACTTTCGACTGAAATTTCAGATTTTTTTTGCGTACAACGACATAAATTCAGAAATCTGAAAATTCAGATGTTAAGCTATTTTTATTGAACCCGCCCAATAATATAATGAGGGTATTCAGGCAAGCGAATTGTTTTTGAAATAATAAAGCCTAGAGTCGCCGGTGGCCGGCCCCTTAAGACAATCTTTTTACAAAATATATCATAAAATGTGCAATTTTTAACTTTTTCCATTAGTTTTTAAAACAGAATGTTCCTTATGTATTCATCTACATTCAAGAAATTTATAATTATAAAATAAATGTTTTAATGAAGAAGGCAATTTTTCCAGTGGCCTGCCCCTAGTTGCTAAAGACCGGCCACCGATGCTGCTGAGCTCGGCAACCCCAATCGCAACAAGAATTTTATTTTTTATATGAGAAGATAGGGCACACATTTCCAGTGTCCGGCCCCCTAGTTTCTTCTTGCAAATAGGTGGCCGAAGACTGGATTTTATGGATTTTCAACGCCAATTTTTGCTCTGGTGTTGTTATTCTAGCTCAGTTATTCATATTTTGCATTTTTTTTTTTTTAAGTATTTTTTCCTATCTTCGTCCGCGAACCGACAATAGGAAACACCCACAAATTCAGTTCCTTGTCATTTCGTCGGCTGAGTTCTATGTTGTCCTATTTCCATTTTTCAAATTGTTCGGAAATCGATTTTTAAAGTTCAGGTTCAATATTTTTTTTCAATCAACTAGATTTTTGTTCTTAAGTATTTTTTTATGAAAGGTCAAACAATTTTGTATTTAATGACTAAAATATTTTTGCATCATTTTGGATATTGCACAATGAAGTATGGGATGAGTAAAAGTTAGTTCAAATGTTGGATATTAAACAAAAAAAATCATATTGAACAAGATAGAGCATAATTATTATGTACCTAAAGAAAACAAACTATGGAAACAAAGTAATTAACAGTAATATTGGACAAAAAACCTTCCTAATTTCGTACATATGTAGGTACATACATATTTAAATTCGATTTATTTTTTATCTGAGAACTTGGAAAACTCTTGAGTTTTATAAATAGATTAAGCTTTGGAAAAAATTATGTAAACGAGGGGACTCTATAAGAACAAGAAATTAATTTTGTAAAAGTAAATATTAAAATAATTATTTTATTACAAAAAATACAAACATTTTTTTTTGAGTATAATGCTTTTATTAAAAGAATCTCCAATTACATTTCTTTATTTTGGTTTTATTTTGTTCATAAAGCCTAGTACTCAATTGAGTTAAAATGTAATTTGCATACAAAAGTGACATTTAGTTCACTGGTATGAAATTCACAACAAGAAATAAGTACCAAAATATGAAACCGAAATATGAACCAGTTGTCCAATCAATGTCACGCAAAATATTCATTTCCCAACGTACGATCACTAGGAAGAAAAACTTAGGTGTTGTGGAAAATTGTGACATTTTGGGCCCTACCAATAATCAAATTAAGTGACGACCAGCGTTGCCATAAATGCAGATTTGTCTGCATTTTGCAGACTTTTTTGCATTTCGCAGACTTCCAAAATCACGAAATCTGCACTTCAGATTTTGTCTGCACTCGTTAAACAAAAACTGGACATAAAAACAAAAATTGACAAAAAAATAAACTGCAACTTTCAACACCCAATGGCATAAGGCTTTGTAAAGATTATATTCAAATAAACAGCAAAAACTGTACAGACTAATTATACTATGTACAGTAATAATTTAGAAACAATGTTATTTAGGCCGAGTGAATAAATCACTCAAAGTTGAACACAACTTGAGGATTTTTATTTTCAACTTTCGATTTATAACTCTAGGGTTGATCAACTTTTGATTTCTCAACTCCTGAAAAAAGTAGAAGTCGGTCGAGCAAACTTGAGATTTTTGATTGTTTGTTTTTATTTTTTATAATACAAATGCACTCAAGGGGTTATGAATACCCCTATAACATAATAGTCTGAGCGTTATATATATAGGATTGTATTTGTAACTTGTAAATCCTAACAATTTTTCATAAGTTCCGGTCTACTCATAGGAAAAATAATTTTCGGAAACGTCTGAATTTTCATATTTCTATATTTTTGCAGCTGAATTTTTTGTCAATATATTCTACCATAGCAAAAAGGTCTGTGAACTGCCAATACAGCACTGAAAACCACAACCAATTACTTGAATGCGGAAATATCCCCATCCAAACTTTTTTTTTAAGTCGAAATAAAGTAATATCACTTTGGTCTTTGGATGGAAATATTTCGAGAACTAAAAATTGTAAAATATTTTGGTTTCCAGTTTTAGAAAGATTTTGAAAGAATTTTTAAATTTTAAACCAATTACGTGTTTTGATTGTGGAAATATCGCGATCCAAACTATTTGACGCGGTCGTTCGGTTGGTATCTAAGCCATTTCTGGCAAAAAAGTTCTGCGTGATGAATCTGACTAATCGATCCACTATTTTTTAATAATTTGTTTACAATTTAAGACAATTTAAACACTAAATAACACACAAATTACACATCAGTAAGGTATAGTTTACGAACATTGATTTATTTACTATGTATAAAAATATTTATGAAGTACCTAAATTTTGTGCCTTAAAAATCTGCAATGCAGACTTTTTTCATTGGATTTGCAGATTTCTTAAAAAATTTCATGGCAACACTGGTGACGACTTAAATATTTCAGTAAAATGGACCATAATAGAATGGGCTCTAGCTAATAAACCATATATAGTATGACCTTAATATTCAAGTGGACTCTTAATAATGAATCATATATGGAATGGACTTCAAAAAATTAAACATTACATGAATGGTGCATTATTTGGGATCACCAGAATTAAGGTTAATTTTACTGAAATATTTAAGTCGTCGCTAAATTTGATTATTAGTAGGGCCCTTTGTCAATCAATTTTGTTTGCTGAAAATATAAATTCTATATTAAAAAAATTATTTTGTATTAAACTGTTGTCTTATCTGTCGTTTTAATCTTATCAAAGAGGAAAAAAGTACAAAACACAGAATTTAAAGACTCTTAGCAACTTTTTCAAGATTCTGATGACAGTCAATAAAATTAGTAATTATTTTTCATTCAGAGTAGTAGAAATTTGAAACTGTGTATAAAAAATTCATGTGAAGAATTAATTATGGGTTTATATTGAATTTTATGGTGTATTTTAAAATGGTTTTATTTTTCATTTCATGTGGGGTAAGGACAAGACCAGGGGCCTATTTCACAGAACATACATCACATACATTACAGAAATGTATATGTGACGTAAAACAGGCCCCATATGAGTGGGCGTAAATTTTAATTTTTTTTTAAATTATGCGTTTTTAAAGTTGACGCAGTTTTTCTAAAAATTTTAAAATTTACACTGAGCCATCTTTGACGACTACTTTAAGGTACATACATTCATACAATGTATGTGATGTATGTTCCATGAAATAGGCCCCAGTTTGCATCGGATCATGAATACCCCTATTGTATTGAATTTTGTCTAATACAACAGGGGTATTCCCGATCCGATCCAAACTGGTCTTGCATCATTGCAAAAGTGCATTTTTTTTTTACAATAGGGTTAGGGTATAGCAATTTTACACTTTTGCATTTTTTCAATGATACAAGACCAGTTGCATCGGATCGGGAATACCCCTAATACAAAAATTTTGAATGGTTTATTGAATAAAAAATACATTCAAAGTTGTAAGAAAAATGGTTTATTGAACAAATGGATATGACTGCATATCTAACTCAATTTCCCCAAAATTAGTCTACTAAACAAGATAGAACTCAACCGACGATTTGTTTACGTTTAAAAGCATATTTAACTGAAATATTATAATGTTTTTCATAAAAACCGTATTTAAAACTATTAGCAGAAAAAATGTCCATAAAGCTAGGACCGCACTCGGCGGAACTGCACTTCAGCGGAACTGAACTTCACGACTTATTTGTAGGAAATTGTATGAGCTATATCGCACTAAGCGACAACTGCACTTCACGGCGCGACACTATACGACAAAGTTGGTAATCTGACCAACTGTGTCGCGACGTGAAGTTTCGTTCAGTTTCGTGCGAAAGTGCGCACGGTGTCGCTGAAGTGCAGTTCCGCCTAGTGCGGTTCTGCCTTAAAAATCATTTATCCTGAAACCATTTTCACTGTTGTAATCAACAGTCATAGTACGCGAAAAAATTCAAAGACAAGCTTGCGAACTTTATTAACACATAACAACACGTTGTTATTATTGTTTTCGTCGTCGCCGCGACAGATTCGCGTTGGTGTAGAGGATTATTTATTTTGCAAGCGGCCCGGCTCGCGTAGCTGTAAGGGCGTCATTGCGTTCCGTCTTTTGTTTTCCACCAATAAACGCCTTTCTTCTATAATCCGCTGTAAGGAAATTCAACATAACCAAGCACCGCTGTACTAAAAAAAAGTGACATTTTGCTGTCATTTACCATTTGTTGTTCTTCATTTTCATTCTTCAAAGGTAAAAATTGAAACAAGTAATTTTATTTTATTATTAAACATGAAATTTCGATAACTGAACATTTTCTTTTAGATATTTAAGAAATGGCAAGTGCAGCACGAAGGGATGTTGCACCTTTTCTGCAAAGAATTCGTGCTTTCTTGCTTGGGGTAAGGCGATAAATTATTGATTGTTTTTCTTTTGTTATGTAAGAGGTAATTTTTTTTCGTTGCAGCGGGAACACACAGTAGCTGTTCGCTTTGAAGATGGTCTTGCCGATCGTACCCAACCTCCTCCAGATGTACCCGGTGGTCCAGCTCATCTCCTTTCCGCCAATTACTATTGCAATCGTGATCCACGTCGTGAAGTGGCCCCACCAATTGACGTCGTCAAACAGAACCTGATTTCTGGAGGTGAGTCTGGAAGCAAATCTTCATCTAAACTACCAACTCCTGGCAAAGTATATCGATGGGATTGAAACGGATTATTTAATATGTTTTCTTTGATTAAAATTAATTAAAGCTAAGGATTGTTGCTATATTTTTTTTTATTATTATTATCTTGATCGAAATCCCATTTGCCATCCGTTTTTTGAATTCAATACAACACTCAGGGTTGGTTCAACTGGTGCACCCAAAGGCAGCAGTTCATAATGCCTCAGAATTTTTGTTATTATTGCCTTCATTTCAAGCATGGCATATCGCTGACCAATACAGTTTCGTGGTCCAGCGCTAAATGGTATAAATGCATAGGGATTCTCAGGTGTGTGACGCTCCGGCAGGAATCTCTCTGGCTCTGGGAAGAGCTGTGGATCCTTCATGATAATGGTCAATGGTATGAGTATCGTGGTATCCTTGGGAATTAATTTTTCATCTGTTAAAATAAGTAATTGTAATCATTTATATTTACACTTTTTTAATTAAATTATTTATTAAACTCACTTATGATGCAATCTTCGAGAGTTTGTCTTCCGATGAATGGAACGGTTGGATAGACACGCAAACCTTCTTTGATAACTTTCTCAGTATATTTAAGCTCCATCAACTCTCTATATGTGACCTCTTTATCGGCATCTACCCCTATAACATCATTGATTTCCTGAACTAATTTTTCCTGTACCTCGGGATTTCTTGAAATGCAATACAAAGTAAATCCCATTGCTGACTTCGTGGTATCATGACCTGCAAACATGAATGTGTCGACTTCTTCGCGGATATCGGTGTTCGAAAGTGGTTTGCCATCGATAGTGGATGATAGTAGAACATCAAGAAGTGCCATTCGCTTCTTGATGCCAAATTCTAAATCGAAACATTTGAAAAAATAAGTTAAAGACTAAATATTGAAATAGCACACCATTTTCTTTTGATTCCGGTTGCCTGTGGAGTTCTTGTTTGCGTTTTTCTATGATATTATCTGTAAATGCATGTAACTCCTTCACCACTTTATCATTCTCTTTCTTAAGCTGTGGAGCTAACATCGCAAAGAGAAAATCACTTCTATAGAGCACATTTATGAAGCGTTTTACAAAGATATCTGTCACTCTGCAATACGAATGAATCGGAAATTATTTTCAAAATCTTTATTTCAAGTTAACCAACTTACTTGGTTAGTAATTTGACGTATTCACAATTTTCGTCAGTTTGTGCATTAATTGTTGTCCCCATAGCGGTTTCAGATATAATATCGAGAGTTGCTAATCCAATATAATCATGAACATCAAACGGTGTTTGCCCATCGGCATGGGCTTTAAATTTCTTGATCAAAATACAACTTTGACGATCAAATACTTCTATAAATTGTTCCAGAATTTGGAAATGAAACGTCGGCGTTATGATTTTTCTTCGATTACACCATTTTTGACCATAGCTTACTAGCATTCCATCACCTAGCCACATGTGGAGCATTGAATACATTCTATTTTTTTTCGTAATAGCTTTATTACTTAATACATCTTGGACGTCTTTTAAGTCGGATGTGTAAATAGCAAGTATGTGAAAGATCCAAACTCGGAATGTATTGCCATATTTTTTAGGCAGATCTTTAGCCATAGTTAGTAGATCTAATTAAAGATATAATGTTTGCAACATGAGTTTGGTGATTTACTGAAAGTATGTAGTTATTATGTCTTCATACCATCGGGGTTTTTCCCAATATATATCCAAATACTTCCAATAAGAGGCAGAGACAATGGACTTGGAATATTTTGTAATCTCCATACGTGTCTCCTTTTCCATACAACATCGAGGAGACATACCGCGAGGAAGACTATTAAAATAGTGGCAAACATTTTACAACCTGAAAATAAGAAAAAAATATTTTCAAATATTCTCAACCACATTTAAAAAGCTTTAAAAAATTTAAATAAAACAGCTATAAAAATTATTCTCGGAATTGCTTATGATGTTATTTTTTTTTTTCGTTCAAAATTAATGGTGGCAAGGGGTAGCGCAGTATTCGCAGTTTTGATTAATTTTTTGTGTACAGATAAACTTATCTTTGACAGCACTTCTAAATATAGAGTTTAGAAAATTCAAATGATTGCTGACCATTTTTATATTCATATTTATCAAAACAAAAGGAGAGATCTGCTTAAATCTTAAGAATTTATGTTCATTATACCTATTGTGCTGATATAAATTAATGTTTCAAAAATATCTCACGTACGAAATTTAAGCACTTTATGTGCAGAATACTTTAATGAGTGTATCAAATAGAAGTTTTTTAATGTGTATAATTCAAAATATTATGTAAAGATTATATACAGTCAATTCGTAAAAACTGTAAGCTAGCGTTTTTCAGCTATTCCGAACAACAAGACTTATTAAACTTAATTTAATTAATACTAATTAAACAAAAACTAAGTTAAACATAACTTAATTTTACTTTTTGATCATAAATCATGTAAGTTTGTTTGTTAAAGTAATGTCATCAATTGGAGTTTCAAAATCTCCACTTATGCGTTCGCTGGAACCCAATTCACTTTTTAATCATCGATCATTTGTATAATAAAAGTAATTTTATGTGGAAGGCTGCGCCAAAATGAATTTTTTTTCGCTATGAATAATAATTTATTCCGCTATGAATAATAATTTATTCATAGTTTGATATTCGCATTAAAATAATCAGTTATTTGCTTTCTAAACGTCTCAAAATTAACAACTAAAATTTGTATGATGAGTTTCAATGGAAGCTATAACAAACGCCTTAGCAGCTTCAAAATAACTTGAACAAAAAATTGCGTATCAAGAAAATTGAATCTATCAAAAAAATCGAATTTTCAATACTTTATCTGTAAAATATAGCTTCGCACAAAATGGACCCCCTTTGTCTTTAAAGTAAAAAAAGAAGAAGAAGTATACCCGAAGACATTTTTAATTTTTTTAAATACAAGATACTTAACACTTTTCATTTACCTATATGTGATTATGTTTGTATTCTTTAGTTTTCCTCTTAATTTTTAAATTCTTAACACTGTTTGCAGAAAAATTATTAATTATAAAAAAAACATCGTTAACACAATTCGCGTATTAAAAAAAAAATAAAAAATACTCCAAATTTTAAGAATCACTTTAAAATAAGACCTGCGGCTTATTACCCTTTCAACTGATAACTAAGCTCTGATTGATGTTCCTAATTTTAACACTGCTAAGCTAACCACGCCACCACCAGCGATTAAAAAGCTTTTCCTTTGAATTTGAAATCATTAAATAAATAAAAATTGCAATAAGAAATATTCTCAGAATGGCCTATTATATTATTTGTTCACGATCAGTGGTGCTGGTGACAATGCGGTAGCTAAGTAAAACTTCATAATGGTTATTGAGTTTTTTTGTTTACAAACAATAGACACCTCGATAGCTCTATTACTTGTTTAGAGTTTGAACGTGCGCCGTTCATTATAGTTCTTCGCAGATTTATCTAGAGGCAGAAGAGGGAACTCCCAAGTTGAGGAAGATGTTACTATTTTTTATTTATGTTGTTTCGAAAATATATCACGTACGAACTTTTAACAATCAATGTGTTGTTCATATTGATGAGTGGCTCAAATTTAAAAATATTGGAATAGATATTTATTCAGGTAAACAAAAATACTAAATGATTGAGCCACGACGCGTCGTCATAGAAATGTTTCGGGTATATTGTGAATTCTCATCAATATTATCCATGATAACAATTTCTTCTTAACAATAAATTAAAATGTGCGACTGTTTTAAATGTACCCACTTACCTAATTAAATTTTAAATACATATAAATAAAACCTAAGTATCCTTTTGTATATTGCATTTAATGTGTAACCGGTGAAATACAAAATTGGAGTCAGTTATGGCAAAACCACCAAAAAATAATAATAAAAAATAATAAATAAAATGTCGCTGAAATCTTTTATGAAAATAATACTTTGAGAACATTTTGAGACAAAGACCTTATGAAAATTCGCGAAGCTTTTGCGAGTTAAACAAAATTTATTTTTATTTTTGCGAAGTAAGAAAGGGTTTTCTTCTTAGGAAATAAGTTTCCACGTTCGGGCCAAATTGTCGACCCAATATTTTGAAAAAATCCTACGAAGGCTTGGTCATAATTATTACTTGAAGCAGTTTTTTGTCTGTTATATTTTTTACACCCATGACTTTCGCTCATTTAAACTTGCTAATTCCACTATAGTAATTGGTATTTTAGTAAATCCCTGTACAGTCCTTAGAAAGACAATTGTATGTAAGTTGAGTGTAGATTCTAAGAGTTGGGTATTCTTCGTTCGATCCCAGGAGACTTCTAGGTAGACGTTCCTTACTTTTTAAAAGGTATAGGTGTCTGATGTTCTGTCTTTCTTTATAAAAGCAAACCTGCGTACTCGGTCATGGTCTAACTGACCATTTAAGCAACTTCCGTGTCATTACTCACAAAAATGTTTTGTTACTGACATCATGTTGTATTCTTCGAATTTTACTGGCGCAAGATGAAGTCTCAGTTGTTAATCTGTATTTTCTCAAGAACAATGTTAAGGAACTAGGAAGATGACAGCATGTCTTAATTTTTATTGAAAGGGGTGAGATCTTAACCGACCGTGTTCCTTTAGAGGTGGCTGTGAAGTACTCATGAGTAGCTGATGCAAGCGATAATTTAGAACTACCGTGTTGAGATTTTTAGAGATATCAATTTTGTGCGTTCAAGTGAAAGTGGCTGGGAAAGTACTTATGAGTACTTCTATACCTTTAAAAGTAAAATTTCTATATCGTTAAAAGTAAAAAATAAAAGAAAACCTCTTAGGGAGGTTTGCTGATACCACACATAACGATTTAAGTTGAACTTAATTTCTTAAGTATCACATGTAGAGAATACAATCCGGGGATCCCGAATCCCGGGATCCCGGGATCCCGGCCCATTTTTCGATCCCGAAAATCCCGGGATTATATTGCTCCAATCCCGGGATTTCCGGGATTAGCGGTTTTAATATTTGCACAACTTAATTTATTTTTCTGCTTGCTAATTTATTACAGCAAAAGCTTAAAGTTTTACAATATTAATAAATAAATTATTTTTAGAAAAACGTAGGGAAAAGTGAAAATTTAATATGCGAAAAAGGTATTTGTGTGAGAAAAGTTTAAAAAAACAGTTCTTGATATGTCTTTTCAGTTCAGATTAATTTGACAGATAAAAATGCTTTCCCTAAGCAAGTACTATAGCTTGTGTTTTGATTTTCTCTTTTATTTTTTGTGTCTGTTAAAGATGCATTTAAATTTTAATATTTTTATTCAAATTTAATTTAAATATAGGTATTATTTAAAGGTTGTTTGGTAAGTTAGGTTGCCACGACGAAAATATCCCATAACACAGTAGATTTTCCTTCGGTGAAGGGTTTCTCACATGAATGAAATAATACAAGATTGAGCCATTTCATTTTGTGTCTTCTTTTTCTGACGTCATTTGAGAAGAATAAATTTATAGCCGAAAATATTTCGTGTGCGAATAATAATAAGTTTTTAGACAAATTCTAATTTTATTTTTGAAAAACGTAAAATGTAAATTTTGTTTTAATAAATTATTATTATTCGCGCACAAAAGATCCTCGGCTGTAAAATTTATTTTTCTAAAATGAAGTCAAAAAAAAGGACAAATTATTCTTTCATTCATGGGTTGCTCATGTTTTTTTGTTGTTGCCAAGTTTTTTGAAGCCAAATCAGGAACATAAGCTATCTGCTTAGGTAATATGTATAAGAAGAGCGTTTTAAATTTGATAAATAATGAAATTTAAACTGAAATAATCTTTTATAAAATGAAATCCCGGGATTATCCCGGGATCCCGGGATTCAATTTTTAAAATCCCGAAATCCCGGGATTGGAAAAACAAACCGGGATTGCATTCTCTAATCACATGACACGGAAAAAGTGTTAAAGTTAACAATATGTTACTATTCAGTTAATTTTAGAACAACACTTTGTTTTGTTTATATTTAGGAAGTTTGTAATTTTCTATAACTGATTTTTAATTTTTCAATATTATTATTCTTATGAAATCTTTTATCAGAATCAGAGCTAAATCTTTTTAAAATATTTTGTTTATTGTTTATTTATAAAACCCAGTTTTTTAATAAATGCAATAAAAAGTACCCCTAAAGAATTTAAGTTCAACTTAAATCGTTATGTGTAGTATCAGCGAACGGGCCTTAGACTCACTGCTTCACATATGTAACTCTTCATAGTTTTGACAACCTCGAAGTTCATATTACCTGAACCTATATAATCTGAGCATTTTACTTCTGTAGTTGACGTGTAAATTCACAAACGTATCGTTGCAGAGATGATGCACAATCACTTGCTATCAAACCAGCAACAGTTTTAGTGTAAAGGGTTCACTATTGCAAACTTAAGCAAAACGGAATCGAGAAAATTTATGATGCGTAGTTGCTGATGTATTGCCTCAGCATCAGTTGCGTTTGAGGTTTATGAATTTACACGTATACATATTCCATTTGCAGTAGTGCATAGTTCTATGTCATCTCTTCTACACACTCGTTTGTTATCTAATAGAGGCCGAAAGCCCCAGTATTGATATCAGCAATCAATTTCGTGAAAAAAATTTACTGAAACTATATATTATTATCTAATGGAAGCGGAAGCCCCAGTATTGATATCAGCAATCACTTTCGTGAAAAAAATTAACTGAAACTATTTATTATGAGCCAGTGCAAACCAAACGTCTTTCAAATGTCGACCCATCAAATGGCCTTTTCTTAATTTTATCAAATGTTTTTCTTAGCTAGTAAGCATTTTATTTATTAATGTTTAGGTAGCTTTTATTCTATCACGAGACAATAATTAAAAAAACAAATATCCATTAATTCATTTATCATACGAAGTTCGTCTGACTTAAAAAATATTAGTTTACTAGATTGGCTTACATAAGTTTCGCAAAGTTTTTTCGCTTTCTTATCGCCTTGAGGATGTTTAAACAATTTGCAATAGTTTTTTCAAAACAATTATCGTTCTTATATTTACATATACCTATATTATTCGGTGGCCATATTTTCAAGAACTCATTGAAACAATAAAATGAAAAATAACACAAACAGCAAAAATTAGCAAAACTGTTTAAAGTATCAGTCTATTAAAATCCGGGACTGGCCCGTTAAATACGAGACAGATGGTCACCGTATCTGTATCTGTATAATGTATATATCATATTTCTATCAATGCAATTTTTTTTTCATAAACCCTGCAGATAACGTATAATTAAGATAACCCGTGCGACCGGTTCTCAAAATAAGTAGATACAATTATAAAATGAAAAATACTACAAGCTAAATTTAGAGTGGAAAGCTTCCACTTTTAAAGATTTCATTCATTTAGTTGCCCGTGGGAAGTGGTTGGAAGTCGGAATTAATTTAGTGAGTTCTGTCGGATCTCGAGTAAAAAAATAGTAAGAATGAAAATATTTTGCGGGATAGGTACTTTATAAACAAATCATTTAAAGTTGATTTTGTTTTAAAATATTTTTAACAACTTGCATTCATAGATTTGTGTATACTTATTTAGATTAGATTGGTCTTAATTTGATGTAGGTAATAAACGATTTCAAGTGATTTCTCTGTGTGACCTTATCGCTGTTTATACAACTCTAGTTCACAGTTTCAGCTGCTCTGTCAATTACTTACTCATCATATTCATAAACAAAAATAAATTAACACACTAAGCATGTCTATACTTCTGCAGATCTCAGAAGACTCCGCATTCATAATAGTCTGGGAGACGAACGTAAGATAACCTATATGATCGCGCCTTTTGAAATAGAGGATAACAACCGATAACTTTTGCTTCGGTTGGAAATGCACTTTTCTAATTGCAAATAAAAGCTTATATAATGTCCTCTTATGAAATAAGTGATCGGGTAGACTTCTGTTTGTGTTCAAGCCAGCACGAATGTCTTGTGTTTTGATGCTAAGATACGTAATCTTATTCGACGCCCCTAAACTATGAGTCATTACTCATATTTTAATAATTAAATGCTAAACAAAGATTTAACTTGAATTTTAACTTCTATTCCAATAGGCAGAAGACAGATCTAAGACCCCCATTGAATATATACGGAATTAAAGCAGCCGTCAAAGCTTTTTTAAAAATTCTTTTGCTTTTTTCAAAATGTTCTTGGAACTTTTAGTACTCCTAATCACTATTATACTTGTATATGACTACTTAAGCAAGAAAAGAGTCAATGATGTTCTCTCATATATGCCAGGTCCAAGATCTTTGCCAATAGTAGGAAATATTTTGGCATACGTAGGTCAAACACCAGAAGGTAAATTAATTATTATTAAAATATCAAGCAAGTGCGCACTTTAATTTTTTTAATTTTTTTTTCTATACCTATAGATATTTTCCACTTAATTGCTTCAAATCGTAAAAAATATGGCCCTATGTATCGAGTATGGATTTTCAATCGTCCAGCTGTTTTCTGTGCCGATCCAAAAGATGTCGAAGTGATTCTCAATAGTTCGAAACATATTACAAAAAATTCGTTGTATGATATGCTAGTTGGTTGGTTAGGTTATGGTTTGCTTATTAGTACTGGACAAAAATGGCATTCAAGACGAAAAGTTATAACACCGACGTTTCATTTTAAAATTCTTGAGAAATTTGTTGAAGTCTTTGATGAACAAGGTAAAGAACTTGTTGAGGCAATTAAAGATAAAGCTGATGGAAAGACAGTTTTTGATATATATCCATTTATCTGCCGAATGGCTTTGGATATTATTGCTGGTAGGTATAACATTTAATAATAATCAATAAGGAACTTTTTCTAAGTAGGTCTTTTCTAGAAACATCAATGGGAACTAAAGTCTTTGCTCAAAAGAACCCAAATTTTGGTTATGTACGAGCAGTTTCAGAGTATGTAAGATGAGATGAGTAATTTAAAACAAATCTTACTATTATATCGTTTTGTTGATAGCATAACAGCCTTATTTTCGAAGAGGCTTCTTAAGGCTTGGTATCGTTTAGATATTCCATTTCGCCTATTCGAGCCAACTCTTTATAAAATGCAAATAGAAACCATACAAAAAATGCATGACTTTACAGAAAACGTCATTCGGACACGTAGGGATGCTTTGGAGAAAGAAATTGCCGATGGAAAATTGAAAAATCCAGGTCAGTGGGTTAACTTTTAATCTGACGTGTCCTAGATAGTTAATTTATTTTAACATTCATTATAAGATTCTATACCTGAAACTTAAGATTATTTCGTCTGTAGTTGAAATAAATGACGAAATGGGTATTCCAAAGAAAATGGCTCTTTTGGATGTACTCCTACAGTCAACAATTGATGGAAAACCTCTTTCCAATGATGACATTCGTGAAGAAGTTGATACATTTATGTTTGAAGGACACGATACAACCACCAGTGCTATATCATTTACACTGTTTCTGGTGTCACGGCATCCGGAGGTGCAAAATAAAGCATTCGAAGAAATTCGTGATGTCATTGGGAATGTTACCACCAAGTCAATAACATTGCAAGACTTGAACAACTTGAAGTACTTGGAGTGCGTCATTAAGGAAGGACTACGATTATATCCACCAGTGCCTCTAATTGGGCGTAGATTCCAAGAAGATGGTGAAATAAGTTAGCGTTGTCGTCGTCATATAATCAATCAACTATATTATATGTATACATACGCTATCATTTATTTGTATTTGTAGATGGCAAGAAAATTCCTGGTGGAACTGATTTTACAATTGGAATCTATGTCATGCTGAGAGATGAAGAATATTTTCCCAAACCAAATGAATTCATTCCGGAAAGACATTTGGCAGAGAATACTGCAGAAAAACTTAATCCATATGCATATATTCCGTTTAGCGCAGGGCCACGTAATTGTATTGGACAAAAATTTGCTATTTTAGAAATGAAGAGCACAATTAGCAAAATCCTTTATAACTATGAACTATTAGCACTAGGAGAAGATGTCAGACCTATGATGAATTTGGTAACGAGGTCAGTTAATGGAGTGCAAATTGGACTTAAACCTAGGGTATATTGATTTATTCATAAATAATAATTTTAATAAAAAGTTCTATATTTTCAAATAAATATTATTATTGAAATTCAGTTACATATGGATTGTATGAATTATCAATGTTAAAAGAAAAACAGATAATTTGTACCTTTATTTATGAAATTTATGTTTGAAAAGCTATTTTGAATCACTTTTTATTTTATTTTTTATTTTTTTCCTTTTTCAAGAATTTAGGTTAAAAATATTTTATATCCAGGTTAGCAGTCAAGCACTACTTCCACTGCGCCGGGGCCACCCCCTAGTTAGTACCTACAAATGTTTAAAATTTTTATTAAAAAACAATTTTGATACACAATTTATAAAAAAACTTAAGGGACAAAGTATAAATAAATAAATGACTGAGGTCTTGTTTCACAATGTCTGATTAAAGTTCTGATTAGTTACTCAACGGATAATTACTGGCACAGAGTCATAAATCCACAACTCAAAAATTTGGATTTATAAACTTTACAGGTCAAAAGCCCTGTGGACTTATGACCCTGTACCAACATTAATGCGACGAGTAACTAATCAGAACTTTATTTAAACATTGTAAAACAAGCCCTTATTTTAAGTAAATATTAAATTTTCATACCACAACCACAATATTAAATATAAAAAAAGTATTAATGAATGGAGTTCAAGTTCGAAAACTTAAATGGTATTTTCAGTTTGAAAGATATCAAACTAATGATAAATAAGTTGTTCTCAAATTTTTAAACCATTTATTTTCATAAAAGCAAACTTGCCCTTTTGAACACAAAATATCCGTTGTTTCTCTTTAGCCCAATTTATTTTACCTGCAGTATAAGTACAAAGGACAAGTTTTGGATTTTTAAAAAAATCGACCTCGAGATTTTAAACAAATGTAACATTTCTGTAATAAAGAACACTAAAAAACTGGATCCCACAAGTCTGCCTATCTGTCTTTTTTTGTATATCTGTCTTTGCATAGACCAACTTAAGGGTTTTTGGTGATACCTTAGATTCGGAATCGAAACTTTATTTTTAGTTCCAAAAATAACGGTATACCGCGGCCATACAACCGCTAGAGGTTATTTTTATGGAAACTCTTAACGATTTTATTAAAAAAAAATTGTATGGCCCATTGTTTTTATGGTCTGCATTTTGGCAAAAAAAAATTATCAAACTGTTTTTTTAACGGTATCTGCTATATAACCATTTTTTCGATTTTCTCGTTTACGACTTAACCAATTAAAAAGAAAATTATAAAACTCGTCTCTAATCAAAATAATATTGCATATACAAATATTTTTTGTAAAATTTTTTTTTTGAAAATTCGATGTTTCAGAAACGGCTTGATGATTGATTTTTAACTCAACATTTTTTTTGGAAATATGTGATCATACATATAACAGTAAGTATGTGCGACCCAGTCCGGCCTTTTATTCAGGTTTCTAACAGTGGCTCGGAAAGTCAGAAATGATCATAAGATCATTAGGAACATTTACCAAATAGATCTCATTTGCTTAATAAACTCATTAAAAATAAAATTAATTAGATGTAGGTAAATGTACTCTTTTTTTTTTAAGCGTGCCTCTCTTGTTTACCTGTCAGCTAGGCCTCTAAGAAGACGGTATACATACATATTATGGTAATTACATTTTTGGTGTTTAAATCCATCAGATTACAGTTATAATGATATTAAAAATTTAAATTTTAGTAACGCTTGAAGAAAAGCCACCATGTCGACGACGTAAAAGTTAGATGAAAACGGTTTAGACTAGTTTATGTGGAAGATTCATCGTGTCATTTTTGGGCTGTACAGTGTAGACAGTGAAGGAACATGTGTACACTGACACCAACTACACTAAAACAATACCTGAAATACCTTTGATTCCGACCCAGTGACTGTGAAAGAGGACATCCAACAACTTGACTATATATGTATATTGTCGACTTTTTTTTTATTGTCAACAGTAATTTGTACCTAGTTTTTAGGCAAAATAAATATCCTTTCGAAAATGCTTCTATATCAATGGACTTTTTATTAACCTGTTTGGAAAATTTAGATAAATTACCACAATACTTTCAGATTCTTTGTTTGAAACATTAAGAAAACGCTGTAAACATTGCCACGAAAAAGAATATTCCAGTGAATATCATTATGTCCGATTAACGTTTCCTGTAAGTTTATATTATATTATTTATATATATTTTAGCTGAACCTTGCTCATAAAAACCTATTTTCGCTCAACAATGTTCAAGAACGATTAACCGGTCTTGCAACTATTTCATTTAAAAGGGCATGCTCAATCGCATTGAAGAAGAAGAAATCACTACAAGATTTAAAAAATATAATAGAGCAGAGCAGCATATTTGTTTCAAAATTGTGTTAACATGTAAAACACAGTCGAAAGCCTTTGATTTTTATTGAATAAAACCCTATATAAATGTTTTTGTCGTCGTTATATTCTTTTTTTTTTATTTGAGGCAGCAAAATTACATTATAATTTTAACTACCCATAATTATCTCGATTATTGTTCTTTAACTGCATTGCTTATAGAAAATGCAATCCCGGGATGTTTTTCCAACCCGGGATTCGAGATTTTAAAAATCCCGGCATACCGGGATTTCAAAATTATTTTATAAAAGGTTATTTCAGTTAAAGTTTCATTGTTTCTCAAGTTAAAAACGCTTTTCTTATACATATTACCTAAGCAGATAGCTTATGTTTCTAATTTGGCTTCAGCTTGGCAATAAAAAAAAACCAACAAGTTTGTATTAAGTATGAAAAAATTAATATCATTTATTTAATTTTAATATTAAAATTCTTAAAAAAATTCTTAAAAACCAACAAGTTTGTATTAAGTATGAAAAAATTAATATCATTTATTTAATTTTAATATTAAAATTCTTAAAACTATAAAAAAAAAAAACAAAAAATATATGTATTCCTAAAGTCCGTATGACACTACAATTTTTTAATTAATTTTTAGCTCAATAAATCATACTAAAGTGTCAGCCAAGAGAAAAAGGGAAAGATGTTGTTTTTAAAAAAGGAAAAGCATTTATCTGGCAAAAAATTAATATGAATTGTCAACATTATTTAAAAATCCTTGTTGTTTTCTCTTCTAATGCTGCAAATTTATATTAACGGCAACACAAAATAATATCCGATTAAATTTTCTCCGAAATGTTTTGAAAAAAATGGTTAAATATTTTTGAAATATATGTTTTAATTTTAAATTCTTAAATGTCAAAAAAAAGCTGCTTGAAGCTGAAAAATCAAATCACATTTTTAATACACTTTTTTGTGACATTTTCACATTTTTTTGTGACATTTTTACATTTTTAGGGTTTGATGTGTATACACTGTCTTATTGGAATTTTCAGTAATGAATTCTTCGTACTCCTCTAGTTTCATTTTTTATGAATTAAAAATGAGAAGAAATGTAGTATCATACGGGCTTAAATAAAACATAATATTTTCTAAACAAAAAATTAATTAATTCAGTCAATAAGGAGGTATTAAGTATAAATATCATTTATCAAATATTAATACTAAAGTTTGATAGCATGGTATGTTTTATTTCTCTGTTTCTGCGCTATGGTACTAAATAGAGTACTAATGTATCATCATATAATTGTTATGGTTTGTGAACACATTCAAGTGTTCTTTTTTGTGAACTCTCCCTTTTCTACTTTTTGGTTATTCAAATAAAAACTTGTGAAACGATTGGCTTGGCGTTCTCATTTAAAAAAAATCATAAAAGATATGACCAGGTTTTTCTTAACATTATATTTTATTATTTTTATTTTATTTCTGTTTAATAAATTTTTGTTTTAGGTATACATTGGATATTTGTATGCAATTTTAAATTTTTGTTTTATTCTAAAATATGAAAGTTATCATTTCAACTTTGTTTTGTATCGCCTTAAAATGAAACTAAGCCATGTATGGAAAACAAGTAAAGTATTTAATTTTTAGTTTCTTTATTTTAAACCTGTTGGTCACACTAAAACGAAATAAGGGAGGAGTAGCAATTATTGTTCTTTCATAATTGAAAATGAAAATTGAAAGTACCTTCAAAGAAAGGTAAAGGTAAAGATGCTTGTGAAATTTAAAACAAGGGAAAAACAAAACTTTGGTTAAACTTAACTACTTTTTGAAACTTTTTGCAAAACGTGGCAAAAATATGACAACAAGTGAAAAATATGAGCTAGAGTACCTCGGTGGGGAAAACATTTTGATCTGTCAAATTAATCTGAACTGAAAAGACATATCAAAAACTGTTTTTTTAAACTTTTTGCACACAAATGCCTTTATCGTATATGTAATTTTCACTTTTCCCTACGTTTTTCTAAAAATAATTTAATTATTAATATTGTTAAACCTTTAGCTTTTGCTGTAAGAAATAAGCAAGCAGAAAAATAAATTAATGTATGCGAATATTAAAGCCACTGATCCCGGAAATCTCGAGATTGGAGCAATATAATCCTGGGATTTTCGGGATCGAAAAATGGGCCGGGATCCCGGGATTGTATTTTCTAATTGCTTGTCATGCAAAGCTAACCTAAATTTTTAACATTAAGTAAATTGAACTTGCATTATTTATATATACTACATGCAAGATAATTAATATAATCTCTCTAAAAAAAAGCTCGATAAAAGTTATAGCCTGGCAGTTCTATTTTTCAGTTAGTTGTCGCAATTCTATAGTTATTAAACAAGTGTTTATATAGTACAAAATCTATCCAATAAAAATAAATAGTCTATAGATACGTTGCTAGAAATAAATAAAATAAAAAAAAAATAAATTTCTATGACAAAATGTACAAATGTCAAGATAACGTAAACAGTACCAACAACAAAATAATAGTTTAGTTTTGTTTCTTGTTTCGGTTGCGGGTTGTTTGATAAATCGATTTAATTTAAATCTGTGTGAGTTGGCTGTCTTTTGTATAGTTATTGAATGCTTGCAATTATAATAATTTAATAACACATTAATTGATTGAAAAGATTGTATAATGGCAGTGTTTTGGATGATGATGAAAGCGTCTTCACTTGAGTTTATCAATAGAATTAAATACTCGTAGATACATTGCAGGAACGCAACACAGAATTCAAATCAGCCGCAGTATGTCATTCAACATTGTTATTTTTAGAGAGAAAAGCTTTCAAGCTAAAATTCTAAACAATTTGAACGTATTTTTATCAGCTGTTTGTGCTGGGTATGAGTTTTCAGCCCTCTGCTTCTAATAATAATGAAATAATCCAGAAATGTTAAAAAAAATAATTTATTAGTTTTAGTAATATGTATTGAGTTTAAAAAAAATATCACTGTTTTAAAATAGAATTAAAACACACAACGGGGTTGCATGAACTTGTTCTTATTACGGCTTACAATTGTAAAAATTTCAAATTTATAAAAACATGGATGTTATTAGAGTTTAATCTAACGAAAATATAATAAAACATATTCTTTAAAATATTAAAACTATTCCTAAAATGACGTCGCTTGAAAAGCAAAGTGACATAAGTCAAAATTTTAACTTTTTAGTTAAATAAACATTTAAAATATCTGTGCACGATGCAAAATTAAATTTAAAAAAACTTAAATTGTAAATAAGAATTATTCAGTTTTCACTTGTTTAGTATCAACCTTATTAATCAATTTTTATTTTCAAAGAACAAAAAATATAAAACAAAAGTCAATACAAAATAAATTAATTCTAAGATATACTTGTAATATTAAACAGCTATTAATTTATTAATAAAACGTTTATATAAAATCTTGTTAACAACTTCAGAAGTGGGTCAGCCCTAAAAGAATAGTAAATAAATTCAAATTGAAATCTGACTTTGCAACTTCTGGATAGTTATGACGTCATCGCATATGAGGAAAGAAGATTTGGTAGCTTGGCTTACTGACTAGTGAGCGCAATAATGTATTTGCAACAGATGCGAAGCACCCACAATTACGTGAACTTTATGCAGCACATTCCGACGATAATCATTCCACCCAATCTATGCAGGCTAAAGATTCTGATCATGGCAACAAAAGATCCGATATTCCGCAGGCTCACCAAAACAGAGAGCCTTTAATTGGAAATGAAGCTGAGATGGACGCAAAAATCAGGCGACTGGAGAAAAAATTGAAGCTGATTGAGCTACGTCGTGAATTATAGCACAGTTAGAAGGAAATATAACGAATTCTGAATCGCCATTGATTCAACCCACGTAATAAACACAAAAAATTTGGACTTACTTTGTTTTTCAAGCGACGAAGTATTTAAACAAAATGTAGGACATGTCTCTATACACCTTTAACAATATTTACACAAAACAATTATTACAAAAATCTTTAGCCAAACATAAATTATCTTTTTTTATTATCTTTTAGAAATTCTTGATCGAAATAATCGATTATCAAGAAACCTTCTCTGTGACACAGTGGTGAGTGGTACACTGTGACGTATGCGTACTTAAAAAATTGTTTCAGAAGTACATGCACACATATTTTGGTAAATTTTGTTTCTATGTTTATTAAATTTTTAATTAATAGGCATGTTCCTTTACTCTGAAACTCTGTGTATTTGTATGAATTTCTACACATTTTACTTTTTTATATGAACTTTGACGTACTTTATCTTTGAAAATCTCGACGACTTTCGAAGTTCGATTACAGAAATATCGCTATCCAAAATCTTTAAGTACATTTCCCCTTCGTGTCAGTTTTAGTCTGTGAAATTTTTTTCTATGGAATTTGACAGCAAATTGTGCTTTGTCGTACGATGTCGTACA
Organism: Epistrophe grossulariae; assembly: GCA_929447395.1. Lineage (NCBI taxonomy): Eukaryota > Metazoa > Arthropoda > Insecta > Diptera > Syrphidae > Epistrophe > Epistrophe grossulariae. The sequence continues at coordinate 62,680,730 of OV839569.1, forward strand.
ACGTTTCTAGTAACCAAGCAAACATGTCGACCAAGGGTTACACAAGTATTAATTTTATTTTTATCTTAGTTTTTGATGAAAAACACGTAATTGAAAAGAATGAAATCGAATCTTTATTTGTATTTTAAACAAAACAAGTTAACTTAATTTTCAATTTCAACATCCTCACTTAAATTAAATATACTAACCAAGTCCCATTAATGAATTAAATATTTTAATTTTAGATCCAGGAAAAGGTTTTGTTAAAATGTCAGCAATCATTTTATCTGAAGAAATCGTTTTAAGTCTGATTTTATTATTAACTCTAATAAAATGGTGACGGACATCTATATGTTTAGTTAGCTGATGATAGTTTTCATTAATTGCCAGCTGAACCGCTCCATTATTCTCACAAAAAATAACAGTTGCTTCAATTTGTTTATTAAAAATTTCTTGCTCCAATCCTTTGATCCATAAAGCTTCTTCAACGGCTGTGCCTTCCAATTCGCAAAATCTCAGCTCGCTAATTCTTTAGCAAACGCATATAAACGGAAATAGAGCAGCAATAGAGCAAAGATTATGACAAAAAGTCGAAAGCACCAAAATTTGATCCCACTTTCATACATATTACCACTTAAAATAAGCATTGAAAACAACTTTCGAATGGATTCGAAAGTAGAACCAAGTTACATTATGGCCCCAGATTTTCTTTCGTCTTGGTCATTTGCAAAATCAGCATCACAATAGCCTTTTAATTTGGAATCTTATTTCATTTTCATTATTGTTGTAAGTTAATGTTAAGTCAATGGTTCCCTTTAAGTATCTCAGAATACTTTTTGTCACTAACCAGTGTTCATTTCCAGGATTGTTATTAAATCTGCTCAAATTACTAACTGCATAGCATATATCTGGCCGCGTTAACTGAGCTGCAAAAAATAAACTCCCAATAAGCTCTTCGTAGGGAAATTTTGTCATCTCAAATTTTTCTTTATCATTCGACGGGCACTGTTCTTTTGACAATTTAATATTCACATCCATTGGTGATGAAACTGGATTAGGGGAAGTTAGGACAAAACCGCATATTTAGTGTTTGCCCTCTTTAAAAACTATTAAAACTATTAAAATAAAATGTTTTTTTGCAAGTCTGTTTATTCATTTAGGTACTTTGAGCAATATTTTAAGGAAATAAATAATTGAAAAAAGTTGCATAGCTTTTAAAAAAAGTTCATAAAAAAACGGTTTTGCCCCTATGTGGGGCAAGCAGCCTTTCCTCGTCTAGTTTTTCTCTGACTAACCAACCTCTTTCCAAAAGAAATTTCGACAAGTTCTTTTGGTGAAGGATAATATTAATGTTGCCATAATCTCAAATTTCAGTAAGCTAGATTTCAAATTCCATAATGCTAAATCGTATGAGAGCTCAAAAGACAGAATGCTAGATTCTAAAATCCATTCGTAGAAAACTTTCCCTTTTACAGACTTACATATATTTCAATGATTAAAGGAACAAAACCTTGTAATAATGCAAAATTAAAATTTATTATTTCATAAATAAGTATCATAAATGGGTGACGTGAAATAAGGCCTAACGAAATAAGATAAAATCTCAAATTTGGCCTTATTTCTTTATGAAAATGAAAATAAGGCCGGGAAATAAGGCAAGGGGTCGACCCATAGTTAAATCCTTATTAATTTAGTTTCGGGTCGACCCGAAATTAGAAGTTTAGTCACGGAAATAGTTTTGCACCGATTTTGCACCAATTTCGGGTCGACCCGAAATTATTAATTCAGTACCAAATAATATAATACAGGGTCACGTCATCTCTCAATAAAGGTTTTTGGGGGACTGTGCGATTATATTTATGGGTAAAATTCTATAAAATAGGGTGTCGATAAAAAATGTTATGTTCCACATTTTTAAGCAGAATTAGATACGATTAAGTTTGGTCAATATTTTAACTAAGTTATTCGAGAAAAAATATTTTTTGGGGCCCAAAAAATTATTTTTGCAGTTTATGAACAAAATAGATTTTAATAAGGCAAACAAAAATTTAAACATGTATTTTGAGAAAAACATGTAAAATTCATTATTTTTACAGTAGGGTCTGCAATAAAAAGCGATCTTCTATATTTTTGGGCAGAATGGAATAAAATTTATTGTGGCAAGCATTAAGCAAAATATTGAAAAAAGAAATCGATATTGGGGTGGTCAAAAAAAGTGTTTGTTTAAAGTTTTAAGTCCAATTGAAAGAGTACCAGTACACGAGCTGAAAACCACATTTTCACAACTGTATCTAGTATCGTTTGGCCGCCATCTTGTTTTTTATGAAAATTTAGTTTTTCGCACATAGCTTGCGTATTTTTGATCTTAGAGGATCCAGTCATGCAATTTATTTTCAATAACTTACATAGTTAAATTATTGAACAATCCGAATCTTATTTTATTCTGTTTTGTTTTATTTTATTTTATTTTATTTTTTTTTTATTTTATTTTATTTTATTTTATTTTATTTTATTTTATTTTATTTTATTTATTTTAAGAATCGTAGAAACAAATTTTTTTTGACCACCCCAATGTCAAATATTTTTTTCTGCAATAACGTTGTTAAAATATTGACCAAACTGAACTTAATCTAATTCTGCTTAAAAACTCGGTCGGAACCATAACCATTTGTTGAGTTCCGGACCCTGATCCGATCCGACCTGAAACTAAACTTTTTTCAGTTTTGCACCTGTCTGGATTAAACTAATTTCAGAGGGTTTCATTTTCATATTATAATCAATTTAATTTCGGCCCGATCCGAAACTAAATTCATATGGTTGATTTAATTTCGGGTCGACCCGATCACATCCCTGCCATTTACCGCAATTCCTTCTACAATTATCATTCTATTTTGACATACATATTTCACATTTATTTTTGAAGAATTAAACGATTAACCCTTTTTTAGTCAATTGACTCTCTGATAGTAGATTCATGCAAATATCTGGGACAAGTTAAACATTTTGAACAACAATTTCTTCTACTGTGTTATTCTTAAAAACATGAATTGGCACATCACCTTTTCCAACTGTTTTTAATTTTGAATTGTTTCCAACAGTAACAATCTCATCAGATGAAAATGTTTTGAAATTAATAAAAATCTTCTCGTCGTCTTGCCATATCGAATATGTGCAGATGCTCCTGAATGAATTAGCCAATCTTTGGATTCAATATCAAATTCGGCAGCAAATGTCAGTGCCATTGTTCTTCTAGGCGTCAGGCAATAACGCCCAAATCGATTTGGAAATATCGTTTTTCTCGATTTGGGCCTTATTTCCAATTTTTTAATGTTTTTTTTAAGGAAAGAACGCCCAAAATAAAAATTTTAAAAGTCAAATGGGAAATATTGCCCAAAAGAAATCCAGAAAAAGGAAATAAGGCCCAAATTTTAGGAAATAAGGCCCAAATAATAATAAAACTCAATACTTACATTTACAATATGAATTTTTGAAAATTTAACAGGCGTATAAACACTGAGGTAAGTATCAGGGGCATCGCTGCTCCCCTGCAACCCAACTGCTTGGGCACATTTTAGGATTTGGGGTAGGTGCGAGGCTGGGTGTATGCAAAGTTTCTTTAAATCCAGATTCTTTAAATGCAAAAGAGACTGCATACACCCAGCCTCGCACCTACCCAAAATCCTATAATGTGCCGCAAGCAGGGGGGTAGCATGCCCCCCACACATACCTCTCTGTTTATGCGCCTCGATTTTTTTTAGATTATCTTATCATTGAAATTTCACTTTGGAAATATCGCCCAAAATTGAAGAAATAACGCCCAAATTTTACAAAAACAATTTACATTGAAAATATTTGGGCGATATTTCCAACTTAAGATTTGGAAAAATATAAATTTGGGCAATATAAATTTGGACAATATTTCCAAATTTTTTTTTTTTTTTTTGCGATAAAAAAAAATTTGGGCTTCTGTGCAGTATCAATAATTGTATCAACATATTCTCCAATATTTGCACAATTATCCAATTGCGTCGTCGTTAATTTTCTAAGCAAACCACAACGCCTAGTTAAATCAGAATCGTCATAAGTAGAATTAAGCTTATCCCACGTTTCTTTAGTCGCTGTACAGTGTACATCCTTGGATATGCCCTTAAACATTCGATGATATACATAAAAATAGTCTTGATGTATGTAGCTTTCTCTATAGTATCTGCATCGGTTTCAGTTCCTAAAACTGATCTCCAATAGCCTTGAAGTTTTAACGCATGTTCCACAGAAAATTTCCATTTATGGAAATTATCTCTTCCTGTTAATTTTTGAAAATCAGCAAATTTTTCCATTTTCTATTCTCTATCCTACGGATTATTTGTTCTACGGATTCTTTATTCTACGGCGCGGCGCCGCGCCGCCTGGGCCAATAGAATAATGTTTAAAATGTTTGAAAAGAATGAAATCGAATATTTATTTTTCGTTATAAATTAAAATATTAATTTAAGTTGCTACTAAGTATGCTACTATTAATAAACCAACAAAACAAGTTAATTTAATTTTCAATTTCAACAGTTTTTGTGGATAGGCATATTTCTATTTTATTTTACTAATCTAATAATTTGAAAGATATGTACATATATCCATTAGCAAAACTATTTCTTAAGAAGAAAATTTGGAATTGATAATTGAGTATATTTCTTATATAATAATATAGGTAGTGCTTTTTGAAGAAAAATACGCTTAAGCTTCATAATTTAATTTATATCAGCAGCGTTTAATTATTTACGGATCTGGATCATCCCATGAAAATCAAACGATATGGATCCTAATGACAACAGTGTTGTATGCTCATCTCTTTTCCCTTATATTTGTTTATTTTTCATGTAGATACTATCTTTTTTCTACACTACAGTTTGTTATAGTCCCTACCGACTGAAGATCTGTCTACCCTAGTAAAAACTTTTGTTCGTATTTTTAAAATAGATACAGATACAGAGTAGGATCCAAAGTTGTTGTTGTATTACGTGTTAAAAGATGATCCCAATTCAGGTCCGTAGGTAATAAAACGCGGCTATTAATAAACTTGATATAAGCTGGTACGTATATTCTCTGTTAACTTAATATCCTAAGTTTGTGATTTTTGAAAATGTTGATTAAGATTTTTCACTGATCTACGGCAACCTTATTCGAATATATTTTGATTTTTAAAGTTTTCTTTGGTTTTTGCAAGGTTGTGAATTGGACTTGGTTGTAGAAAATTTGTGTTTTTTCATCTTTTCATCTAACATACTAACATATCAAAAATTTGTAAATGGCAGCCCTATTTTTAAACTTCCGTTTAATGGACTGTAGACGTGTTTTTTTGCAAGCCCGGGGTAATTTTGTAAGAGGCCAATTCGGTATGTATTCGAAAAAAGGATATTCGTTATATTGGACGCTCACTGTACAAAACAAACAGTATTCCCTAGCCGTGTGTTGAAATGTGACGTTAATATTTAATTAAAATTGATTAATCTTTAAATCAAAGTTTTTTATTGAGAATTATTTTTTATTTCATAACTTGTCACATTAATTTATTAATAAATTATTTTGTTTATATGTACATACAATTATGTATATGACTGGTTTGAATCACCATCAGAAAACGAGAATAGCTTCTTGTATTATGAGAAATGTTTAAATTTAATCGATCTTTATCGCAAAGCAGTCACAACTTGCAAATTATTAGTAATTTAAAATTATTTTTTTTAATTTATGTATTTCTAGTTTCTATCGGGCAAATGAAAGTGAAATATGTTCGTTGGATTTTTGCTGGTCATAACATTTGTTTGCCTAGTTGATTACTGGGCAAAAAAATCTAGGAATGACATGATGAAAAACATACCAACAGTGAGGAGTTTACCAATTATCGGTGCAGTTTATGAATTGGCTTCATTCAATGCGGAAAGTAAGTTTTGGTGTCAAAAACAAAGAATAATTTATAAGTACTCTTTTTTTTTAGACCTCCCTTCGAAATTTAAACATTTTCGTGAAAAATATGGCAAAGCTTACAAGTCGTGGATTGCGCACATATTGATCCTTAACACTTCGGATCCAAAACATGTTGAGGCGATTCTCGGTAGCCAAAAACATATTAGTAAACATAAATTGTATTTAATGTTATGGGAGTGGTTGGGTCGGGGTTTGCTTCTAAGTGATGGAACCAAGTGGCAAAATAAGCGAAAGATTATAACTCCGACGTTTCATTTTAAAATTTTGGAACGATTCGTCGAAGTTTTTGATCAACAAAGCACGATTTTGGTTAAAAAATTAAAATCTAAAGCTGATGGATTGACTGTTATTGATGTATATCCACTTATTTGTTTGATGGCTTTGGATATAATCACGGAGACCGCAATGGGAACCCAAATTCAAGCTCAAAAAGATGAAAATTCAAGATACGTTAAAGCAGTCAATGAGTAAGTTATAAATTATTAAGAAAATGTTACTTCAGAATCTACATACGTGTATGTTAATGCTTTTGTTAATTTTAAAGTGTCACTGACATCTTAGCAATGAGATTTATGAAGCCTCATCTTATGCTTAAGAAAATGTTCAAGTTTTTCAAGCCAAAGCTTTTTAACAAACAGTTGGAAGGAATTCTTTATATGCATCTTTTTACAAATCGAATAATCGAGGATCGCCGAAAGAATCTGAATGTATCGAATACTCAAGAACAACCCAGTATTGATGAGGATATTCACAATTTTGGTATAAAGAAACGAATGGCTTTCCTGGACGTGCTCCTTCAATCAACCACTTCAAATGGAGAGCCTTTAAGTGATGAAGATATTCGTGAAGAAGTAGATACTTTTATGTTTGCAGGACATGACACAACAACTTCGGCTATTTCCTTTACTTTAAGAGCAATTGCTTGTCATCCGGAAGTTCAAAAAAAACTATTTGAAGAAATCAAAGAATTGTTTGGACATGATTTGTTTAGGCCGATAACTTACCGGGATATTCATGACATGAAATACATGAATTGTGTTATAAAGGAGTCATTACGGTTATTTCCTCCTATTCCTGTAATTGGAAGGTTAATTAAAGAAGATTTTGAATTGTGTAAGTAATTTTTTTCAAGAATTAATATCTAAGTCTTATTTAAATTATTCTCTTCTTATAGATGATTGTACCCTTCCGGCTGGTACAAATGTTATTATAATTCTTTGGGAGATTTTAAGAGATCCGAATATTTATGAGGATCCATTAGTTTTCAAGCCCGAGCGACATCTAGAAAGCAACCTGAAATCGAATAGTTTCAGTTATCTTCCATTTAGTGCTGGACCAAGAAATTGTATTGGACAAAAGTTTGCCTTGCTCGAAATTAAATGTGTACTGATGAATATATTGAGACACTTTGAACTGTTACCATTAGGTGAAGATGTTCATCCATCTATTAAGATAGTATTAAGATCCAAAACCGGTGTTAATTTGGGTTTAAGACCAAGAATTTACTAAATTGGTGTTGTTAAAGATATAAGGTAATAGTTTAGTTTATTTTATTTTTGTTCATAAATATGTATGTATAATAATGGTAAATAGATGAAAATGATTTTGTGATATTACATCGAATTTTTATATTTAAACCTTTAATTTCTCAAAAATATAAACAGGATTCCTCAGAAAAATTTCTACATAAGCTGATAAAAATTTAGATTTGCCTGCTCAATTTTTTACGGAACTGACAATAAACTGACAAACTTTTCTTTTATTACCTACAAGAAAACTATAAACTATACCCAGAACACATATTTCAGAAATTGATTTATAGATATTTATAAGCTAATTTTCCATTAATGTCAAAACAATACGAGCTAAAAAAAATAATTAAAAAATCTCGTTACATGAAACGTGAAGATCATACATTTCAAACGAGTATAATATAGTATGTAGGTACAATGTTACAATTTTTAAGTAAATTTCTAAATCTAATATTTGGTTGTTTTGAATTAAAATGAAATAAAAGTTATTTGAATGGTTTTTTTTTTAATTACACTAGTTTACAGCCAAAATGGACATTCAATGCCACTATTTATTTGTAAGAATTTTAGCCTCCTAGACACGAAAATCACATTAAAAATAATTAGAATGGATTGGTTTTCGAGATATGAATTTTTGAATTTTTTGTATGCTATTTTCGAAAACAGCTTTACAATTTAGCCCATATATTGACCTAGTTAAAACTTATGTGGTTATAGATGGGTTCGATTGAGCAATATGTCCCCTTTCACATGAGGAAACAAGTTGCCGGAGATTTTTTTGACGTTTTCTTTTAATTTCCTTAAAAATCTCTTGTACCTTTTACACGAAGAAACAAAATCGTGGAAACTTTCTGTAGTTTCTTTTCAGAGTAGCTTGGTTTAACACACACTACTATGTATGTAAAGAAAGTCAAGAAAATCTCCTCAAATCGTTGACCAGAGAGATTTCATTTTCCCCTCTTACTTCTTGCCCTTCTCACCAATAAACTGAAAGTTGCTGGAAACTCACTTTCCTCGTGTGAAAGGGGACTATTAGATTACAAGCAAATCACATTAAGTTTTTCCTGATAAGTTGAAGAGTTTTAAAGATATAGGCAAAAATATCTAAAAAAAAATCATAATTTTGAACAAAAATGGGAAAATAAAATTTATTATTTTAACAAACAAATAATGAAATCATAAAAAAGAAAAAATGTTTTGGATTGTGTACGTAGAAAAGATAGTTAAGGCGAGAATATCAGGTATAAACGAAAAGAATATATGGATTGGTAACAAAGTTATGGGCGGTTTATTTACAAACCCCGAAATTTGACTTTTTCACTACTTTTAACATTTAACCTTATAAATCCAGAGTGCATCAAAACACTAGAGCGTGTAAATTTGGTCAAAACTAGAAACACATTTTCTAGGAAGGGGGTCTACGTCCCCACCGTTCAGACAAAAAATGCAATTTTAAAAAACAAAATACCTTAAAACAAAAAAACAACGGCAACACTAAGGCCCATATTATTCACTCGATATAATATCCAGATTGAAACTTAAATCGGGATGTATTTATATTGAATTTGTATACTTTACATCTGGATTAAAGCTTAAATCTGGATATATTGAGTGAATAATATGGGCGTAACAATATCATACTATACATATTTGTTTTCAAACCCAAAATTCATTTTTTTAATTTGCAGTTTAATTCAAGGTATTTTGCGAAATAGTTTTTCAAGATATATATTTTTAAACTAAAAATTTTTGAAAATAAAAAAATTAAAAAATGAGTTTCAAACTTATTTTTTTTAATGCAAATGTAGGTACTATTTTTTTTTAAATTCGATACTTTTATCAATTTTAAGTGAAGCGCGGAAAACCTGGAACATTTAAATTTACTAAATATTGTTTTAAAGAAAAACGTAAGTTTTTAGTTTATATTTTTTTAACTAAGCACTTTAATAAGATATAGTTTTTCGTTTTTGACTTAAAAGTATCGAATATTTTTTGTGTTATAATCGTTAAAACGACTATTCAGTTACACTATAATATGTACAGTATTTTTGAAAACACAAGTTCAGTAATGACACTACCTACTTCAAAAATAAACTTCTTTGTGTTAAGTGAGTTAACTTAAAAGGAAACTACAAAAAAATCGTTTTTGTTTCCTTATGTGAAAGGTAAGAGAGTTTTTAAAAGGAAACATCAAGAAATCTTCATTGATTTATTTCCTCGTGTGAAATGAAATGTCAAGATGGGCAAAGAAATATTTTTTCAAGTATCTAATTCGTTCTACCCACCCTTAGAAAAAAAATCCTATTCCACAGCTCTTCAAACTATAAATTTCCCAAAACTCATCTTAATAAATTGCACACACACACAAACGAATCTTCAAATGCATTCAAAAACTTTTATCTATCTCTTTCTCAAACATTCAATAAAACCATAGCTGGTCTCTTCTTTTACACTTCCTTTTGACACAATTTCCCTATTTTTTTTTTGTACACCAATGCGCGTCCTTTTTGTTCTAACACAAACCACCAAATCGAGAAAAATAGTAGATCAAAAAAGTGATACAGACAAGAAGCAAGAATCCTTTCAGTTTCATTTGGTTGTTTGTGAAAGAAAAAATTAAAATTAAATTTGCTAAAAAGTCGCCGTAGTGAGAAGAAGAAAACATACAAACGCGCTTTCTTCACTGCATAAAGTATTTACCCCAATTTCAATACACAAAACATTATTGTTTTGAAAGAAAAACAAAGTGTTGTGAATTCAAAGAGGATATAGCTATCAATAATAAAATATAATTTTCCCTTCGATTTTATACCCATATATACACACCTCCCTCCCTACGTTTGCTTGTCATTTTTCACGTGTGTATTTGCTATTTATATTTGCCAAAGTGAATTTTAAGACTATGATATCAATTGTTATTTTGTTTGGCGTTGATTTTAAATAAGTTTTATAAATTTAGCTATTTTTTTTCATCATCTCTGCTTTACATTAGGCAACTTTTCTGATTTTTATAACAAATACAGAAAAAAAACCCATGCACTGGATAAAGAGAAAAATTGAAATCGAACAGAACCGAACGCCATCGTCGTTGTATTGAAGTTTGGCAAGCGAGGAGGAACAATTTTGGCAGCCATCGTCGTCGTTGCTGCCGATAGTGTTCCGTTTTGTTTTTCTTTATTTTGCTGAATTTTCCTCAGTTTATAATCGGGAGACGGGATTTATTGTAAAAATCAAATCAGCAATTAATTTTTTTTAATTTAATTTGTTATCAATTGCATTGGAAACGTTTATCTTAACTAAAAACAAACAGAATGTATGGTAATAATATGAATGGCTACGCGCCGCCATACGGTTACAACGGGTACAGACAGAGGTAAATTAATTAATTTTTTGTATGGTTTTTATTAATAATTTTTATCGCTCTATTTACAAAACAAAATGCTTACTTTTTTATAATTTTTTTTTTAACTTTGTCACGATATCTACGGGAAGAAGTGTAAGTTAATTTTTAATCCCAATCATCAGATTGAGATGAAAAAAAAATATGTAAATGTGAGTGAATGGCATTTTGGGGGAAGAATCAATTAAAAGACCTCGAAGGAGTGCAGTTTTTTCCTATTTTTTTTTATAGTGCATCGTTTGTTGTGAATGCAAAATATTGATTTTTGTTGCTTTTACGATAATAAAATAATCTTTTTCCGTTCGCAATATGAAACAGATGAAAACAAGGGAAATGGAAAACATAACCTAGCACCAGGCATAGCCATGAAAACTGCGAATGCGAATGCAAAAAAAAAAAATTATTTGCGTCCAATAGGCGGGAGTTTTTTTTGTTGTTTTTTATGTATTCATTTTAACTCGGTCCAAGCACTACAATTAATTTGGAGGAATTCATACTAGATAAATAAAACACTTCTGGCAAGTGCTCCATTTGAATAACTGATTCTGGTTTTGTGAGAAAAAACCTCTTCAATTACAGGATATTAAATAGTAACAGGTGCAGATCTATGATTTCCCTTAGGGTGAGGTGAGGTTAAATTAAAGCTTTCCCTTAGGGTAAGGTGAGGTTAAATTAAAGAAATCTTTAGAACAAACCTAAAATATTGGGATTATTGAATTTGCTTGAGAACGAAGACGAGAAAGTCAAATCGACTTATGTATGGGTATATGAACGTTAGTGTGGACGTTGCGTTTTTTTTTGCCTTTTTATGTTTCTATGCCCTTAAATCGGTTTCAAATTTAATTTGTTTTGAGGCATGTTTGTTTCTCCTGTAGTTTCTGCTAGCTATTTAGTTATTTAGGATTTTTTTGATTCTACAGCGACAGGGTTGGAATCTCGCATAATATACGACAAATTCTAGGGCCTGTATATTGGGGTTTTTAATATACCTACATGCGTTTTGATGGAGATACACAATTATTAAACTAGATGAGGACGGATCCTCGGTAAGAACGAAGTTCCCATGCACATTCCTACATACACTTTGTGGTGACTTAAGTATTGGTCTATAACAATTCACAATATTGAATTAACCAAATTATTTCGTCATCAGAACCAAAATTGTGTGCAAAATTTCAACATGATTGGATATCCCTATTATTTTTTAATATTAAACAAAAATTAAATATTATGGATGTACATATTATGTACGTACCTATAGAGATACAAAACCATTTTTGTGATCATACTAACGCATAAAAGAAACACAAGTGGACAAAAAATATTTTAACTTTAAGCCACATTTTATATGGTTTTTTGATATGGGGCACCATGAAATGTATATAGCGAAGGAATAAGATTATGTTGGTTTCATAGCCTACCTATAAAGAATTGCATACAAACTTTATACTTTCGTTGTATTTATTTATTTACTTAATCCGTTTGTACATTTCTTTGTCGGTTTCTCGCGCGTTGATGAAGCATTTTTAGAAACACAACAAGGATATCTGAAACTAGAATCGGCAACTTGCTTAAGGTGGCGCTACAGTCCGGAGTGAACCAGGGTCTCAACAAACAAGCTTCCGCCAGCCAGCTTCGTCCCAAGCTTCCACTTGGTTGAGACATCTGAGTTGCGTTCTTCCTCTACTGCGCCGTCCCTCGTTGTTGGTTTTTAAGATTCTTGGGGCTGGAGCTTTGATGTTCATCTATGGTAATGTTGTTGCCAAGACGTCGGCGTTCGGTGTCCTTTTTTGACGACAGCATAAACTTGGGCTTGCCCTCATCGACCGTTAAATTCATGTTCTTCGCTTCCGCTACAATACTCACAATAGCGCTAGCTTGGCCTTATGGAAATAATTGAAAGAAATAAAATGTCTGGAAATGTGAATATAGTTATGGTATTTGTTTTGAGATTAGAATCATTAAATTCCCTTAACACCATTTTGCTTAGGCAATAAAATGATTTGCTGAGCGCGCTACTTGCATAACCTAGTTTCATATAATTATACTTTCAGACCTTACAGACATTTATATTTCTTTGTAGGAAACTCAGATATGTATTTCAGACACTTTAAAATTAAAGTAAACTCCTTAAGGTTAAATTATAAAAACAAAATTAGTTTGTTATGACATTGTTTCTGCTGGACACGTAAATAGCACACTTGTAAATTAAGTAGGTAGGTAGTAGGTTTTCATTTGTTAATCGAATCTTGCTGGCGATAGTTGTTTATATTGATTGTGTACGATAGTATAGACAGGTTATTGCAAAATATGGACAGAGGCGTTCATTGTACTCTTGAAAAAAGAAATATTGTCTATGAGCTCCATGAACAAGGATCCATGAAGGATTATTTCCTTCAGAAATTGCTATGTAACTGAAATGTACGCCAAAAATGATCTAAATGCCATTAATTTGGTGAAAACCAATCCTGAGCTCAAAATTAAAAATAAAATACGCAAAGCTTCAATTCGCGTTGACAGAGTCATCGTCAGAAAGTTTAAGTCTGATCCTTTCAATTCCTTCCACATCATTCTGACCGAAATTAATTAATTAGGAAAAAGATGTTAATGTATCTAGCAGACTTGTAAGAAGAAGCCTCAATGATGCTAAATTATATGGATGTGTTAGCACAAGAAAGTCTTATCTTCCAAAAAAAAAAAAATGTAAGGCTCCTTTAGCATTTTGCCAAAACTCCATCTAAACAGAGACCTTAATTTTTGGAAAAGGGTGCTGTGGAGTGATTAAACAATGATTAACCGCATTGGATCAGATGGAAAAATATTTATTCATCGCCCGGAAGGTCAGACTTAAAACTCAAATAGACCTTAGAAACTGTATAGCACGGTGTAGGAAGTGTGATGGTCTGGGGTGCTTTTTCTTAGTATGGGAATTAACCAGTGGTGAGAATAGATGGAAGGATGGATAAATTTCCATAACTTAACATATTGAAAAACACAATGGAACTTTTCTCGTTCGGGTCAATGCCAGTCGACTGGATTTTAAGGCATGACAATGATCCAAAACATAAAGCATAAGCATAAACATAACTTTTACAAAAAAAATAATAATGGTCTGAGCAGAAATAATGTGATAACAAACAAATTTTTTTTTATAATTTGACCTTAAGGAGTTTACTTTAATTTTTGGTTTTAAAGAATATGTATATCTGAGTTTCCTACAAAGAAATATAAATGTTTAGTTTATGAAGCTAGAAATAAACTATGCTTTTATAAAAAAAATTCATGAGTGTGCTATTTGTCTGCCCATAGTTGTACATCCACTTACATGACGAAGGTGCATTCTTCGCATACCTATTCGGCGTACGGCTGTCCCATTCACAGAGCGTAAATAGGAATTTAGTTACTTACCTCGTATTCCAAGAAAAATTGTAAATAATTCCAAGTCGATGATTTTGGCAATTTATGTATAGCGTTATTTACGAGGCGCAATATTCATTCCAAAGTCTCAAAGGGGTTGGGTTCGATATCCCGCTTTTTATAATCCTGTTTTTTAAAATCCCGGTTTTAAAATCCCGCTTTTTATAATTCTGTTTTTTATAATCCCTCTTTCAAAATCCCGCTTTCTATAATCCATGGGAATTTTGATTAATTTTATTTAAATATTGAAATTTAAATAACTCAAATATCAACTAATTCAGTATTCAATTCAATAAGCTCATTGTACTTTTGAAATATTGGAACCAAAAATATAATATTGATCACAAAATTGCTGTTTAAGTTTAGAAAATAAAAAAATGGTTGCTAAATAATATCGTCTCCATGATTTTCATTCATCATAGAATATAATACACAGTCGAAATTGGATGAAAAATATTTTTATTTGCAAAAAGTTAGCAAGAATATTAAGAATTTAACTCTTGCCATTTTTTCAACCCAATAAGTTTTTAATTCCCTTTTACTTTTAAGTCAACTTTATTTCATAGTCATTAAATAATGTGCTGTGATGTTTAAAATACAACTATAAACGAAAGAGACGTAATGGATTTAATTAATGACAATTAATAACAAATATACCCGTTGGCTTGCGTCATTTCATTTCGGAAAAAAACCAAGAGAATATGTGCCGCTATATTTTTGTCCACGAAAAAGTCCTGGCAAAATAAATGTATTAATTTCTTTAAGAAATACATTTTAGTACTCATTCTTCATTTGCCTGGCTTCCCGAAACGATCTGGTGAATTTTATGATGCTTCCTAACATAATATGCCAACCCAAAGTACAAAGTTGTAATAAAATCAATTGATACCTAATTTATCAGAGTAAATTTACTTAGTTTTCTACCTTGTAAACTAAAATTATTAAACCATAATATTTATGTACATAATATTATGTACTATTTTAAATTAAAAAAAAACTAGGTCGTTTATTATTTTTTTATATTAAGTTACAAACTTAATTATTATTAATCATTTTGTAATGTATGTAGGTAGTCCTTGTTCAAGCATCTTTTATTTATATTTATGTAATTTTCATAATTTATATAATATTCAGTAAATCATTATTACAGTAACAAAACATAATCATAATATTTTTGTTTGTTTATTAGCTTTATTGCATGTCATTTTCTGCATGTTAATCTTAATTTTAATTATAAACACAAATAATTTTGTCTAAATTCAGTGAAACCCAGTGAATATTAAAACCAGAAAACAAAAAAAAAACTTACAACTAGTGTGTGCTAATTAAACATTCATCTGTTGTGCAAGCTTTGTGACGTCTTGAAAAAGAATCAATCAAATAATTACACTTAACTATAAAACAACAATAAATAGACCTTGTAAACAACATGTATCGGTAAATAATTGTACATTTAAAGAACATAATCATCAAAAATCGTGTCATTGTCATACCATTGACATTTTTTAGTCATACCATTGGCGTTTTTTTTTTTATTTATGTACCTTTATACTTTATACTGGAGTTTTACTCTGAAACAATTTTTAAAAATAAAACTCAGTACGATTTAAACCATCCTAACCATTGAGTGTTTTGCAAATAATTATCATACCCAAGTGCAAAGTGCCACAAACAAATGGGATATCCTCTTAGTTGTCGCTTTGCCAAAGGACAATGATTCTATGTGTACTTTTAAGATAAAGAAAAGAAAAAAGAAATTGTAGAAGAGATACAGAAGTATCTATTTCTGGTTCTTTGTTGTTGACTTACATATCGGTAATCACAACACTACTTTGGATAGGAGCAGAGGTTCGGTGTTGTGTCTCATGGAGTCACGAAGTGTGGCGACAGAAAAACTAACGATGTCTGTTGGCAAAATAAAAAATAAATAAAGAAAATCTTCCCTTATAACAGAAAAAAAATAAGAAGATACACAACTTACAAATTTTTTATTTATACTATCGTAAATTATAATGAAATGGCACAAACGTTTATGTAAAATATATGTTTTGTCTTTCTGTCTATACCTATAGTAAAAGGTCATTCATTTTAAAGGTTTCGAAAATGAAGCTAAATAAAACACAAACAGCGATACATTTTTGATGAAAATTTTATTTCATTATAAAGTTTGGACTTTGCCATTAAGTGTGAAAAACAATATCATTCAAATGGACGCCTTTTGAGGTAATTTTTAACCACTTTTTCGCAAATTTCGGGCAGTATCTCGGCTATATCTTGAGTAATGTTGGTTTTTAATGCGTTTAGAGTTCGGGGGTTATTCGCGTAAACACAGTCTTTTGCGTAGCCCCACAGAAAAAAAATCTAACGGTGTCAAATCGCATGACCTTGGTGGCCAATTGACGTCGCCAAAACGAGAAATTACGCGACCAGGAAACTTCTCACGCAATGAAGCAATAATTAGTCGTGTTGTGTGGCTTGTTGGAACCACATATCGTCCAAGTCCTGATCTTCAATCGCCGGCCAAAAAAAATCGGTTATCATTCGACTATTGCTTCAAACGCCGGGAAATCCATAAATTCGGATCATCAGCAACACTTGCAGCAGCAATATTTTCGACTGAGCGTGCATTACGATGATGCACAGTACGACATCAGAAACGCTCCCACTCTCTTCAAATTTTTTCACAATTTTACCGATTGCTTTCGTAGTCGATCGATTATGACGACCATAATTATCGCATAATGCACGAAAAGTGGCTTCGTTTGAATCACCACTTTTGTAGAAAGTTTTAATAATTTTAACGCGTTGTTCGATTGTTAAGCGATCCATTATCGAAAGGCCTTCTGCACACGAAGCGTCTCGTCATAGACGCGTACTTCGATTATTTGCGGCTTGTCTGCAGATTGTATGTAGCTCACGTATGTTTCAATGAACAACCGCACACGAGGCGTAAGCTACACTTATTCGTCGCATCACACAAGCTGCAAATTGCCGAGTGTACTGCACTGTCAATCCCGAGGCGTATAAAATAAACATTTTGATGAAATGTTAATGTCAAATGTGCCAAAATTTTTTGGAAATGTTCAGTTTTCTATCTAAGACGTGAAGTTTCGTCTATCCGTAGTGGAATCGTTGCTGTGGCGAACCTTGCACGCGTCTATGACGAAACGATTCGTGTGCAGAAGGCCTAAATGGCAAACATTCAACTAATATTATGACACTTCAAATGACAGCTGAGTTTGACAGGACAGCGCTGCCGACTTGAAACCAAGAAATTAATGACCCCGCATATGTATTTATATTTTGACCTTTAAAGCCATAACAGGAAGGAAATATTTAATATTTTTACATCATAAATTATGTATTAGGGTAACACTTAAAAGTGATCAAGATTCATACATCAAAAAAAACTGAGTCAAATTTTATTGAATCTGTTAACGCGTGCCACAGAGCACTTGAAAATTTCCATACAAAATATAAGCAGTTTTCAATGCATTTTTAAAATTTCGGTGAAAGTTTTTTCTAAATTGGAAACAATTCTTTTTTGTTTTATATGTAATACAAATTCTATATACGTACTACTGAAATTCATCAGCCAAAACTTAGCACTATTTAATTGGACTTTTGAAATTATTAATGCAAAACAGCTTTCAACGGCCCCAAAAATTGGCATTTTATCCCGTCCAAGTGAGATCCCCGGGACGAAACGACAATTTTTGTAGACTTATGCCTGTTAAAGCTATTTTGAATCAAATTTATTTTTTTTTTTATTTTTTCCTACTCTGCTTTAACTCAGAAGGTACCGAACCCACCAGATCAGCTGCATTCAAGTAGGGTTTTTATTGTTTTTCAATTAAATTGAATCATTCTTTTCTTATTTTTACTAGCTCACACATGTTTGTAGGTGTTCATTTGGTTTGTTTCTTTTTCTTCTTCTTCTCGATTTTTAAGTTAATTAATAACTCATTCATCTAATATCCTTCCTTTTATGTCCTACGAATTATTGGCCAATAAACAAAAATTGTGTATCAAGAATAGATAGAATAGAAAGCAAAAAATACCACATTATTTGCATTTGTAATGATTTCTTGTTGATACAATCATCAAATCAAAGTTTACTTTATACATATCGGTTCCTGAAATAATTTTTCTAAAGGAGGAATAATAATAACTTTATGCTTATTGTTCAGAAGAAACACAACATTTTAATTTTCATCTAGACATTTTGCTATTGATAGGGTCAAGGGATGTAAATTGTGAACTGGAGTAACTGGAACACACTTTGCTCTGTAATTTTAAATGAATTAATTGTTAGAATAAGTTAGATTATAAAACTTGTGAGACGTTTTTTACTTTTAAAATATGTGCCAATAACAAATTGAAATATTTTTTTGAATCACTAATGTTGACTTTTTTAAACCTGCTAAAAACACGTACAAATTGAGAATTGTAAGTTACTAGAGCCTGGATTTCCTCGAGTCACAACGCCATCAAATTGTTTTTTTTTTTTTAATATTTTATTTGGGATAAAAGTTAACATGGTTAATTCAGCTTCAGCTTCTCTTCGTCAAACGTTTTGTTATTTTTTTTTAGATTAATTCTCAAACTGAATTCCTCGTTCCCATTTTTGTAAACATGATAAAAACAAGGAATAGTTCAACAATTTTGTGTATATGTACCTATATCTATTCATTGATAAAAAAAACTATCAATTTCATTTTTAATATGTACTGGACTGAAAATTAAAAAATGATTTTAATAGTTTTATCGTTATCCTAATTTATATTCTATTCCACAAATATTAGGTCCATATGTATTATTTGGATTTTAATTTCAATCATGTGTAAATAAATAAATAATAATAATAATAATACTTTAATAATTAACTAAACAAAATTAGTAAATATTAAACAAAGTTTTTTTTTCATATTATGTATATAGTTGCTTTATAGTATACAGTGCTGCCAAAAACATTCCGGATTTTTTCCCATAGTAATGATTTTCTTAATACCAAGTAGAAAACTAACCACTTTCCAAAAGTTTTTTAATAATTTGTAAAGAGTATGAGACAAGTTAATAATAACCTTAAAAATTTAATGCTACGATGACAAGAACAATAAAAAAAATTATTTTATAAAGTTACTCAGTAACATGCCTGTGCCAAACTAACTGGATTTCAAGAAGATTGCGAGTCTCGTTGTTAAAGTAACGGTTTTTTCGAGTCTTTTGACTCAAGCCGTAGATTAAAACGTTGTTAAAAGTTGAGAGCTGTGTAAGTTGAAATTATATAGTGCATAAAATGGCTAAAACACGTTATAGCAACGCGATTCGATACGAAATAATAGAAAAGTTCCAAGCCGGTATAAAACAAAAAGTAATTGCTGAAATCTTAAAAATTCCAACGTCAACGGTTTGCGACATCATTAAAAAAATTTAAAAGTGGAAAATCAGTAGAAGCAGATCATTTTTGTGGACGCCCTCGCAAAACAACAATTAAAACTGATAGGTGCATAAAGAATTTCGTGCTTAAAGGCTTCAAAGACAATTTGTGATGAACTTAATCTACGCATAGGGCCAAGTACGGTCAGGAAGCGTTTAAGGGATTTCGATTTTTTTTGCATTTCGACCAGCTAAAAAACCTCTTCTTACTGCTAAACATCGTAAAAAAAGGTAATCCGTAAAAGGTATTTGGGAAAGACTTAAAATTCCTAATCAAAACATTTAACCCAAGGTCGAATTTGCAAAAAATCATCTTAACCTGTCTTTAAGCAAATGGAGGAGTGTGCTTTTCAGTGATGAAAGCAAATTCAACTTATTTTACTCCGATGGTGCAAGGACATTGAGGCGCTCAAAAGGTACGCGATTAAAGCCTGCAAATGTACTCCCTACAGTTAAGCACGGTGGAGCCTCGGTGATGGTTTGGGGCTGTTTTTCAGGAGCAGGCTGCCGTCCTATACATCGAATCACAGGAATTATGGACCGTTTTCAATATAAGGACATTTTGGAGTCAGTAATGCTTCCATACGCAGAGGAAGAAATGCATCTGCGTTGGGTTTTTCAGCAGGATAATGACCCCAAACATTCTTCAAAGCTGCTAAAAGAGTGGTTTGCAACTAAAAATATTCGCGTCTTAGAATGGCCATCTCAATCACCCCATTTAAACCCAATAGAAAACTTGTGGGCCATTTTAAAAAGGCGGGTTGGGATAAAAAAGCACACGTCAACAACTTCTCTTTTTTGCAGCTTTGGAAAATGAATGGAAGAATATTCCTGCTTCTGTTTCCGAGAATTTAATCCAGTCAATGCCTCGTCGATGCCGAGCTGTGATAAAAAACAGGGGTTACTGGACAAAATATTAAATAAATAATAAAAGTTAATTGCAAAAAAATAAAATCCGGTTAGTTTGTCACATTAAAATTTTGAATTACCTTTAATTTTTCGAATTTTTTTTTGTTTTGAATAATAAAATTGTTCAATAAAAATGGGAAAAAATTGCAAACTTTTGATTTTTTCATTTTTATACCACAAACCAACAATCAATGCAGTTTACCAAAAAAATCCGGAATGTTTTTCACACCACTGTATGTAGGTATTCGTGTTGGTAAAAAAATTCGAGATTTTAATCAAAATTTATATTACCATGATGAAAAAGTAAAAAAAAAGTTGTTTTCGCCATGCGACCCTTCGGTCTGATTGCCTAGAGGAAAAATAAGAATTTTTGCTTTGGTTAGTTAAGGAAAAGAGGCGATAGAGGAGTTTTGAAACTAAGAAAAATTTTTTTTCATTTTTATTAATCTTAAAGGAAACTTAAAATGTAAAAAAAATTACTACTTTGTCTTGAATAGGAAGAGAAGAGAATTTTGTTGCCGAATTTGGTTTGTATAGGAATAAAAGAGAGGAAGAGGAATAGAAGAGTTTTGAAAAAAAACACCATTTTTAAGCATCAAAAAGTATTGGAAATAGTAAGTTTTTATAAATTGCAGCTATCTATGTACGTAGATGAGAGCCCCCTTAAATTAACTCAATTGGTAAAAAGTGGAATAGAAGAGTTTTGAAATAAGACCCCTCAACTAACTGCAGTATAGTTTTTATCCACAAGAGCAAGTTTATGCGACCCAGTCGTGTATTTTATTTTTTCATTGTTTCTCGTGCATAATGTATTAACTTGGGCCCCTTTCAGGCTTTTATTCGCAATACTTATAGTGCTGCAGCATTAACATTTGAAATATGTATAGGTAAATGTTTCATTATGTATACATATGTACATATGTATATTACATCATCGTCGTCACCCAATTTTACAGACGTTGTATGTAGGACACCACATGCGATGATAAAAGGGGCAAATCTAAAGAAATTTGAGATTTTATTTTATATTTATGTATGTTTATTGTATAGTAAAAGTAAAAGTAGTTGCTCCATCGAGATTTCATGTCTCCTTTGGGCGGAGAACTAAGAATAAATCAAATATGAAATTGTGTGTCAGTGGCTTGGTTCTTTGGTGGTTAGTAAATAAATAATTTGTTTTTTTTTTTTTAGTTTTCTCAAGTAAAATTGGTGTTTTGTTCACATGAAATTCCCAAATCAAATAATTCGCAAAACTTATCTATGTATATGCTACAACATAAAAATGTTTGCGAAAACAGATGAAACTCATTTGAATTCAGTGTGTGCTGTGTTAAATGAATCGTATAGATTGTTGTTGTTATTAAATAATACTACGCAAACATTTTCCCATTATTCATTTTTCTAAATTAAAAAAAAAACTCATGGATTTGGTTAAAATGTTACATCGGCTTTCTGTCAAAACATTGTAGGTTAAAAATGATATTAAAATGTCTATCAGGTAAAAAAAAATCAATGAATTAATTTTTTGTGTCTGCTAAACAATTATCCATTTTTGACTTAGGATTTACTGAAAGAAAGCTTCTGATGTATAACTTTTTACCAAGGTCCACAAAACTGTCTGAATTTACTGGATGGAGTTCGCTCTGTCGATTTTGAGGACATGGCATTTATTTTTGTGGTTTATTCGCATGCCATAGACCTGCGATTTGGAAACGCCCATAGAAAGAAGTCTAAAGGCGTTAAATCGTCAGCAGCTTGTTCACGTCGCCGTGGCGCGGGATTACCATGCTCTCAAATTGCGCGTGCTGATTGTTCATAATGTTTTTCACGTAGCGCCGCCCTACTGGAACCAATTGTCGTATACATAATATGTACCATCCAGTTTAGGCCATAAGAAGTTACTACTTCCAGTTATGAAAATCCCGGTTTTGTTTTAGAAGAACTACTGACAGTGACTTTGGGATGTGTGGATTTGTATCGTCCCTAATCCGACAATTTTGCTTATTCACACATTCATTCATCCGGAAATGGGCTCCATCACCAAAATAGCTAAAAATCACGTAATACGCAAAACGTTTCTACAACGGAGAACTGATTTTGAAAATAAAATTTCATGATTTGAGGCGCTGTAACCTAACAAAATTTCGAGCGTCCCTATTGAAAGATCCTTTTATATCGCTTACCAAATAGTTTAGACAACGTTTATAAGTGTATCTTTTTTATTAAAATTTTTTAAATCTTAACCAAACTTTTATCTAAAGGCAAACAATTATTTTAATTCAAATTTAATAATAATATAATGTACACTATTAATGAAGGCAAGAAAATTTTTTGTCACTTTGTGATAGCATCGTTTTATCCTAAACGGTTGGGTATACTATCTTTTCCCTTATCTTAACTTCTCATCGAACAAAACCTTCTACAAGTTTAGTCTTGGCGCACCCTTCGCCGATAACATTTTGATCGATTTATATAATAAGAATATTCAAGTTTAGAACTTTACTAATGTCAATCTATAAAGCAGTCGCCAAACTTCTTCCTCCTAATGTGAAAAGGGAAGAGAATATTCCAAATCTATGTATACAAGAATCTAAATTTCCCATCATACCTACAAAATAAAAAGAAAACTTTGTTTCCTTTTCGTTTTTAAGCCCCACTTTTTCCCATAAAATTGACTTCCCAAACATTTTGAAGTAATTCTTCCAGAAATGAGATGTAAGTACATCAAAAGAATATTATAAAAAAAATAGGCGAAACTGAATTAGTCGAAGTGTGCAATCTGTATAAAATTCAACAACACTTCTTTTTTAAGATTCTAACCATCAGAAGCGGGTTCTTCATCATGGGTGCCTGGTAGAATTTGATTTTTTTTTTAACCTTTTACACTTTTGGTGTGCTGAAATTTTTCCTTATTCTGGTAGCGTATCGAGGTGTAGTAGTAGGAAAACCATGTCACGGCCTTGACACCCTCCTCTCATAGTTGCCTGCGCCTTAGAGTTTCTGTTTTTCGCTTTCTGCTTTAGATACAGCAACCTCATCATCATAATGTACACACAATCGTAACATTGTCGAGGTCCATATCCAGTCAGAGAGTTACCAGAATTGCTAGGTCATTTTTCATTCTCATCCTCGGATACCCTTGAAAGTATTCGTGTGCCTGATGGTTGTTTATCATTTAGATATTTTTTAAATCTACGTATGTATCCTCAAAAGTCAAATGGTTGCAATGAAAAAAAGAATTTACAGGGAGATATATGTATGTATGTAGATAGAACATCCTCCGTCGAACTCACCGCAAAGTTATTCCATTCAACTTGTTGTGGAAACATTTCTTTTTATGTGGTTATATATACAGCTTTCGGGTAACACACATTGAAATTTTTTGACCAAAGAAATATCCCAGCAAATTTATTTTTTATGTTTAAAGGTATTTTATCACATTTTTTTTCCTCACGCTAAACCATTTTATGAGTAAATAATTCTTCTATTCAGGGCAAATGAACTAGGACGACACCGAGGATTCACACACATCAAAAATGTTTATATATACATATTTCGACGCAGTGGCGACAATTTGTCTGGTGACTCTTTCGGTGTAGCTACATATAGATATAGTTTTTTGTTCATGCGGGGCGCGGTGTAGACTTTGTGCCGCATAAAACGAATTGGCAGCCAAAAGGTCTCTTATTCTCTTCGATTGGCGGCACATAATAATCAATTTCAAAAAAAGACGAGAAGTTGTTCCTTGTCATTTTTATTAATTATTCTGGTTAATTCAACTGATGTTCTATGTCGATGAGGTAATTGAACTCTAGAAATTCAAATAAGATACATACATATGTATGTACATATATTGAAGGACCAATCGTTGTTTTGCCAGAAATATCAACAACGAAGGACATCTACATATTTTAGAGTGTTTGTGTATTTTGGGGGCGTATGTACATTCAAAACACCAGCGCAGCGCGGTGTGTATGACGACAACCCACTTAAATTGCACCGAGACCTGGTGAATTGCCAGACGAGTGAACTTGTTCCGTAAGAATTATTTTTTTTTTTTTATAAATCAAACCTAGATAAAAGTAGATCATCAATCGATGATTTCTTTTGAATCATTTTTTTATTCTGTTCAGTCTAGGTGCAATAATAATTCTGCTTAATAGTCTGGAAACAAAGAAAAGCTCATATAGATTTGCATTTCATTGCGATAGTTACGGTCGATTGGATTATTGGAAATGGATTGTAGGTTAGGAAAATATTCCAAATTAATTTGCTTCTTGGTTTATGAGTCTATATATTTTCTCATCCTTTATTGTTTTTGCATTTATAAAATTTAGCCAGTCCAGTTTTCTGTGGTCTCAGAAATCTTTCTTTAAAATTTCCTGAACAGTAGTTTTTGGGAGGTATTTTTCCCAACTGAAACTCTTGGAGTTTTTCGCAAGCATAATTCCATATTTCTAATGTTTTCGGTGTTCCTATATGTTCTGCAGATTCCTGGGCTGAAGAGTTTTTGGAGCTGTTGGTCGGAAGCTTTGCACAGACTAGCGGCCGAAAATAGGACGTGGAACCTGCACTAACGTAAGAACCTGCACTTTTTAAAAGAAGGAGAGTCACATTTCATACAGTTATTCCATAAAGTGGAATACATTTTTAGGAAAATTTTCATTTCCTAAATATTTGTGCAATGTGAATGTGGATACAAAAATGAACGTAAAACTAAAGTTACGAGTGTGTTAAGTTTTTTTTTTCAATCGTTGACCAGAATCGGAAATGTGTCGTGAGTAGAATCGAATTATGTACATACATAGTTGGCCTTCTGGATTCACTTGCCGAAGTCGGAAAGCTGAAGTTTTTCTTGTCTTATAGTAAATGTATTACCACCGCCGATTTTATTCAGTTGGAATTTAATTCGAGCAATCAAATTAAATTTAACAATTAACGAAGTGAACGTGTCATCGTCACAAAATCCGTGACAAGTAAATCTAGATTATATATACCAAGCTACCTAACAATGTTTTCAATCAATACTTGAAGTTCCTATATACCCTTTGTTGGGCTCCGATGCTGTTCCCATGTCAACCAATCTTTTGATTTCTGATTCGATTTTATATTTCAAGAATCGGGAGAAAAAGGTATATATGTATATATACCTATGTAAAGTTAGATATATTTTATTTATAGAAGATTGTGTAAACACAAATTTTATTACTGTATTAGTAGTGTGTATAACACTGGAGTTGTCTTCCCTAATGTGTGTATAATATTCCCATACACAAGTCCCTTGATATTCCTTTAAGTCTATCGATATGTATTATATTGTATAAGGATACGAAGGAAGTGTATTCATCTGCTGGCTCTGGTGAGCATCCTTTTTTTTTTTTAATCTACTTAAGTTGTTTGCTGACAACAAGTGAGGTGGTGGAGTTATTTGTGTTTGTTAAATCTTTATGGTTGAACATTGGATTCTAAAAATAGAAAGGAATTTTTGTTATTATTATTGAAACGCCTCTTAAGCAGCACGTTTTGGTATTTATTAAATCATAAAAGACGCACTAAAATAAAACGTGAAATGACGAGAAGTATAGGTTTTAGATTTAAGAGTTGTCTCATTTACTATATTACAGGCTTTATTACATTGGGGCAATTATAGAAATCTAGACGATTACAATTGTGGTGGATACAAAAATAATATGCTCGCAGGCAACAGAATCAACTTCACGCAGCCTGTCTTTAAAACAATAGTCCCGACATTTGGAACATCGAGATTTCCCTTAAAACTTAGTTAGTTTCCCCTCTCATTCTGCAAATTGAACCCACCATCAGTTGTATTGTAGCAGAAAATGTTGTTGGCAAAATTTAAGTACAATACATATTGTATATTTGCAACAACTTTTATTTTAAACTTAATACAGACGATTGTCATAATATGTGACAATATTGTCGTTGGTTATATGGCATCTGACAATTTCTTCATTGTCAGCGGTCGGACCAAAAATCAAGTTGAGCTTTTAACATTTAATAACAAATTTCGTGTTTTTTGTTGTACCTACATTATTTCAAAGGAAGAAAAATAAAGGGAAAATCTGTAAGGATTCACCTGTATTGCAGTCGCCAACTCCGGCAAAAAAAAAAAAACACAATGTCGTTGTTGTGGAAATTTATCATCCTCACAGTCTTCCATTACTTAGTGGAGTTAATGCAGTCGCAAATTCAATATTTTGTTCGATTTTTATTTATGTTTTCTAATACTTCTTTGTAGGTATTGAAATCGACTTTTAATTTGTCTCACAATGCCTTTCCATTTTTCATAAATAGGAAGCTGCCAATTGTGTGAACTGACTATTTTCAACCTGACTTACATAGTTGTCAGGCCATTGTCAAACCAACCATCTGACAATGGAATTTCCAGACTTTGAGAAAAAATTTGCCAACCATGTAAACTGACAATTTGGCATTGTAAGATGATTGTTGTCAGACATATCTGATTATATCAGGTGTGTTCTTTATTTTGAAACTCTATTCATTTGTGTTTCAAAGTAAAGGCCTGACATGTTGCCTAATTCTGGTTAATTTAATAATAATTTGACTTTCATATTATTTATAGATTTCGGAAATATCTGTTCATATTATAAGTAGAGTCAATTTAGATAAAAAAAAGACACTTAAAAAGAAAATTTGTCTGGGTTCCATACTTTTTAATAACAATAACTCCAATATTTTAATATAACGATTTCCTGGAATTTTCTAAATAAATATGTAATGAATGACATTTTTAAAAATTTATGGAGATCATTTAGGTATGTAATTCATGTGGGTGAACAAAAATAACTTAAAATTATGTTTACATTTGATATCTTTATTTTAAAGACTTTCCTTTTATTGTATTTTTGGTTTTTGCCATACGATTTGCATATAGGCATAACACGTTACCGCACTTGAAATTTTATAACTCAATAACGACAATTCCCTCACAGCCAACGGGATAAAATGTTTTTGTAGGATATTGAATACTCTTCAAAAAGATATTAATTTTATCATAAATCCAAAAGTCTAAGAGCCGACAGCAAATTTGAGTGGTGATGTACATATAAACAAAATGTGTTTTCGGAAGATATATGTACATATGCATATGGAATATTATAACCACTTCAATTCATATAGTATCGCCCGTGCGTTGGTGTAGAACAAAAACTTACACTTAGGGCCAGTTTGTTCACATCAATGAGTTAAATCTGTAAAATGAGATTGAAATATATATTTGCATGTGTTAGGTACTCAATATCTTCAAAACGCAACATATTAGTTTCAAAAAAGTATGTTTCAATCTAGTTCCCTAAAAATTATGTTTTGTTATTGAGTTTAACACTTGAACTGAGGACGCACAATGGTCGAAAATTCCATAATAAAAAAAAAATTTAATCAAATTTATTTAAAATGGAATTTTGTACTCACATGTTCATTTGGATCCCATTTTGTCCACTACCTATTTCACATTGAATGATGAAGATCGATTTGAAATCACTTGGAAATCGAAAAATTAATGGAACAACAATTTCATTTTGATTCGAATTCATAAAAATTGAAAACGAAAACATTTAATTGTTTCAATTTCATTTTCGATTGATTTCGATTTCATATCAAGTGAAATGGAAATTGGACAATTTATTTCAGGCAGTGTAAACTTATTGGTTCTCAATTAATGTACATATCCATGTCTCTTGTTTTTTGTTTGTTTTTCAATTATCTAACAAAAATATCCTTTCACAGTATAACTACATAATATGTATGTGGTTGAAAACAAATCAATCTGTTTTATTTTAATAACATGTTCTTAAATCCTTCATTCATCCTATCGTTCATTTCATTGCACATTTATAAATAAATATTCAATAGTAAAATAAATCGAAATTCTTGAAATGTAATACATATAATCTCTTTTGGTATTTATTTGAATTTTTTCTTTTCTTTTTTAGTGGTGGCCGAATATGGGGAATGTCCCACTCACTGCCGTCCGGAATGGTTTGTCTTTTATTGCTTAAATATTTTATTTTTATTTGATTTGCATCTGTCTGTTTTTTTTTTTAATATTGATAAATTCTTTCGTCTGTTTCACAAAATATTCATTGCAAATTCTTTGTTCGTGTTACTATTAATTCATTTTTAAATTAAAAAAAAAATATGTATTATCATTAAAATTAAGACAGATTTTAAAACAAATATTATTATATTATATATTTTTAAGTTTGTTATTTTTTTAAACTGGGGCACACGCTTTTTCATATATATGTTATATTAAAAGTACATTCATTATAAAGTTAAACAACATACAGACTTATAAGAACAAAACATTTACATAATATAACAACAGTCCACGAAAAAAAAGAAAACAGTGCACACACAAAAGAGTTGATTTTAGTCAAGGTGATGAGTAAAAACAAAACGGAAGTGATGATATGCATACATAGAGGATAGCAAATGACATGACCTGGGTTAGAACTTGAAACTACTATCAACATCACAACCTGGTCATGTCATGTGGAGGCTCGTGTATATTGTTTTACTAATAAACACTCAGGCAAGCAACAAGCAAATAAAAAGACGAATTTGTTAGTTTCGATTTCAAAGCCATTAGCTAACTGAGCAGGAAGTTTATATATACACATAGGAGTTTCGTTAGTAATGAGACGAATTCTAGTTTATTTGGCCATTCATTTCGAGTCTAAATTAACTTAAAGTGTGAACGTAATTCAAACGTGAAATTGTTTTTTTTTTTAGAAAACTTATTTCCATTTTAGCATTGTTTTAGTTGATTTCACATTGTTTTCGTTGATTTCACATTGTTTTCGTTGATTTCATTGTGATTCACGTTGACGAATCTTCCCTCTTCCACAAACTGCAGCCAAAAATCGAAAAATTAATTAAATTGAGTTATCTATCTTTTAAAACAATTTATTATAAAATGTTCCATTATTAAAAACACAATCTTTTTATCCAGACCAGTCAAAAGTCGGATTTTGACAATTTTTGCCATTGTCATTGGTTCAAATTTTTTGTCAGAAAGAGTTTGGCTCTTAGGTCTGTAAGGCGGCTTTTTAAGTTTTTGGCAATATTAGAATGTATCTTCATAATGTCAATTAACAGCCAACCGTTATTATAATTTGTCTTCAAGAAAACATACATTTATGTATGTATTTGTATGTCAATAGAAACAACAAATTACTTTTACTTTAAATACTTCTTTCTGAAAAATTACTGTACATTTATTTTGTTTTTTCTTATTTGTGTACATATGTGTAATCCTACACTAAATTATGTTCCCCAAGCATTTCGCTATGGGAGATTAAAATTGGTAATCGAACTTTCTTTTGACTTCCAGGCTGGTGTGATCCTTGCCTTGCAAAAGTTGTCAGATGGATGACATTGGACAAATTGATTGATTTGGATTTTGTATCTGTTCAGTTTTCCATATTTCTTTCCGTCTTATCTATTTCTTAATTTAAGTTTTTTATCTTGGATGCAAGTTTGAAGTTTTTGGTCCCTTTTCTTCTATAAAGGTCAGGAGCCCCTAGATAATTAAATAGATTAAATGCTTTCAACACATTTGCTTTTATCATCCTAGCCTTGATTTTATATATACTCGTATATATTTTCAACCAACTATTTTCAAAGAATTTTAATTAATAAAATACAATCAAATAAAAAAAGCTCCAATTATAAAACGAACCAAAGAAATATACTCATTGTTTTTTTTTCCCCCAAATGTTTTTAAATCTTTAACAATAAAAAAAAGTCCACAATTACTTCCTTTGCAATTAGCTGTGGTGTACTTGCTGTTTATAGACCAACAACCAATTAATGCAAGTGCCGAGGTATACCCATAGCTGAATCTTTAGCTACGACATTTTGAAAACTATTTCATCCTCTTTAGAGATGTCATCATAGCGAGAGAATATTGTACAAGAGTTGAGAACTTGTCCTATTTCACACTTTATGCTTCTCTGAATGTGACTATTATTTTTTGCAAGTGTTAGGCATGTTTTTTGTGTTTACATGAACATAATATATAGATATCATTATATTAAAATGGAGCAGACGGAATAGTTCTTGGGCTTAAGCCATTTATTTTTTTATTTCGTAGAATAGAGTTGAACTTCAGATTTTTAAAGGAAGTTTTAGTTTTGAAGGGTAAAAACAAATTTGTGATCCAAAGGTTTAATGTTATCAAAGTGACAGTTTTTCACATATCCCTTAATTGAAGGTACATTTTTCACCACAAGGAAAGGAGTTAATGAATAAATGTAGAGAAATTCAAAATAAAACGAAAGTTTTTAATTTAAATCATTGAAGCAATGTCCAATTGTAAGGAGGTCGTCTGGTGTGACAGGACTTTTATTTTAGTTAGAGCTTTTACCTTGGTTAGCTTGTACGTATCTATAAAATGCCACACAATCCAGCCACCGTTTGTGGCCAAAATGTCCACCTTACAAATTCAGAATTTAAGTGTAAGTTTAACAGAACTTCCTGTACGAAACGCCAATTTGTGTGTACTAAAGGACGTTACAAGCTATTTAAATCAATATTTGAACTTGTCAATTAAATAATAAATACTCTTCCACTTGGCTGATTTCAGTTGTATATAGAAATTGTATTAGCCATCGAGCTCAGTAAAATTTTTACACGCAAACAATAACATTCGGTTGTTTGCGTAAAATTACTGAAAATAGTTTTTCCATATTCGATTGGAATCAAAAAGGAGTGAATAAGTTCTCAAATCCAATCGAATAAGACATAGGTCACACAATTAAAGCAGGAACTACACTTATTTAGTCTGTTATGTTCTGCCGTCGACTGTGCACACTAATCAAGCGTCATGTGTTGCAAACTGTCATTATTTGACTCCCGCGAGAATACTGTCCTGTCTTATGTTTCCTTTATAAATGTTTGCGATACACCGTGCCATGTCACACTTGGAACATGATGGATTTTGACTAAAGACAAAGGTGGTCCTACATACATATGAAATACAATGAAACAATAGAGACACTCTACTCCATAACACACTAAACCGGATAATAGTGGTTCCGATTTGTTTTACTTCTGAAAAAATTTCGAGAAAACTACTTTCAGAAGTTGTTGCTTTTGTTTTCTTGTAGAAACGCACTTGAGCACAAGCTGCCACTTCGATTTGTTTTATTGTTTTGCCTTATGTCAAGGTGACAATCCTAGAGCGCGCTCTGAATATGGTCTCCACGAAAAAAGAAAGACAAGTTCTGAGCTAAAAAAATAAAAAAAAGAAAGACTGGTTATTGTTGGATAACGACTGTCTTGATTGGAAATTACAAAAAAAAAAAACAAATTTCTTGCACATGTTTGAATAAAAAGTTACAGTTTATAATATTTTCCGCAATGACTTGAAAAAATATAAAAAATGGCACTACTTCACGATACGGATTTCGTGTCTGTCATTCAGTTACTTTATTTTATAGCTTTCTATCGTCTCATACGGACCTGGAATGACCTGGAATTTATTCGAATATTTCTGTTCAGGTCAGTTGTTTTTGATGATAGAACTGGTTCTTATTAATCTCAGCGATACTAAAAATTAGAACATTTTAAATAAAATATCTCTTTCCATTTTTTTTACTTCAAAACAAAAATTTTTTACTTAAGGGTTATTTTTATTGACGTTTTTTTAATTAGAAATTTTCAAATCATCACTTATGCAATATTTTAGTCCTTCCCATTGAACATAGTTAACTTACACACACATCGAGTCAAACACAACAAAAAAACACGAAATCAATTTTTGTATATGTCTGTTTATGAGTATGCCTGTCAACTTGTTAACTTTTAAAGATATTTTATATTAAATAATAAAATAAGAATGATATTTTATACAAAAAAATGTTTTAAAAGTAAAAAAAATCACTTTCAACTTACTATCTACATAATATCTCTTTATGGGTAATGTGCTGTACTGTGAATGTTTCTTAATTCAAACGATTTGTTCGTTTTGAGTGTGTTTTGTTTTGTTGTTGTTTTTTTTTTTTTTTTAATTATTCAAATATTAATTGTGTTACATTCAATTCACTCGATTTTGAAAAAAAAACTCGATCGATTCGACTTCTGGCTATATATGAAAAGCAATCGCCGCCATAGTTGAAAAATCAAATCTTTGAAAATTTTCAGTCACGTTATGCGTTTTCACCGCAGGACACAGACTTCACATCCTCATATCCAACATCTTCGTCACTGAATTCACGTCGAATGTATGGGGATTTTCAAACCAATAGTGCAATGGGTTCTGTTGGTAATATGGCAGCAATGAGTGCAAATTCATTAAGTGGTGGACCATCTTTAAATAACAGCGGGACAAATCTAATAGTAAATTATTTGCCACAAGATATGACAGACCGTGAGTTGTATGCGTTATTTAGGTCAATCGGTCCTATAAACACTTGCAGAATAATGAGAGACTTTAAGGTAAGGGTAAGACAAAAGATATCGGTTAATTGAGAAATAGAATAGTAATTTTTTGTTCTGTTTACTCAGAAATTAATTGGGTACGATGTAAATTGATTTTGGCTTTAAAATATTTCAGACTGGATACAGTTTTGGTTATGGTTTTGTTGACTTTGCGTCGGAGGCCGATTCGCAGCGAGCTATAAAGACCTTGAATGGAGTTCAAGTTCGGAATAAGCGACTTAAGGTAAGTTAAATTTTTGATTTAAAATGTATGTAACTTTTGTAAAGTATAGATCTTTTAACAAAAAAATGTTTACTTTAGCACGGAAGACCTTCTTTTTTTCTAATGTTAAGATTTGGATGTAAGTCAGCGAATAAAATTTTGTACACAGTAATTTAAAATGAGCTGAAGTAGTTACCACTGTAGTATATAAAAAAAACTATATGTATAATGTCTCGACGTCATTGGTCTTGTAGATAGTTTTTTCCCATTCTCTTTGGTTTGAGCGTTAGAGGCACCCCGGCAATTCCTACAATTGCTTGTTATATCCAAATCGGAGATTTTGAGAAGCTAGTCATCGCGAAGAAATCACAAGTCAAACTTTACGAACAAAAAAAAAAACAGGTTAACAAAATAATGAAAAAGATTTGGCTTAATTCGATGTTTGAAATCTTGTGTTTCACAATTTGATGTGATTTGATTGCAGGCAACTAAGTAACAAGACAATTTAGTCTAACGATTTGGAAAGTGAAAATTTCGTTAAATCGCCTTTTTGCTAGTCTGTAGATCTAGCGATAATTATGTACAAACGTACATTTTACATGCATACATAAGACACGGTTCAATTGAAAACCATCCGATTAATTATGGAATATTTTTTACTGGCAGGCTTGTCAGTAAGCCAACAACATAATTTTTTTAATACATTTTCGATGGATTCAGACTCTAATTTACGAAAAGCTTGACAAATATTGTGTCTAAATCGTCTGATTTTTGCGCATAGCATCAATATTTAATGAAACCCCACAAAAAAGTCGACCGGTGTCACATCACAGCTCCATGACAGCCAACCAAGAACATCAAAACGACTGAAAACACGTTGGAAGTAATTTTTTAATATTTCCAAACGTTGTTCAATCGTAAATTGATCAATTTCGTACCGTGGAAATATAATAATGAATTTATATCAGTTATTTGAGCGCATAAGAGTTGTCCAAATAACAAACAAAAAACAAGCAAGCGATGTCCCACCCGCTAAATGTACATATGTTAGCATTAACATTTTTTCAATAGAGAAATAGAATATTTAGTAATTTTTTGCAACTTTGAATTAAAGTCGGATTATGCGTACCACTCTCTAGATTGAAAACTTTTATTTTTCATAAGGGTCAATAGCCAAACAACGTGTGACCTCACGGCCTACATTTGTAAGACAAAAACCTCCACTGACGGGACTAGAAGTACTTATTTACATACAAACATATTGTTTAATCTACTTCTTAGTGGGAATTAAAAAAAAAGACAATTATTTTATGGTGTCTCACAATACCTCATTACACATGCCTTACAAAAAAAAATACCTACCTTAATGCAATATTTTCCCTAGAAATACTTTAATCAATAAATTGGACCTTCTATTGTTCTCAACAATATAAATACCTATTCCGGACATGAAAAAGAACAGCATACATCAACTAGAACCGCTCGTAGAAAATCACCTCTGGGAAAACCTTCAAATCATTTGTTTATGGTTCTTGTGCCAGCATAAACTTATTCCTCCACAGCCACCCACATCAGGTTGCCAAGAAAAACGAAAACGGAAAAAATCAAATAAATGGTTAAGCATTAGCTCTCTCTCTTCGTACAACCTATACATCCATTAATTATTATTATTATTATTTCATTGCTCTCATGGATGCTTTCCAACAACACACTCAAGTGCAAGGAAAAATTTTATGGCGCGTTGTTGTTTTGTAGTTCTACCAAACTTTTGTTATTAATGCTCTAGCTTATAATTTTAGATGAGAGAGAGCATAAGGAGTTGCTCTATGCCAATTTCCAACCAATTACCTACAAACTTGAAGTTTTGAGTAATCATTCAAAATCGAAAATAGTTCAAGTGCTTGCTTAGGTGATGAGTATATTTTTTTTCCTAATTATAAAATGATGTGTTTTCTTGTTTTGCGCCATCTCAAAATCAACAAAAAACACAGTGCACGTCTCGAAAATATCAACTACTGAGTACTCAGGAAAGAAGTACTTGACCTCTGCAAAAAAGAAAAATCAAGGGAACATTTTTTATTCTGCGCGCTCTCTATCTCGCTCCCACCTCATCAAAATAAAACAACTTTCTATTCTTTTATTTTGCCAACTGAAGTAAAAGAAATTCAAGTTCATTTTATGTATAATGCTCTATATTGCTACATACATATGTACATATGTATGTATGTATATGTAGGTATGTATATAAAAACGACTTTATAATACCGGATCCAATTTACCTTAAAGGTATACTCTACCATTACCGCACAACAAAGTTACACAAACAAAAATAAAAGATGACTCTCGAGGACACAATGAAGAAAACAAAAAAATTATGTTTAAAATAAACTACCTAGAAAAAAGGAAGTGAAAAGGACGCACGCCGCACAGAGTCGGCATGGCATGGCATGGTATGATTATTGTGCGGATTAACCAAATCCATCGCAACAATGCTTTCTGCTGCTGTTGCTGCTCTAGAAATAAAGAAATCCTTGCAGACACTACATACTACATGACACCAACAACCATACGCCCAGTTCTTGGTAGTTATCACATTGTCCTGGCACAGCACAATCCACACCACACACCATTTGGATGAAAGTACACTAAACCCAAGTCACCTGCCCCTTTCGTTTTTAACTATTGTTGGGTACCGTGTGCTTTTTTTGGAACTTGTAGTAGAGGGTGGTTGCATGGGTATTGCCACCCACTTCTTTCCAAGTAGTCGACAATTAGAATGGTGTCGTGTCGACAACGACGACGACGACTATGACGACGATGGCTGAAGATGGCCCACCCTCTTCTGTTTGAATTGTGCATGATTTTTTTTATATGATGATACATTGACGTACAGAAGAAGTTGTTCTTTGCTTTGTTCATGTACTGAAATACATATTTGTATATTTACGCTTCTCGGAAAGTAGATACATATTTTATGCATCCATCATGAGTGAGATGTGCTGTCTCGACACTTTACAAATATGAGAAACAAAGGATGATATAGGTTTTATGATGTTACATTTTTGTATATAAAATATATTTTTGTTCATTGTAATATTAACAAAAAAAAATTATTTATTTTTACAGGTTTCATTAGCACGACCAGGTGGCGAACAAATTAAAGATACAAATTTATATGTCACGAATCTTCCACGAACAATTACCGAAGATCAATTAGATGTCATATTCGGTAAATACGGGCAAATTGTACAAAAGAATATCCTTCGAGATAAACTAACCGGAAAGCCCCGAGGTGTAGCTTTTGTAAGGTAAGACTGTCGATTTTATAAAACTAAAAACTATACTTCCGAAAAAAAAAAATCCAAATCATCGATAAATCTTTTTCTTAATTCATAATAATAACGTACAATTAAATTTCTATTTATTTAAAATAGAAACGATGATGATTTTTCCGAAGTTATAATTATTTACTTTGCGTCCATCTCTAGGGGTCTGTTTAAATATAAGATTTTTAACATTTTCTCTATGAATACAAACAAATTACAATATGGTGTATAATCTTCATTGGAGACTCATACAAAACTATTAAGTTCTAAATTACATAATATTTATGTATTTCAACTTTATTTAAAAAATTTTTTCTTAAACTAAATTGAAATTTTTATAAATATTTAAATTAACACACTTTTTTGATATAAAATATTTGTTCCAGTATTAAAAAAAAGTCTCACCATTTACAAAAATTCACTTCCCGATTCTTGCCAAGATCTTCGTTTTTCAATTTTTGTCTGACGAGTCCTTGATTCTTTATGATTTGCGAACTGATTAAGCCTCTGTGAACAGTTTTTCAAGATTCTTTGCTGAGACAAAATATTTTTTTCACAAATTGATTTGGTATTAGCTAGTATTACCATTTGTCTATTTCTTATGCCTTTTGTTAGAAAATTGAGTTTGGCAAAATCGTCATAAACAACAACCTTCTGGCCCTTTTAAAGGGTTTATACTAGGCACATGAACATTTAATATTATTATGAAAAGTTTTATTTGCTTATACATATATGTATATAGTTTAGAGCCAGGGAAATAAAAAATATATAATACTGTTTTGTCCACACAGATATGCACAAACGAATAATTATATGCTATATGGGTGATTCTCTGCCAACTGTGATTTTTTAAATTAAAATTTTGCTAAAATTAAAAGTCATTGAAAATTATTTTTTTTTATTTATTTGTCTTTAAATAGACATGGTATTAAATCTGTAAGAGCATTTTACTACAACTTTTAAGGAACAAAAAATATCGTAAAAAGTATTAAATCTCGAAGACATGGGTGCTGACACTGATTTTTTGAATTTTTATGTTTCTAAATTCCCTCTTACGTTTTGGCGTTTTCAACTTTGAAAGGCAATGTTTTATTCAAAATTGAATATTTTTTAGTTTTTGAAATCTGTTTTTTAAGGTTGGAGTCTTTATTTTTATTCTAGGTTATAACTCAACATTTATTGCACGGATTTGTTTTTATATGTTTTGTCTGAAGTATTGGTGCCATTCTTAGTAAAAAAAAATGAGATTTTTTTAAAAATTTGCCAACTCTAAAAATGAAACCCATAACTTTTGACGATTTTTTAATAATGTCATAATGGGATTTGAATGCGAATTTAGATGTAATTCCAAGGTCTCTAAACTCCGTTACCCTCTCTAGCTGGTTGGTAATAATCCTATATCAAAGTCGATGGGGTTTAGTTTTCTTGAGTAAGACATTATTGAACATTTGTTTATATTTAGATCTAAAATATTATTATTATCTGGAAAGCCTACGAACAGGGTTGGCCGAATTAACTACACAACATTTTCTACATCATTAACTACGCGTAGTTAATTTAATAAACTACACGTATTATTTCCTACAAATTGTTACGTTTTCATATACATACAAAGTAAATTTAGAGAAATAATAAAATTTCAATCAAAATTTGAACATTTTAACTCAAAATTCAAGCTTCAAAGTTACAACTGACAGATCATTTGATATTTGAAACTAAGTTTGCTACAATTTGTTTCATTAACTACATTTAACTACATAAACTACGTAGCAAATGTGAAAAATGTAGTGTCTATCCCTGCCTACGAACACTTCCCCTTTTTTTGGTGTCCGTTTTATCATCTTCTTCGTATTCTGTTTCCTCGAACAAAACCGTGTTGACTATCGCTTAGATGTGGAAGGATGATCATGTTAGATATAACAGAGTTGTACATGCATTTTTCAAAAATTAAAGACAATGCGTTTAAAATTGACACTGGCCGGTAGTTCTTAACATCAGAAGGACTACCATCTTTAAGAATTAGAGTTACAAATGAATGTTTAAGACATGTTGGAAATATTTTATCATGCAAAGACTTATTGAACAGAGTGTAACAATTGATGGTTGACAGTTTTTGTAAAATAAGTTCGGAATACCATCAGGTCCGGCGTTTTTGCTAATATTCTCTGTTTAATACATAGGTCACATTATCTGTTGTCATAATTGGAACAGATATATCTGTTAAGTTTAGATTTGAATTGTTATCTAAACTTCTGAATGGTAACGGATTTGTATAATTGTAATTACGTTGAAAATATGAAGCAAAAGCTTCTGATAAGTTTTTATTTGTCGAATGAACTTCATCATCAAGTAGCATTGCGTTGGGAATTTTATTAGATTTCCGTAGTTCTTTGGAATACGACCAAAAGAATTTTACATTTGTTTTGAGATTCTTTTCAACGTCATTAATATAGCGAGAATAACATTGACTAATCTGCTTTTTGACTAACGTACGCAAATACCTAAAAGTTGTTATATCATCTGGCGTATTAAATTTCCGAATCTTATGTAAAATTCTATTTTTTTCATTTATTAAATTAATAAGATTGATTGAAACCATTTAGGATAAGATGCATTACGTACTTTCTTAAGTGAGACATTCAAATTTATTGCATTGGCTATGGTTTCAATGAAGCTACGAAATGCTAGGTTTGCATCTAATGTATTGAGATAAGACCAATTTATTTATTTATTTATTTACATCACAGGTTACAATACAAATAAATTTGTATCATCCGGAATACATAGTACTGAGCCCATACGGCTGTTATAACAATATAAAATATACTTTAACATTTAAAATTTCATAGTTCGAATTATTAAAAAGGAACAAGATTTTTAATTTAGTAATAGTATATTTTGGTAATGAAAAGATTTTAAGTAATAAAGTTTATAGATTTAAATTTGATTAAGTTTGTGTTTTTTTAGTAGAGGAAAAAGTGGTGATTTGTCTGGGTGAGCAGTTGTGTCAAGAAGATTTTGTAACGGTGGGATGTTATTTGCGAAGTGTTGCCTCGTTAATGGGCAACTTTGTAAGACATGGTCTAATGTCAGAGTTTCTTGACAGAAGCTGCAAAATAGTGAAGGTTCGTTTTTGAACAGATGAATTTTGTTGAACAGTGTATGACCAATTTATCCCAGTTAAAAATGAATTCAAACTTTGATAGTTTGCTCGATGTAAATTTCTTTGCTGAATAACAGATTCTTTCAGAAATCTTTCCATATACAAATTACATTTTATAAAAATCGATGAATCGATTTTAGAAAGAACTTTATTGCTAAAGAGCCCGCATTGTCAAAAAAACCAAGTCGAGCAATTTCTAATTTCGCTGAATTGTGAAAAGTTACAAAAGAATGTAGATATTAAAAGCGATTCGGCTTTGCGGGACGTATAGTTACTTGGTATTAAGCTTTTAGAAATTGAGTCAAAAGTCCATGTTATAGTCGCAACTTTAAAGTCATCTAGGTAGATTGCTTCTGAATCAATTGAAAGCGATTGAAAAACGGAACAGAGGTTATTACAAATCTGATCGTATTTATCAGCAGTTGTTTGAGGTCTTATATAATTACAACAAATAAATATTTTTCTCATGTGAGTTGCATTAGTTATGCAGATCCAAAGATCTTCAAAACTTGTCTCCAACTTTTCATGTCTAATCGCTGGTATATGATTTTTTACGGCAATTAAACAACCACCACCTCCTCACGAATCAAATATTTCATTGTTCCTATCCTTCCGGATTATATTATAATTAAGAAGAAAAATTTCATCAAAATCATTACATAATACTGTCAGTTTGATATCGTGTGTTTTAGATGCAGCTCTATTTATGTTTTGGTAGTCGATATTTAAATTGTTCATAATGTGTTAGTTTTTGTTATTGTGATTTGTACTTGCTTGTCTTAAAAATGTTTAATCCATCAAACTAAAATCCGTGAGTGATGAAAAGTTTAAAATTTTTGCTGTCTTCATCCTTCCTCATGAATATATTGCCATTTTTACTTCATAAATACTTAAAGTTGTGGTCATCATCCTTATGTGTCTTTCCTTTCTTGTACAAAATTTGATCTGAAATAGCAATGTATTCATTAATATAAATAAGTTGATCATTAATTGATTTAGATATAGAAAATGAAAGAGTGTTTTGATTTTGCGATACTTTAATTC
This sequence comes from Epistrophe grossulariae, assembly GCA_929447395.1. Lineage (NCBI taxonomy): Eukaryota > Metazoa > Arthropoda > Insecta > Diptera > Syrphidae > Epistrophe > Epistrophe grossulariae. Next base: position 62,721,606 of record OV839569.1, read on the forward strand.
GGTGAAGTTTAGCTGCACTCAGAATTCGTTTGCAGACATGCGTGTTCTTCTGAACTGATTGTACCTGCGTGAAAACAGCTCTCAAGTCAACGTACTGTTCCAGAGTCGGAATGTTGTAGATTATAATCGCTTCTCCGCTTCTTTTTGCTCCAGATGGTGTACGCGATGATGTTGCGAAATAATCTGATGCTTAAGCTGTGCATTTTCGCCCAAATTTATGGTGGCATTGTTGAGGTTATGACTTATTGATTGACGGCGACAAGATTCGCAATTCCATACTGATATTTCATCAGATTCGAGTTTATGGAGTAAATCCTTATCTATGTTACCACATTTAGGATGAAAATTTTTTTTACAGCCACCAGATAGAATTGCTGGATTATTTCTTGATACATTGAGCTTACAAGATATGCATTTAGCCACCATGCTCGCAAACAAATCGAATCTTCACAATTGATTATTTATTTATATTCAAATAAAGAATTTTGTAACTTTTTATAAATCAATGAACTTTTTTATTTTTCCTTTCTTTTCTTCTTTACTCTCACGATTTGTGGAAATAAGTTTTATTATTTATACTTTTTATTAGTTATGTAGTATATGTAGCCTTTAGGACCTTAATTAGTTTAGAGCGATAAATACGTTTTCGATTCCCCGGTCCAAAATTTGTTAAACCTTTTTTTTCGTGACGATTGGCTTACATCTCGCCATTCATTCATTCATTCAAATTGATTATTTTCTTTAGTCGATATTTTCATACTATTGCCCGTCTCCATTTGGTTTCTTTTTTACACTGATGGCAAAAAGATGCACTTTGCTATGGCTGGTGAGTTTCCTATCCTCAGGAGGAGTTTTTTTTGTGATGCGCGGATAGATGCGAAATGGGCTACAATTTTATATATTTTATAAATAAGTATCTAAATATTTGTCGGAATTGGTTGAGTCAGGGAAAATCAGGGAAAGTCAGGGAACGCGAATTTGGTCAGGGATAGTCAGGGAAAATTTTTTGAGCACTGAATTTTTTTGTACAAAGAAAAAAAATAGAATAGAATAGCCCCTACTCTGTAGTTTGTTCCGAAAGTGCTTTTTGGTCCCCCTTTTGAATTGGAACTTTGTAAAACTACTTTATTCACTTACGAATTATTTGTTTCAGACTGCGAATCTTTTTGATTAATTAAAAGCTCGCCTAGCTCGTATTGAAATAATTTTTTTTTGTAAATCTTGGAAAATGTTTTTTAAAATGGGGTACTTAACTCGAGCTAGACGAGCTTTTAAGTAATCAAAAAGATTTGGGCCGAAAAAAGTTAAATTGTTTGAGAATTGAATTTAAGTTACAGTACGAGAGCTAGCAACGTCGACAAAAAAGCATTTCAGCAGTCATTATTTTTTAATATGTTGTAACCCTCACTATCTCGAGTGAAATTTTGAAAGTCTGTCTGGTGGGATACGTTGCATTTTTCTGTACGCATCACTTTTGAAATGGTAAAAAAAAAATTGATTTTTAAAGTCAACAAGTCAACGTTGCAAAATACGTCTGGCAAGCTATTCTGTAATTTAAAAAAATAGAATATGGAGATTTTAATTCGGAAATTTTTTTTTTTTAAATAACGGTAACACTTCCAATATTACTATAGCTTTTTGAAATCTATTCTTTAATTTCACATTCAAATTACTATATTTGAATGGATAGTTTTTTAACATTAATTTTCAAACTCGAAATTAAAAACAAAAAAATGTTACATGTAAGTACCTACTATTTTGTTTTCTTAAAAAATGGACATATGTTATGAAGTTCATGTTTATCTTTTAGTATTTAAAACTATAATCAATTTTATTCGATCTATAAAAACTAGATGGTTAAATGTCTTCTATTTTTTGAGAATTTTTTTTTTATTTTTGTTCGGATTCCTAGAGCTCTCCAAAATACTAGACTAAAACTTTTTTTTTTCATACGTTTTAAACCTTTTCCGGTAATTGCTCTGCTTACTGCATTAATTTACAAGAAAAGTACTAGAGCACTTATAATTTTGTTGTTGGGTACTTATTTAGCACTTGATAAGCGCATAATGATGACGTCACAAAAATTAATTTATGTTTCTCAAAGAGTTAATATTTTAATTTGTTTTTATGTGGTCAGGGAAAACTTTAAAATTGGTCAGGGAGAATCAGGAAAATTTATTTTGAAAAATAGTAGCAACTATGCATTAACGAAAAAAAGTGTAATTTTTATCTGCTTAAATGGTTAAAATCTTTTTTTTATTAAATTTAATTGAACACGTAAAAACCGGACAAAATAAACATATATATAAACATCTTTATGTTTTTACACTTTATAGGTTTTTGTCGCACCCCCGAATTTATTTCAGTTGATTACGACGATAAGACGAATGATAACTTTTTTTACTTTATTTATTTTCCCATTTTATTTATTTTCCAGATTTAACGATTGAAGACAGCTGCGGTCACAATTATAGCAGTACATTTTTTGTTACACTCATTTTTTTATTTAAATTATGTTTAGACACAGTAAGGTCCAGTTTGTTCACAGTGGGTTAATTCTGAACGATGACTTTCACAGCTTCTAACTAAATGGCGCTAATCAACCAAAATTGGTTGTTTAGCAATTTTCATGATTAACAACTTAAACTATGGATTCTTTGAAAAAAACTTTGATTATTATGATCATTCGATGATTTACCAGTTGCAATAATCCTTGATTATAGATGATTAGCTGTGAACAAACTGGCCCTAAGTGTATTACTCCTAAACAAATAGTTAATTGCTTGCTCTTTGTTTCATATTAAAGCAGCACAGTTATTGGGCTAATCAAGTTTAACACCTTTTTACGGGTTTCGACTACCACTTTTGCTGCTTTGTTTTTAGTTGGTCTTTAAAATCACAGTTAAGATTTTTAATAAGGTCTTCTTTTTACGAATTGGTCTTTTAATCAGTACAGAATATTCAGGTGTACCATGCTTGCCTCTATGACGAATATTTAACAAAGATGTCAGTACAATCTTTAAAAAACTAATAGAGCAATGAATACAATTTTTACTTGAAACTTTAATGAACCAAGGTTGATAATTTGACACATTTGCATAGAAACACGAATTTTATTTGTAACATGATCGGTAAAAAATTGTTGTTTTGTAAAAATTAAACGGTTTTTGACCATCAAAGCAACAAACCGTTAAAACAAGGACTATGCAATCATCCTTTATTATTTTTACTGTAATTATAGAGGCCCCTAGTGGGGCTCTAAACCTTAAAATTTTTAGCTCACATTTTTAACATACATACACACATACCAACGAAATATAAAAGAAACTACACAAAATCTCAAACAGATCCCTATAAAAATTCTCATAATTTCGTATTAAATTGTTTTTTTTTTTTTTTTTTTTACTTTGTTAACTAAAGATTTAACAAACGCGAGGAAGCCCAAGAAGCAATCTCAGCTCTTAACAACGTTATACCGGAGGGTGGATCACAACCATTGTCCGTCCGCATTGCAGAAGAGCACGGCAAGGCGAAAGCACACAGCTTTATGACGGCACCTCCAGTGCCAACGAATATGAATATGAACATGAACATGAATGCCTACAATTCAATGGTGCACAGAGGTAGACCAAAAACACGTTTCCAAAAAGTACATCCATATCAGAATCCTAATTTTTTCTAAAAAAAAAAATAAAATAAATGCAAAAGAAGATAAAATTTATCATCATCTGATATAATATTAAACAAAACAAAACATGATAAAAAAAATATACATACGTAGTGTGAAAAAGATTGTAGGATTGAAAAATTTTTTCTCATAACAAATAACAATAAAATAATAACTAACAGTTTTTTTTATCAAATGGAAATCATTTTTAAAAAATTGATTTTTTTTCTACAAAATTAGATTTAACAATATATTTTATTTTCCTCGGTGGTTTGAAAAAATCTTAAAAATTTCTTACATTTACTATCCGATGAGATACAAGCTAGGCAGCCATTTAATCTGCCGGGGAAATATATATGGAGGGAGACGTGTATGTGTCTTTTGTTTTAATAAACCACTTTCATTTTTAAAATATACATATATTTTTTTTTGTCATTACTCATTTTTTTTTTGTTTTTTTTTTTTTGGTGGAGGAGTTCTCACCTTTTTTTTTCTTTTAACTTCGAGTAAGTTACATTAATTAAGACAGGCATTTAGAGTTTCAAAAAATTGCTAATATAAAGAACGCCTTTATTTTCTTATGACAGTTTGGTTTTGGCGAATTTATGCAAGATTTGCGAAAAGTTTAAAAGGGTGCTCATTAAAAGTTTTAGATCTCGGCTAAAAAACAGAAACATAAACAATTTAAGATTCTCTTTTGGACAGTTTCGCAAAAGAAAAAGACTGTGGTGCCAAGCAATAGGAATATAGATTTCACTTCGCTCCGCTAAATGTTTGTGGACTGGGTTCTTCTTGTGAGAACAGAATTGATTGCTAGACATAGAAAATCTTGTCTATGTACCCACTAAAGCGAAATCTCATGAAATTTTCCAATATTAAATTTTTCCAAATCAGTCTGAGATTTGGTTTAAATACAAGCAAACTTTTCGAATGAACGTGTCCAATTTTTAATTTCATAATAAATGATAATCATTTTCTATTTTAATTACGAGGTAGAGGTGAATTACAGAAACAAAAAGTTGTTGCCTTTTCTACATCTAGGTGACGGAGTAATGATTTGGTGGTGTAAACATCAAAATGAAATGTCGATAGCTTCCTGTAGAAATCTCAGATTGCTTTGATGCGAACATAGTATTACTCTACTGAACAGAGAAGATCTAGAAATAAAACTTTTCATTTAAGAATTTGTTGGTCTTACCTGTCCCATGTGGGACGTCAGTCTACTATTTAAGAAAGTATCAGCCAAACCCACCGAAAATCAATTTTCATTAATATGTATGAAACGTTATTCCGCAATTACAAAATAATTTTTCAGAAATTAAAACTGAATCCTTTCAATTTGTATAATTCTAAATGTTTTCTTCATGACCCTTTATACACCGAAAAGAAGGATTTTGATTTTGCCTTCAAAGAATATGAAATTTCAAAAATATGAAATTCAATTTATTCAATAATTTTCCAGTTTTTTGTGCGTATATTTGGATCAACAAAAAAAAAACATATATTCCAATAAAGATAAAAGATGAAATTATTTGTCAATATTTAAAGTTTTATTGCAAAAAAGAACAAATAAGAAAAAACCGTAGGATTAACATTATATATGAATATTAAAAAAACAACAATTTGCTTGTTTCAAATAACTAATATTAAAAGATTTAATTATTATAGTACATACATGTGTTTAAACATTTATAAAATTATATAAGTATATTTGAAAACGTGAAATTATTAATAAAGATTCATAAATGTGGAATTTTTTTTTTTTTTTTTTTTAGATAAAAGTAATGGACAACTAATGGAATTAAAAAAAGAAAACATTTGTTACAGATATAATAATGTGCCTGTAAAGTTGTTGTTGGGTTAGAAGTTTGAAAGTGGCGTTGCTTATTTTGTTTGCGTTACCTTTAATTATATTGATGATTTATCTAGCTCTTGTAATGTATTTTGGGAAAAACATACACGTTTAGTATTTTAAATTAAAACAGAGACCATATAAAAATTAGTGCTGAGCTTAATGTCAGAGGAATTAGTTTAACAATAAATTATTATCTATCCACGATTTCCACATTTTCAGTTTAAAATCGTTAGATTTAATATGTGTCTTTAACAGGTGATGAAAAGTTTGTAATCTCTGATGATTTTAAGGTACTCTCGTGCAAGGAACTAAGACATGTTAATTTTTTTCTCGAATTAATAAATCAGTAAGGTGTATTTATCAAGAAAAAATTTTCGGGCCACTGTAACTGAAAAAATCGAATTTCGAAATAGATTCCGAAATAAGTTGTTTTACATCGTCAAGTAACTTCAAGCAGTTCAATGTTTGGTTTGGTTGTTTCCTTACATATACTTAGGCATTCCATAATAGATAAATGTAGGGTCAGTGGAAAATCTATGCTATTTTTTTTTCGGTTATGAATTAAATTTAGGTTAAATATTAATTGGTAAATTATCTGTTGGAGACGACACAATTTTTGTTTTTCCAAATTCAAAATTTGACGTTTTTTTTATTTGTGTAAATGTATGCAATTATTATAATAGTTAACTAAGGATTTAAACTATAAAAACAACCTTTAATTGGTTATCTTAACCTGACATTGACGACATTGTCTTGCGTTTACTATCTTAACCTGACATGATTATGAGTTAGGTTTAATAATTAACAAAAATATTTAATGTTCGTGACATTGCTTTGGTTAAACATCATAATAGAGGTTTTTTTAAAAGACATTACTAGTCGTTATAAGCAACTTGTGCCCAAATACAACTCAACTTTTATTTAAAGACGTTTCTTGTTTGTGACTTTCACTTCGGGTTGAATATTTTTTTTATTTTTTTTCTAGGGGATGCCTAACAATGTTTATTAACAAAATATATATTTTTTTTCAATATATTTGACTTTATTTTGCTGAGCTGAAGACAAATGTTGTGCAGTTAATATTAAATATGAGAAAATTTACTTTTATGGTGTATAATTATGTTTTAAATATTTGAGATTAAAATGCATGTTAACTTTAAAAAAAATAAAACAAGGAATAAATTAATAATGAATAATGAATATATTTGGTGCAAGTCTTCAATGTAGACGAAATCTTTATACAGTAAACTTATTCCAAATATCTTTTTTCGAAAAAAGAAGGAAAAATCCAAAAAAAAAAATGGGGATTCCGTTCGAATTACCAGAAATTGAAAAATTAACTTTTCTACTTCTTGCAAAAATAAAATTATTATTTTCGGACTTCAATGGATGCTCTTCGTGGTACTTTTCGTACTCGTGTTACTTGGCGTCGGAATATCATCGTCACATTTTACGTTTTCCACAAAATTCAAAATATTGTACCTTAGAAATTTTTCTGTGACGGAAAAGAAGTATGTTTTTTTAAAGGAATAGCGTACCAGTGCGAGAATTCTCGCAATTACATAAAAATAAAAGGCGCACGAAAACAAACAAATCCATTTTTTTAACATATTATTAACATTTTTAAAGTAAAATTATAATTCGTCAAATCAACAGGTAATTTCGCTTTGTTTGACAATCCATTTGTCAAAATCGGTGTAATTTGAAAGTCGAAAAAGGGATATAGACTATAGAAATAATATATAAAATATATGATTACGCGGGATTTTAGAAATGTCACGAGATCTTTGAAGCTGGAGGACGGTATGATCCCGTAATAAAAGGATTGATACAAACATTTGTATAAACAAGTTTAAATATAAATAAACTAAAGCTAAAGTGATCGACTTTGTTTTTATTTCTAATGCGGCCTTTACCACCGACAATATTACTGCCCAAGATACTAACCAAAAATATCGCGTGAACACAATCCGTCATTTCATGTAATATTAACATAGTTGGGGCCAAAATCTTCGGAAAAGTTTAGTATGGGTTCAAACACAGAAGATAGAAGATAGATTTGTAAGAAGAGATTTTTTTCATTCGTTACAAAGACTTGTACCACGATCGATTCAATTTTATTTTATATAGAAATCACAACATTTATCATTATCAAATATCTTCGGCAAAATAAATAAAAAATAATTATAGTCAACAAAACACGAAAAGCCTGGATGAAGGTGAGATTTTTTTTTATTTTTTTTATGTACTACCTATATTAAAAAACAAAACTACTAGGCTAAGCTAAAATGTATGTATACTACGAGCTTTTCTTTTTTACCAATATTTTTTTTTTAAACCAAAGAGTATAGAAAATAGAGTCCTCCTCTATTTCTTTTTCTAGTAATAGCTATTTTTTTCATATGAATGTATGCAAATTAAAATAACGACACTGCATTAATGTACACCCTAATAAATCTTAAGGATGTTCTTTTTTTTTTTTTTTTTTTTTTTTTTTTTTTCTAACACAAAATGTCAAAAGAAATATAAATCTATTATTCGGTGAACATTTTTATTGTTAACCTATTTTCTAAGTTTTAATTTGTTTAAATAGACTAAATTCTTTTGCTAATCTGTTTTGTTCTTTTACTTTATTTTTTCATGTGTGTTCTCTTCAGTCTTCAACCATTCAGGACTCATCGATGGACTGTACAGGAAAAAATCGTATCATTATCCTTATTTATAATTTACATAAACTTATATAAATATTAAGGTAAAATATAGATTAATATTAAAGAAAATCAATATTAGGTAAAATTCTGATAATTATTATATTATTATAATTTTTTAAGACGAATTTAAGAAAATTATTTATTTTGTTGTAGAATATGATTTTAATTTGTCCTATCGTGAATAATTACCTACGAAACTGACCGTTTATTCAAAACTTCGTTTTACTTTCATAGTTTTTCGCAAGAGGTGACTTTTGGCCTTCTCTATGTTCAAAAATGTTAAACATACATATATGAGAATTGTATTTTACTTTTTTCATATGACTCATCATATATGATTGATGGTTACTTCGCAAAGTCGACAAAAATAACTATTAAACGCTTTTAAATGTAATTTTTTTAAATTTCTTTCGAAATTAAGAAACGCGCGTACGGTTGCTCAAAAAATAATTTGCATGTAGAACAGAAAAACATGATATCATATCGTCACCTATCGGCAACCAGCTAACTCAATTTTTGAATTTTTGAGAAAGTCGCAAAAAACTTCGGCCTATTTATATAACACCATATTTTTTTGGCGCTACTGGTTGTAGGGTCAAAATTACGATGCGAATCGATTCAAGGTAGCAAAAACCCAAGCACCTCAAAAATTTTAAAAAATTGAGTCAGCTGGTTCTTGCAATCAGGACGATAAATTCGCACTTAGTTAATGTAGAGAAACATCCTTGAGGCCTTACTACCGTCCGCGAACGGAAAAGCTGGTGAATTAATTAATTCGGTATTACAATTAACGGGCATTAGTCCGGTGACTCGCCTCAAACATCGAAGTTAAGAGAATGCAAATTCTTAGTGATGAACAACAATTTAAACACGAATTTATTAAAAAAAAATTGTAATTTGTTGCAAATCATGAATTTTTGACGAATAATTAATTCGCCAACTCATTCGATTCGCGAACCATAATAATTTTTGCTCTCCTATAAAATTTTACAAAGTTTTTTAGGCAGTAGCAGTTTTACACATTTAGCTGACGATATTCCTTCCTTAGAGCTGTTGATTTTGAGTAATACAAAATTTGAAGTTAATTGGGAACTGAACAAATTTTAGTAGTTAAGTTAGTTTACCGATACTAGAATCTGGTATGTAAATTATTTCTAAACAACAAAAAACAAAGGTTAAGTTTAATTTCATTTATTTAACTTTTTTTTCATACAAAAAAAAAATGAAGTTTGGACATGTAACTTTTTGTGTTTAAAAGTATTTGCACGAGTTTTATTTTTAAAGTTCTTGAAAGAATTTAATTGTTAAAATTTTATTTTTATCTCAATGTATATGCTTTTTGGAACATTCTCCGACGTATAGCAGAATAAATTCACGTGAAAGTTTAGCAGAATAAGGCTGTATTTTTTTCGGCTAACAAGAACAAAATAGAAAAAATATGATTGGAAAAAAGAACCAAGTCCACTTGGATGTGTGAGCGAATATCTTTCAAGATTTATGATTTTAAATCATTATACGATGACTCTTCCAAATAAATGAAAGTAAAACGAAGTCATGAAAAATAAGTGCCGATTCCGCAATAGATAGAGATGAATTCCACGATAAGGATTATTATATTTTAAATGTAAGTTAAAAAAACAGTGTATTGAATTACAGCGGTAGATCTCTAATAAATTGTACCTTAAATTTTTATGACTGAATAATAATAGTTAAATTAATGATATTATTTTTTTTTCTGTCAAAGATTGATTTCTTATTTAATTCAAGTTTTTTAATGATTTGCACAACGAATGAAAAAGTAAAGCTTTATTTTTATTGATGTTAATACGTATAGAACTTTTAATCTGAATTATTGTGCAATGAATAGATACAAACAATTTTTGGTTGTTGAATTGAGATTATTTATTTATTTTTATAAAAAAAAATATATTAATATATTATGTATACATTTGTTTTAAGTATAAAACAAAAATTATAATTCAAATTAATGAATAAATATTAAATAATTAATATAATAAACAGACTTCCATAGCGCTTAAATTAGCTATTATTTTAAGAACCAAAATAAATATATATATATATACCTATATATATAAATGAATACAAATCCAACAATAATATTGTTCAAATGGGGAAATATTATCAAGTGGACAAGAATCATATAAAAAAAATTATAAAAAAAAAAATCACTATTCAAACAAACATTAACTGCCCGAAAAGATTTATAACTATTAGAGTTTTAGAGTTGTAGGATTTTCACCAGAAATTATTAAACTAAACAATTAGCAATTAAAATAGTTGAATAATTGTGGCGATACTTTAAATAGATGAAAAACAAAATAAATCGAGATCAATTAGTTAAATATTAAATAAACAATATAGAAATATGTCGAGTGACCAAATTAAAAGGACTTTACAACAATTTGATATGTATGATTAAAAATATTATTTTCTTTACCTACATATTTGAAAAAAAAAATTATAAATCTTAAACATGATTATGCCCTTCTTAAAGCAATTCTTATTTATATCCTTATAGACACTATCGTGTCCGTTATGTATCAAATTAGTTTAGTTCTAAAATAGTTTACATCCGTCGTCATTAACCCTTGCCTATAAGCTCTAAGGTGATACTTTTCCTATACTATTCGGATTTTTGTACTTTTTACGTTTTATTACAATTCTCTTTCTATAGTAGCTATCGTAATCCTTTTTGTTCTTTAATATCTTTAAAATATCACATTCAAAAATTATAGGAATATTTAAACGCGAAGAAGTATCAAGAATCATCTAGTAAATAAAAATAATCACCCGATTACTGAATCCGGTGGCGGGAGTCAGATTCACAATATTCAGGAATCAAGATTACTAAATCTCTGAATACACAGACCATCCCCGTTGCCCTGAAATCTTTTCCTTTCAAATTCGAACATAAAGTGTTTTATGAATTCAAAATAATGCCTCCCTGAGTTCAATGGAGATGCTGCGGATTCAATAATCGACAAGTATATTGAAATCTTAATGACTTTTAAGAATTTTTTTTACACCAATTCTCGGAAGACCTCTTATAGTTTTAAATCTATTGGCAGTCATTGATATTTTTGGAAACTTTTGATTGTATTGTGATGTGGAAAAGAACAGAAGCCTTGATTTATGACAAGAAACAAATTAAGAAAATAATGGAAAGTGTGCTTATTTGTTATTTATTTATTATTATTTAATGTCATTGATTGAATAAGTTATAAATCTGAATAAACATAGTGCTTTTTATGTTCCAAGTCGATTTTTGTTGGCCGCCATTTCTGTTTAGATGACTCCAGCCTATAAAAACTTGATGGTAGCTGACCAAACTTGATGGTAGCTGACCCAAGTGTTTGTTGTTTCATTCAAACCTTCAATATTAGATGAAATTTGTCAGTTGGCATTTAACTGTCGTAAACAATTTTTTATGGATTAACATTGCACCATGCAAATTTTTCCCGAATCATGTCAAAAATCAATGATTTCGGCTGACACCCTTTAATTGAATCCCTCTCGCTTTCTTCCTGTGGGGATGTTTGAAGAAAAAGGTCTATATTAACAAATCAACCACAACCTTTATGCAAAACATCAAAATTTGAAACGGAATTACTGAAATAGTACCAGAAATGAGAAATGTGCTTAAAAGTGCTGCCCCTTCCGCCACGACCAGAAGCGGCCACTTGACCGACATCACATTCCATACATAATGTTAAAGACCACAACTTTGTTTGATATATGTATAAGATATAATTATTAAAAAAAAAAAAGACCGGCCTGGAAAATAAAAATACTTTGTAGAAATCTTGCCTAATTTAATTAATGACAAAGTCGAAAAATTGATCTTAGATTTGCTGCAAGATGTTCATTAGGCCAAATGATAACTATATTGCTTATATCTTGTTAATAATTCACACTCGACACTCTTCCGAACATTTCAATGTTAGGTGATAGATTCATTAGAGAAAGCTTTATGTTGCTTAGACACAATTTTTGATTTAATGTTCACTGCTTCTCCAGTGCAAAATATCCTTTCCCGAAATATTTAAATAATCATATAGGCATTGAAAAAATTTTATTCGTGTAAATGAAGTCACAACCGAACATTTGATTAAGAATATCTTACAATCAATCTACCCACAAAAGATTTTACTAATGAAAAAACTACAACGAAATTCGAAAGCTTCACTATCCTCATATTATCGACCAATAAATTATAGAATATACCTGCTTGCGTTGTTATCGAAACATAGTTACATATGTATTATGATTATTAAATTAATTTCGACAAAAATCTTTTTAAAGTAACTTAAATCTTCTTTCATTCCTAAATACCTATCCCCTTTTCTATGAACGAAAAAATATCTTCACAAAATATTTAATTTTCCCCAAGAAAAAACTTGCCTAGAAAAAATTGATAATAAATCAATTTAGATGTATAAAATAATGTTTCAAGTTCCTTTTTTTAATTTATCGAAGCAAACAATTTCGAAAAAAAAGTATTTTTCTTAAACAAGTACCTTCCGATTTCATAAATAGATTTACATATATATAAAGTCTTCATAGCAAAGTATATTTATATTTTTATTTAATAAATCGATAAAGCATAATACAAAATAAGATGACTTGGAGAATTTAATTAAAAATAAAGAAAATACAACTTGTAATAAACTAAAATAAAAATATGTGTTAAAGTACGCTCTGTTGATATTATAAAATATATTTATATTTATATATAAATAAATTTATATATTACATATATAAATTTGACAGTTTATTAACAATGAACAAAATTCAATATAATTATAGTTACAAAACAAAGAATAAGACGTTAGAACTTATTAAATAAGTAGGTCAATCAATTATATATATAATGTATAAAAATATACATGACACAATAATGTATTAATTATAACATTAATTTTTTCGATTTTATTTTTCCGAAATTTTACCTCTTGGAATGATAAAAAGTCTTGTTCAATTATTTGTTGTTACAAACATAGCCTAAAAAACAAAAAAAAAAGAAATGAAACCAAAGTGCATAACCGCGTTTGTAATCTTTCAATCTATTATTGAAATATTTATAAATAAAAAATTACCTAAAACACAAAATTATTATATATTAATTCTTGTATATTATATATTGACAAAAAAACCAAATAAAAATATTTATAATTATATTTAAAAATGATAAAAAAACTCATTGTATAAATTGATCCTTTTATGAAACATACAAACGAAAAAAAAACTTGTGAGATGAGAACCTTGTACTTATTGTATTATTGCGTTTCAATTTTTTCTAAAGGAATTATATATACATATATATTTGAAAAAAAAAAACAAGTGAATAAAAGTAATTATAGTATTTAAAGAAAATGTTTTATTTTTTTTTATTTTTACTTGCGATATATAGGTACTATATGGCAAGTTATGGATTCGTAAAAATAATCGATCTCGGGATTTTGATCAAAGTTGACATTACGATGATAGCGAAGTCGAAAAAGTGGGTCTCGCAATTCTGTCCGTCTGTCTGTCTCTAATTTTTTTCTCAAAAACGTACCCACAACTTTAAAAAAAAAATCAGTAATTCATTTTATAAAAAAAAATCCGAAAAATGGTTAAAAATGGTACCTCCCATAGATCCATTTTTTTGATTTTCGATTTTCTCAAAAACCGTTCAACTGATATTGATCATTTTTTATAGAGGGTGTTTGAAAAAATTTTAAAAGTTTTGTATACCAACATTAAAAATTTTTTTTTTGATTTAAAAAAAAAGCCTCAAAATTTTTGTTTGAGAACTTAATAATTCGAAAATTACTCGGTCTACTACTCAACCCAGCAGTTTTTTAACATTATCTAGCAGATTTTAAATTAAAATTATTCTTATAATCAAAAATAACAGTAACTCCCATACAAATGTTTAAAACCCGGTATTCAAAATCTCATTTTTCTCAAAAACGACTCCTATAATTTTGATTAAAATTTTTGTGTGAACTAATATCTTTACGATCTACTATATTATTGAAAACAAATTATCTATCGTTTAAAAATGCTATCTCGAACCATTTTTTTGATTTTCGACTTCATTAACTTCATTTGAACTAATTTTAATAAATTTTTTTGCATAAAGCTTCAAATAAGTTATAATAATATTGCATACCAAAATTTCAAAAAAATAAATTATTGATTTTAAAAAAAAATTTCAAGATAATTTTTTGAAAATTCCATATTTCGAAAATGGGTAGATTATTTTTAAAAATTTATTTTTTAATTCCACAATAATAAGGCTAAAAAATTGCATAACATTTTTTTTTTTAATATTTTCAAAATTTTATGTATAAAAAACTATTTTTTTAAAAAACCACTCCAACGATTTTCAATTTTGTTTCTCATAAATTGAGATTTCCTTAAGAAATTGGATGATGTACATCGCATTGGTGTCAAAACCATTTCAGAGTTTGTTTAATCAATTTATGTTTAATTACATTCTTTTTTTGATGTGTAAACATCTATACTGGCGGTAGGGTGAAAAAAACGTAACTTATCTTGTAATTGTGATTCACGTTACGGTACGTATGTTTACACATCTTAACCGTGAGTCCCGGCACTCACACTTTTTTTTTACAATTTTTCAGTCTAAACTGTAAGTTTCATGCATATTTGCAACACGGTGCAATAATATTGTTCATAAATAAATGTACCTACTCGCATAATACTACCTTAAACTTAGCTACATTTTAAGCAGGTGGTATACAATATATGCTCGAGTACATAGATGTGGAACTTAATTACGGGTAAGGTCCATGGGGTAGGAAATGGGAATACCATGACCAATCATCACGATTCTTCTGACCCACCGACTTTATCACCATCTCAACTGAGAAGAATACAGAAACATACATAAATATATATTCATAGTGCAGGTTGAAAATTAGACTGTTTTTCCTATTACAATATACAGGAGACCTCGATCGTTTTCTCAAATTTAGCATCAAAATCCTTTACTAAACTTTTATTTTCTTCAGATGCGTTACAACGATTTTTCAAACATATTTTTATCACGAATTTGCGTCATTTTATCATTATGTGTTTGTTAAAGCATAATTTATTATTTCTAGATTTGCATTCCTCTCAATTTATCAAAAATAGAACTCATTTGCCTCAAACAGTATATCACTAAAGAGTTTGATTTCATTAAGTTTTTTCTTTCAACATTAAAAACGACCGAATGATTGACGAAGACCAAGGAAATAAATGCAATAAATCTCGGGCTTTGGGCATTCTGGCGATTCACTCAACCGAAAGAATATTTTCACAACCAGTCAATCTTTTGATCTTGCGATTTGATGCCAATGGAATGCGTCGAATACTTGGTTATTTCGGGATTCAAGTGCCAGCAAAGACAAATAAATGAAATTAATTTTCTGTTGCATTTGTCAATTAAACCATAATGAGGGAAACAATTAATAGACTTTGAAAAACACATGCGCTAATGTACTGCATATACATTATACATGCACACGGTACAGTCCGAAAAATGTAAAGAATTTCAAGGTGAACATTTTTGTCACTTTCTTTTCATTCCGATCAGTTGGATTTTAATCGATTTAAAGAAAGGCAGAATACGAAAATAAATGAAAGGAAATTAAACCTCGTAGGAGGTTGGGATTTTTAATGTTTCATAGAAAAATTTTTTGTAATAAAAAAAAAAACTGGACTAACCACTTGAAATGAAATGATTCTTTTCAACAATTTTTACAATGAGAAGATCAAAATTTATTATAGCGGCGAAGTTGGGGTAGAGAGAAAACCCACTACATTTTGAGCACACTTGCCCGGAAAATTCATAGAAAACTAAGAGTAATCTTCTGAACTAAACATATTTTATTTGGACCATGGACCGTTGTTTAAGTTGTTGTTAATATCCTAATTTCACTATAAGTAAGTAAATATTAATATTCTAAATTATCTTTTATTTAATTATTTTTGAAAATGAAGCAAGAATTGCCGAAGTATGGGTTATAATTTTCCGAAACACGAATCTGAACGACGAACGACTGGATTTTTGCTAAAATTTTCCGTTTTAGAATATTTAAATAGCTTTATTGAAGCTTGTGGCAAACGTAGAAAACTTTTGGACATACCAAAATGACCGTATACTTGTCAAGGTTATAGTAAAGAATTTTAAAAATTGGTTGGAAAATGGGAAAATATATATAAATAATCCAACCCACTAAACCAATAAAATTGTTTAAAAAGATATAAATGTTTTTCATTTTTATTACTTGCGGCAAATCAACCTTTCTATAGACAAATTATTTTCCAAAATCGATTCTGTATTTCCCCAGTTATAGTGGATTTTCTACAGCTGAATCTTCAATTTTATAATTTTTCTTGTATTAGTAAATTAGTTTGAGACAAGAAAAAAATTTTACTAGAGGGGGTCAGATTCCCCCTCGTTTAGGTGAGAGGGGCAATTTTCTAAAAAAAATTTACACAAAAAAGAAAAAAATTTAAAAAACAACGGCAACACTTACAATAAAGTAAATAGCTTTTCTTAAAGCCAGAAATCACTTCTTTCATTTTCTTTTGGAATCAAGTTGTTTTAATTGATAGTTTTCGAAAAATTAATTTTCAAACTGAAAAAATTAAAAAAAAACATTTGTTCAAACTGATTTTTTTCAAAATTTTACGTTATTAAGTACCTACTTCTTTTAGTTTTCAATTCTCTTATCGATTTTTCGTCTAACAGTGAAAACTAGATACTTAATGGGTTCTAGTTTTTGAGGAAATTTAAAAAATACTAAATCAAAAGTAGTGTTTTCTTTTCCCCCAAAAGTTGCCGATTTTAAAAATTTCTCTTCATTTATAATTAAAATTTTCTTAATTCAATATTATCTCTGTTAAATTATCTCTCAAACGATACCTCAATTTTGGAAATCAAGCAAGAATTGCCGAAGTTAGGGTCATTTTATGCATAATTTTCAATGACACGAATTTTAACGACCAATAGATTGGATTTTTGATAGATTTTGCGTTTTTGAATATTTACAGGGCTTTATTGAAGCTTGTGGTAAACGTAGAAAAATTTTGGATATGTCAAAATGACCGTATACTTGTCAAGATTATAATAAAATACGAATTTTGAAAATTAGTTGGAAAATGGAAAATATATGGGCCATTTTGTCAAAAACATACTTTTTTATCTACCCAAGCCACTAAACCAATAAAATTATATAAAAAGATATAAAAGTTTTTCATTTTTATTACTTGCGGCAAATCAACCTTTCTATTGACACCTCATTTTCCAAGATCGAATCAGTATTTTTCGAGTTATAGTGGATTTTCTGCAGCTGAATCGTTAATTTTCAAAAAAATTTCACTTTTACCTTCCACTAAGGACTTGTAATTTTTTGAAATTGGTTGAAAGATAAACTCACAAACACCACCGCAGACGAAAACCATGGGTTCCTGAGCTCATTTTAAGTCGATCAACTTAAGAGGTAATTTTCTCGTTTTCATTTCTTTTTCGACTTATAACGGTATTTATGATTTTTTTGTCTTTTGGCTCTAACTTTGACAAACTTTATTCGATTCTAGATTTCCTTTTTTTATACACAAAAGAACAGTCAACAGTTTTTATCCGCCATACAACTTTTTTCTTTGCGGATAACGGTTTTCCCGCAATATATTACCAAATGCATTTTTGGCATTTTAAAGTGTTTTTTTTTTACTTTGGTATAATTTTTTTTTCAAAAAATCATGTTATTAAGTATTATTTTCTTTTTTATTATGAAAGGCTGATTTGTTCTCTTAAAAATATTGAATATGTATAAGCAAAAAAACATTTAAAATTAGTAATAAAATAAAAACCAAAAAAAAGTTCGGGAAAACTTGTAAATTTTTAGGGAAGAGCCGACATCAAATGTATTTTTTTTTTTTTTTCAATCTGGGAAGAGTCGATATCAAAATATATTTGGTTTTCTGTGGGTAGAGCCGACATTAAAAGAAATTATTTTTTTTTTGAATTGTATTGAAAACAAAAATATATGGAATTTTTCTTTTTAAGTAAACTAGAAGAAATTTAAGTATTTAGTTTTCACTGTTAGACGAAAAATCAATAAGAGCATTGAAAACTAAAAATAAAAATAGTACTTAATAAGGTAAAATTTTGAAAAAAAAATCAGTTTGAACCAATTTTTTTTTCAATTTTTCAAAACATATCTTTTCATTTAATTTCATTGATTTAGAGGCTTGGACAGATAAAAAAGTAAGTTTTTGACAGTATGGCCCATATGTATATTTTCAATTTTCCAACCAATTTTCAAAATTCGTATTATATTATAATCTTTACAAATATACAGTCATTTTGGTATATCCAAAAATTTTCCACGTTTATCACAAGCTTCAATATAGTGGTTTAAATATTCTTCAACTCGAAATTCCACAAAAATCCAGTCTATTGGTCGTTCGAATTTAAAATGGCCCATTACTTCGGCAATTCGTTTTTGATCTTGAAAATGATTTCCCTTTTTTAGATTATGCCCTTTTTAAGCAAAGACTTTCTTTGACCCCACCTTTTTAGGTCACGCCAATCTCTTTTTAGGCCATGTCCCTTTTTTGAAAACTTACCGCTTATGCATTGCGTGGTCAAACGCTTCTTTTTAAAATATTAAAAAATTGATTCAGAATGTTATAATTCAATTAAATAGGTAAGTGTTTTATTATAAAACTGATGAAAGATGTAACAATTTACGAAAATAGCTTGTCAGTTGAATTCAAAGAGATATTTATGTAAATAATAATTAATAAATAAATAATTGTAATCATTTTACATAAAGTTAATCAAAAGTTTTGTTAACATTTTCTTGGCAAACTTTAGTAGGTAATTTATAGCAATAAAATAAACAGATTGAATGATTGCAAATAATGGTATGAATGAATTATCTTAAAATGATTTTTGAAGATTTTTTTTTAAAATGATGATTGAAACTTGAACATCGCAGCCCCACTAGAATGGGTTTCAGGACATAGGTAATAGTAATTAGACAAATGTACCACCAGTCTTTTTAACTTTATAACAACTCGAACTCTACCATCAGTTCCTTATTTTGTTTTTTTTTTATCTGGCAGGGGAACCTTTTTCTTGGCGGAAGATTGGCATTGGACTCCTTATTACAACAAGATCACCTTGATCATAAGTTTTAAGTAGACTTCTTCCAATTTGGCAGCTCTTGAAGAGTTGTAATGTACTCCGAGTAATTGGAATAGGTTATGAAGATGGTTCCACTGCGAGAGACGATTAATGGGTGTGTTCAGCATGGTAAGGTACAGCAGTAAATGGTTTACCTATAAGAAAATGAACTGAAGTTAGAGGATTTAAATCTTATGCAAAAGTAAATTCTTATTATTTTCAAGGCAAATGTAAGAAATAATGGAAAATTGACGATGCAGCTGCAGAAATCCAGCTATGAGTCAGGAAATACTGATAAATTGAATAATTATACAAAAATAATAGGTGTACATACAATTTTAATGGCTTTTTAGCTTAGATAGTAATAAAACTGGGTTTTGACAAAATAGGAAATTGTCACTTATATGGTGAAACTCTATCAGGCGGGATATTTCATTTATATTTCCAAACCGATTATAATCTCGGCCAATAAACGGTTATTTTGTTATATAAAAACTTTTTGTACCTTAACCACAAGCTTTAAATATTCTCCAACTCAAAATCGAAAAAATCTAGTCTATCGTTCGTTCAAATTCGTCGATTGAAAAATTGTCCCTCTAGGACACGTCCTCTTTTAGGACACAATTTGTTAGGCACGCATTTTTTGAGCCACGCCCCTTAATGCATCCTCCTTTCTAAGCCACACCTCTCTTTTTTAGGCACTACCCTTTAGGCCACACCCTTTTTAATAATGCTTTTTTAGACAACCCCTTTTATGCCAAGCCCACTTTTTAACCACACCCCGTTTAGACCACATCCCTTTTGAGTCACGCCTTTTTTAAAATCACCTACTTTTCTGTCTCATTTTTACCATGCCCCTTTGAGTACTCCCCGTTAAGACCACACCTCTTTTTTTGCACACCTTCGGTTCGCCCACTTTTTGGCCATCTCAACTTTCTGCCACATCTTTTTTTTGACTATGCTTCTTGTAGGCAACGCGCGCCGGTTTTTGGGATACACCCATTTTTGTTCACTCCCTTGTTTAAGGCCACACCTATTTTCAAAGGGACGTTGTCAAAAAGGGGTGTGGCCAAAAAGTTGCGGGTAATGGTGAAAATAAACGTTGTCAAAAAGAGGGCGTAGCATAAAAGGACGCGATTAAAAAGGGGCACCGCCAAAAAGGAGCGTGGCCTCAAGGGGTCAAAAATGGGATATAAAAGGGACGTAGCTTAACCTAAAAGGGTTTGTCAATAACGCCTTTGACCAGAATTTTGGCCAAAAATGAGCATAGCCCAAAAACGTGTTATCAAAAATTGGCGCTCGCCAAAAGGAGTTGTGTCGCAAAAGGGGACGTGTCTTTAAGGAGCGGGACGTATAAGGCACGTGACAGATCTCTTGGCAAGCATTTTCTATTGTTACTACGGCAGCTATCACATCAAAAGAAAGGGTCTTTTTAAACTCCAGTTCTCGAAATAAATACATCCAAAGTGATTTCAGTAAATTCCGATCAAATCCTTAACAGTTTTATTTAAAGCGATATTGCCACAATTAAGTCTATAAATAATTGCAGTTTTAAATGATGAATATAATCCATTCAATATCTTTCTAATACTTAAATTCAAAATTTTCTTCGATGTCTGGTGTTCGAAATATATTCAAAGTTTGTACTTTCAAAGTAATATTATGAATTTCTATGTAGTCCTTTAAAAGTGTTTGGAAGGTGATAGTTCTGAAAATTATATTATAGTGCAGAATAGAAAATTAACAGACCATTTCATTCACTCTGAATTTTGACAAAACTTGGTCAATTTTTTTACATGTTTTCAAAACAAAATCAGATACTAACTCCCTGCTAAAAAAAAAAATTAATATATACAGTTTTCATTTTAGTTTCGTACTTCGCAATAAATTTATTGCATCCCCAGACCTATGTAGCTGCGCTTGTTATTCCGATTGCATCCACTGATGTGCTAACCCTTATAACCAATAGTCAACAAATGCAATCTCAAATGAATATTTCATTGATGTTTCTCTGCTGAAGCAAGTTACTATTTACCTTAATCGATTTTGCGTGCAGACACGCAAACAGTTCAAACTCTATATTTCTTACGTTATAAAAAAAATTTTTGTTTAAAACCAATGAATGGAAAACTGTAATTGTATCCAATCATAATCCATAGCAAGCCTTTAACATTCAAACGATTATTTTCATCAGTTTTATTTTGAATTCGCAACGAAAATGATTTTCGAAGTTCTCGTAATTTTTGCAATTTTATGTTTAGTCTCCTTCTTTTCAACTGCCAAAGTGCTTTTAAGAAGGTACAAGCTTGGTTCTAAGTTTGCCGGTCCACCTGCCTTACCGATTTTTGGAAATGCTTTTGTCTATCAAGGCAGAAAACCTCACGAATTCGGTGATATACTTTATTCGTTTGTTGTGAAGTACGGTGATTGCTATCGCATTTGGCTGGGATCGGAATTAAATCTGTTCTTTTCAAGTCTTAAAGACATCGAAGCTGTTTTGGGTGATTTTCGTTTCAATGACAAATCAACTCAGTATGAATATCTGAGACCTTGGTTAAATCAGGGATTGCTGATAAGTGAAAGTATGCATATGTGTGCAGTTTATTCAGTAAATTGCCGACAAATTGTAAATTTTAATAAATCAACATTTTTACAGACCGGAAATGGATTCGTCGACGAAAGATTATTAGTCCGGCGTTTCATTTTAGAACTTTGGAGCTATTCGTTCATGTTTTTGATAAACATAGTCGATGGCTAGTGAAGAAATTGGAACAACTTAAAGAACATAATCAAGTTGAACTGTATCGACTGTTTTCATTAACAGCACTCGATGTTATTTGCGGTAAGTATATACAAGTGTACTGCAATACTGAGATAATTTTTTGCGATTTAATATCAAGTATCATGTTTCAAGAATATTTTGGAAACAATCAGTTTAAATGTTAAAAAAAATGTATGATATTAGAAAAATGCCAATTTATGACTGCTATAACAGTTGAGCGCCATTAAAAGTGGGTCAATTGAACAACACAGTTGCAATTCAATCAGCTTATGAAAAACTATACATCAACATAAGACGTTTTGTAGTTTCTAAATCTTGTTTGGAGTGGAAAGTGGTGGTTTCAGAAAAAATGGTTAAAATATAAATCTGACATATTATGGTCTATGATCTACTGATTTGAGGCACATTTCCCATAGGAATTTCTAGTTTTTAAAACACACCATAATCTAGTTTTTTCGAGAGACGCGAGCATAGAGGAACAATAAGTATAATCTAGATTCTAGAGAAAGGGCCTAGGGCGTCGTTCTCTTTCATCCTACAAGCTCAAAACAAAATTTAGAGGTTTTAATCAAAATACCACGAAGATGGAAACATCCGAATATAGCTTATCGTCGGCCTCATAAGCAGACCTCGTAACTCCACCTTTTAGCGAAAATGAGTTTTGAATGCTATTTTATAGAAAATTCGTCAGCGCAGCTACCTAGAAAATTTCGTATCAGTCTTTAAACTCTAAACAAACTTAAATTAAACTTAAATTAAATTACTCCACTACTACTCTGTGTCTAGCAGACATTTTCGTCTCTCCTGAAAAATTTGATATTTGTGAGTTACGAGGTTTGCTTATGAGGCCGACGTTATATAGAATATACCAATTCGAATTTACACACGAGAATTTAACCATTAGTATCTAGCCGCCAGTGTCTAGACTTTAGAATCTAGCCACTAAAATCAAGACTCTAGAATTAAGCCACTGAATCTAGCGGCAGAATTCGAGTGTCTATATTTGTGCGTTTTTATTCTAGTGATAAGATTCTAGCATCTACATTTAAGTAGCTAAATTCCAGCGGCTATATTTTAGCTTTGGTGGCCATAGAATTGTTAGAGATATTGAGAATTTCATTAAAAAAAATATCAGGAATATCTACATTACTAAGTTTTTTCTAAAAGCCCGGTACCAATGAACTGACATTATGTTTCCAGATGGTCATGTCTAGTGTGTATAGCGATGGATTTGAAAGCTTTTTACATAACCGAATATCGCAGGTAGTTGAATGACAATCGAAGGATTTAGTGGTCCAGGGATGATACAAGAAATTTAATTTGGAAACCTTTCAATATAAACAATATAAACAAGCACATTCCACGGAAAACTTTGTCATGCTGGTTTCAGTCTTTGCGGACGGTTCCAAGACGAACAATGAGGTAGGGTTATTGAAAGCCAGGAGACTGTTAAAGCCACTTACTCAATTTTCAGAAAGTCATAACTAGTTAACCGTTTCCACAAAGAGTTAAGATTACTCAGCTTAACTTTGGCGGGTCTCATGAAATTCGATGTACATGTGACAGGAATTAAATTGCGGATTAACTGGCCAAAAAATCGGCCAAACCTTAATCCGAGCCCAACCGAGCCATTGCTAATTTTTTCACTAGACCAGAGTTTCCTTAAAACTGCCAAAGATAGGGGTTCATCAATTGACATTTGTCGGGTTTTGAGACAAATTTAGACGAATCTTGTAAAAGTTTAATAGTTTTTTTTTTGGTAGAAAGTACAATTTTTTCTAAAAAAGAAATGGATAAGTTTCGACTAATTTACTAAAAAATAATTTTAGCTCCTTTCAACTTGAAAAATTAAATTTTCACGAATAGTCCAGGGGTGGAATCGGCTAAGGTGATAAATGATTGTCAAATCAACCGTGGTCAAACGTGATGGTCATTTAGTTTTCCGTCTGGATAAGGTGATTCAACTCAATTCAATACAATTGAATATTTTCCAATGGTATTTGTCAAAAACATGGTTGCCATAATGAATGTTTCAAATGTTTGTAATGAGCTATCGAAAATATTTGTTTTCTTATGTTTTCTTCATATTCCGGAATGTAGTAAACTTTTTTGGTTACAAGAATGTTCATTTTTGCCTGTATGAACGGTAAAAAAAAGAACTCTGAAAAATTCATACAATTTTTGTAGGCTGCTGGTAACTCTAGTCGTACTCAGACAGAAACGTCAAATTTGTTGCAAAATGATAATCATATTTTTTATGTGATAGCTCTTTAGCTATCAAATGTGATATCATCTTACACAGACTGAATTGCTTGATTGTGACTCTCACTTATCGCAAATAACCTTACACGATTCCACCCCAGGCATATAAGACATATAAAAACAGCACAATTCCGGAAAAAACGCCGAAAGCTGGATTTTTGTACATAACCTCTTCATAGGAAAATGTAAAAATCTCCACCGATATTAGCACCGTTAACAATTTAAGAATGTTGTTAAGAATGCTGTTTTTTTCCCTTATGGTCACAATTGTACAGACAAAATGTAATGGACTAATTTTTAGCTTAAAAAATTTCCTACCAAAAATATTTTTATAGTTTTTTTTTCGAAATAATTAATTAAATAGTTACAGTGTAATCTACTTTTCAACGAACTGTGCATTGAATTTGTGTACAGTCTTTTAGATATTTTTGAAAAAACTTCAAAATTCCTCATCAATTTGTGGCCCATTCAAAATTTTAGAGGTTCAAAGGCCCCCAAACACAGAAAATTTTATATAGAAAAATAATACACTTAACTTTACCGATTGAATTATTTCGAAAACTGTCAAGAAAACTATGGACATATTTTTGTAAGAAATTTTTTAAACTTCAAATTAGTTCTTCAATTTTTTCCTGTAAAAGTGACCATTATAGGGAGATGTTCTTGAAAAACCAGTTTGGTGGTCCTTTAACCCCCGTAAATTTTTTGGCAGCTCTCATATTGATAGGGATTTTTTACGGTTTGTTAAGAACACCGTGAAAATGCTTTTTTCCAAAATCCAGCTTTCCGGAGATTTTTCAGAAGTCAATTGTCTTTATAATGACTGAAGTAGAAGTAAATGTAATTTACTAATACTCCTCGTTAGAATATCACAATAGAAATCGAAGTGGCTAATTCCAGCAAATCGCAAGCCCAACACAGTGATCGTACCAACAATTTACAAAAATTAACTAAAATTTGTCAATATTCATGGTTCAAAATCAGATATAGAACTCATTCTCCAGATAAATCAAATTCGATTTATTCATCTAATAGCTATCACTTCATAATTGATGATTGAAAAATTGTCTCAGTTACCAACTAAGGTTCCTTCATAAAATGACCGCATACATTTTTGTCAGTGTTTAATAAGTAAGACAAGATTGATTTCAGTAGGCGATTTTTATTATTTTTCGACCGCCAAGAGATCAGCTTAAGGTTTTGATTAGATAAGAACAGCAAATTAGGTCAACAATCTGCCAACTCCTCATAATTATATACTGATAATTTTTTGTTGAATCTAGTGCAATTGCAATAGTATCTGTTATGACACAATAACTTCTTTCTAATATCAACTATATTAAGTTTGAGGTAGTCCCAAAACGTTTAGTTGTAATTTCGAGCGAGTGCACTGTGCGAATCTCTTATAGAATGTTTTTGCTGATTCTTGCTTTAATAATTGTAATCTTAGTGATATATTATTTTCAAATTAAATATGGCCGTTTAACAAAACTTGGAAACAGATTTCCAGGGCCGCCAATATATCCATTTTTTGGAAACGCTTTATTGTTTATCAATGTTCCTGTAGAATTCAATATGTGGATAATTGGGGAATTTTTAAAACAATATGGTGAAACATTTCGGGTGTGGCTTGGGAATGAACTCAATTTATTCTTTCAAGATCGAAAGGATTTGGAAGTAATTTTAGGAGGAATGCTTTTTGTCGATAAAGCAAACCAGTATGACCTAATGAATGATTGGTTAAATGAAGGACTTTTACTAAGTAAAGGTATGTTTTTCAATAATTTAGTTCAATCAACAGCAACATCGTAAATTAATGAAATTGTGATTTTAATTTATTTATTTAAGGAAGAAAGTGGCATCATCGTCGAAAAATAATTACACCTGCTTTTCATTTCACAATACTTTATGAATATTTTAAAGTATTTGAGAAGCAATCCCAGGTCTTTTGTAAAATGTTGGAAAAACATTGCGAAACAACCTTCGAATTGCATGAGTTGGTTAGCCGTTACACACTAGATGTTATTTCTGGTATGTCCTTAGATTATATGAATTTACTTCTTAACTCATTTAATTTAATATATTTATAATAATGGGTTTTTGTGTGATAACACATTTGCAGACTGCAGTTAGGCTGCCAAGCTTTCCGCACCATCATTTTAATATTGAAGGTTTGAATGAACAACAAGTTTTTATAGGATGGAGTTATAGACTCCCACGCCGATCATCAGACTCCTGTTTGTCAACAAAACTTTGGTGCTTGGTCATTTGTTCAATTTTATTTAGAAAAACTCTTGCCACGACTCAGAGGCGAATCAGACCATAATATATTTATGTTTACACTTTCCATTCACTCTCAAAATGTACGTGAATAAATTTGCATATCAACCTACACGTTATCTGTAAAAAAATTTACACTTTACTTTTGTGGAATCGCAAAATTTGATGTGTACACGGACTTTTGTACACATCACAGACAAAATTCATACTTGGCGACATTGAACTTTAGACCTCAAGCACTTTATGTTTTAGACGATCTATGAAGGGTAACTTCTTTCTATAAATTGGTTAACTACTGCAAGTATTCAATTTTATCATTATTATATCAATGAATTTTTTCCAGGTTCAACGGTGGTTAGTGAGTCATAAAATTCAAAACTTTGTCCTTTTCACATAGCTTTTCTTATAGACTCAAGCAAAAAACTTTTATTTTGATCCGCCCTAATGTAAATAATGTAAATCAATATACAAGCTTAGCCTGATATTCGTTCTAGTAAAATGGGTTTTTCCAATTTAAGTTGGAACGTGTTAATGATAGTTGATTAATTACATTTCATTACATTAATTACATCACTTAGTAGATATTTGTCTATGTTAATTGTTGATTAATTGCTCCTCAGCAATTAACACAAAAACCGTTAAACACGTTCGAAACTTAACAACCATATACCAAATTAAAAAAATAATTATAAAAAAGTGTCAAATCACATGTTAATTAATACTACGTGCATGCAATACTCTTTTGATTATACTGTGCCGTTGATTGTTTTAACATAAATACTTGAAAATTCACTTACATTTCTCCCCTTTTTAATAATCAACGATTAAAGTAAAGTCAAAATTAATTACAAGGGAATTGATTGTACCTAAAAGCTTATGCAAACAGTAAACACTCAAACAGACAATGCAACCTAACCTCTAAATATATTTTCCATTTATTGATCATTGGCTTTTTTTTAAAGGAAAAGTTTGCTCATTTATATAAAAGTAAGAATATTTTCTTATTCATTTTCAGCTAATAACGATAAACACAGGAATAAAGACAACAACAAAATAAAACTTCAAATTAACATATACATACATATGTATGTACCTACTATATACATAAGAACAGTTATTTGAATTTAAACCACAGATTTATTAAAATCGCTTAGGACATTACAGGTACAAAGTTTAATTAAAAACGTTGTTGTGGTTTTCGAGAATACTTCAATTAAAATTATTGTATGCTACTTGTTCTAGATGAGTTAAAATCAAAATTTCGAACTTCTTCTATAGGAAATTTCATAAAAATGTTCTTTTAGTACCGAACTTGAAGGAAAGTCGTTCATCCGTTAAGGCTTTTACTTTATATATAAACCTATACGTTTGTTCGATAAAACATAAAACAAACTAAATATCCACCATCAGATAAAACATCATTAAAAATTAAACAGAAAGTAACCAATTAATAGGTGGTTATTTTTCAACACGGATGATCTAGTTGAATATTTAACAACATTCAAGCTTGCGAAACAGCACAAGTCAACTATATGTTGTTGACTCAGGATGAATCAATATGGTACATTTATATGTTCAACTCAGCTCACTTGTAAAAACTTAACTTAAAAATTTATCAATTTATCAATCAGTTAATAAAATGAAACGTCAATTTACACAGAAATAAAGAATTTGACTTGGAAAAAATCGCCGGAAAGCTGGATTTTGGTATGCAGTTTCCTCATGGCGTTCTTAAGAAACTGTCAAAAGTCTCCATCGATATGGGCACCGCTAGCAATTTTATGGGGGTTGATGGTTCCCCAAAATGGTTTTTCAGAAATAACTCCCAAATGGTTGTACCAAAAAAATGTCAAATACATATTTGTAGCTTGTTGGAAAATTTCCTAAAAAAAAAGATTAATATACTTTTTTTTTCATATATAACCGTTTCCGATATAAACCAATTGGAAGAGTTAAGGGTCTTACTTTTCTTTTGACAGTTTCTTAAGAACACCATGAGGAGGCTATATGGGTGATTCTCTGCCAACTGTGATTCTTTGTGTCCAGGGCTTTATTTGTAGCTTAATGTAAAAATTTCTTATGGCTGTTTTACTATGCCGCGTTGGGCGTCGCTTTGACAGACTTTTCTGTCAACGTAAAAGTTCAGATATAGGAAATTCTGTTTAGTGTTTACAATGGCGAGTTGTGCATAAACTTCACGATTTCACAACCATTAGCAAGTACACAAACCAACGTAACGTGAGGAATCTCAACGCAAAAGTTGACAAAATTCAACTTTCGCGAGCGTTTTGACATTTCCATTTACAGTTATCATGTAGTCTCCTGTGAATTTTGCGTTAAAAAAAATTTGAATTTGGTTTCTCGAGGTTCTTACTTAGTTAGTTCTACAAATTTATTAAATTACCTTCAAATTATAAAAAAAACAAACAAACGCAATAATTCAAAGAATTGTGGAGACATCCTTGTTATTTTGAAAAAAATGTTCAGGGTCTTTTTCTTTCATTTGATCAAAATTTAAGGCAAAGAATCCCTCTTTATGCCTTCTGAGATTCAGCTCGCGAACCCACCAACGCCGCGCCGTCTTGGTGTTTCGGTTTCCTCTTCAACTCCTTCACACGCTGAAACAGCAGCGAACGCCACTTTGGCAACTAATTCTGTTGTCGAAAAAAAGTTATCGTTCATTTTAAATTCTAAAAACCATTTAACCAAATATTTAAATTAATTTGCAGAATGACACTTCAATTGGTTTTAACCAGCTGATTCTCGCAGAATCACCTGTCACCTCGACGCGTCCGTAAAGCTTGTGAAACCTAACGTACGCATCGCGAACGCGTCAATGGAAATCAGCCATTATGAATTTCTGGTTTGAATTGTGGAAATAAGTTGGTACTACAATTTACATCACAGATTGTTTAAAAATTTGCCACCCTTTCCCCTTGACTTGAAAAAGTATACGCAAAATGTGAGTACCGTGGCATGTCCCATCCTTGTTTTTCCAATTAAATCTACAATTTTCTATCAAAATACATCATTGAATAAAAATGTTGTTCTCAGAAAAGTTTGAGTACAATAGTTGCTTGATTATATTTTGAGAATATCAAGTCAAAATATTTTCTCTCTAATTAAATAATAATAATTGAATGTTGCCACGGATTTCATTTTCTTTTTAAATTCAAAAGATTTACCGCTGAACCGCAATTTTGTTTTTAATTTTATGGCATTTGTGTGGTGCCGTTTGAAAGAGGCTCTATTTATTTATTGTTAACAAAAAGTCAATTTATTTAACTTACGTAATTGTGCTGTAAGAGTGAAGTGAAAATTACCTGTCAGTACCGTGTTAGTATTATCCAAGCGTGTTATGAAATTTGTTGGGGTGATTTTTAGAATATTGTATTTCTTTTTAAGTCATATAAGTTAAAATTATAACGGATTTTATTTTTCTCAGAAGCTTTGAAGTATGGGGTTATATTAAAGCCCAAATGTCAGTACCATGGGTGTCAGTACCGTGGTACATTTATTTATAATGAACTTAAATTAAATGGTTTCAAGCAATTTTGCTAAAAATCTTGTTATTTTTTTATTAAGAATGGTACCAGTACTTCGTACAAAATATATTAAAACAAATTTGTGCAATAAATGTTGAGTTATAACCTAGCATAAAAATAAAGACTCCATCCTCAAAGAACAGATTTGAAAAACTAAAAAACATACAATTTTGAATAAAACATTGGCTTTTGAAGTTAAAACCTCCAAAACGTAAGAGAGAATTTAGAAACTCAACAAAAATATTTTCAAAAAGAGTTAGAACGTATAAAAATTCAAAAATAAAAATCAGTGTCAGCACCATGTCTTCGAGATTTAGTACTTTTAACCATATTTTTTGTTCCTTAAAAGTTGTTGTAGTAAAATGCTCTTATAGATTTAATACCATGGGTATAATAAAAAAAAGAGTGTGCGTACTTTTGTACACGCGCTAGAAGTAAAACTTCTTTCACGACAACAGGGCAAGCTCTATGTACCAAAATCAAGTTGGAATCTGGCCATTTATTTATTATCTCGGCGTATATACCTCCAAGTTCAAACAATGACGCTTATGAAAAGTTAAATGACTGCATAGAAAATATTTATGTACTTATGGAACCCGAAGATGAAATTTTGATCGTAGGTGACTTTAATCTACCAAACCTTAATTGGACAAAAATTGATGACGACAACTTCCATGTCCCAATAAACGCGTCAAGTCTTAATGAACTAACATTTATAGATGGTATGTCTTCGTGTGGTTTGAGTCAATTCAATGGATTGAGAAATCGTTTTGAAAAAATTCTTGACTTAGTGTTTTTCGCCGATACAATTAACAACGAAATTTCTGTTTTACCTGCTACTGTTAAATTAATTGACGAAGATCGACATCATCCTGCATTAGATATTTCACTAGGTTTAAACATGTCTTCTCCTTACAGTAACAATATTAACAACAAACTTGAATTTGACTTTTCTAAATGTAATTTTGTAGATCTTTTTGATATGTTAATAACTGTAAATTGGAATCAATTATTTTGTAATTGCAATATTGATGTTATGTGTAATAATTTTTATAGAACTCTTTTTAACTGCTTTTACGAAACTATTCCTTTAAAAAGATCACGTTTTGCTTCAAATGCACCACCATGGTTTGATACGCGTATTAAAAACTTAAAAAATAAAAGGAACAAAGCTTGGGTAAAATATAACATAACTAGAACTGACGATGATTACAGAACTTTCTTAATTCTAAAACAACTTTTCACTGATTATTCTAACACTCTATATGACGATTACATTTGTAAAATAGAACATGGTATTAAATCTAATCCAGATAGTTTCTGGAATTTCGTTAATAGTAAAAGGAAAACATGTGGCTATCCGAATTCGATGTCAAATAATTCGTCAACTAGTCATGATCCAAAGGTTATTGCAAACATGTTTGCTAATCAATTCAAAGAAGCATTTGAAGAATCAGACTTTAATAATTCCTCTTCTTTTTCTTCTTCTTCTGACAGTTTTACTCATTTAAACGCAATTAATTTCGAAATAAGTGAGGACGCAGTTGCTCAACATTTATTAAAACTCGATGAGTGCTTTACTCCTGGCCCCGATGGTGTTCCTTCTTATATATTAATAAAATGTGCTTCTTATTTGACATATCCGTTATGTGTTCTCTTCAATGAATCCTTAAAAAGTTCAATTTTTCCTGTTATCTGGAAAAGTTCATTTATTATTCCCATACATAAAAAAGGCCCAAAGAATGAAATAATGAACTATAGGCCCATTGCTAAACTATCTGTGATACCTAAACTGTTTGAGTCAATTGTGAGTAATGTTCTTTCTTTTCATTGTAGTTCTATTATTTGTGATAGCCAGCATGGCTTTGTCAAAAAGAGATCCACTGTTACTAATTTATTTAACTTCGTGTCCTTTTGTCTAGATGTATTTGAAAAACGCGGGCAAGTTGATTGCGTATTTACTGACTTTAGTAAAGCCTTTGACAAGCTATGTCACAATACACTAATTCTAAAACTATACCATCTGGGATTTAACAACAATTTTATAAATTGGATTTCTTCATACTTAAAAAATCGTCGTTATTCTGTCTTGTTTCGTAATGAAAGTTCAACTCAATTTGTTGTCAATTCTGGCGTCCCTCAGGGCAGCCACTTAGGTCCTGTTTTATTTGTGTTATTTATTAACGACTTGGTTTCAAACTTAAAAAACTCGTCTGTCCTTGTTTATGCTGATGACATTAAGCTTTTCAAAAGTATAAAATCCTCCTCTGACTGTTTATTATTACAAGAAGACTTAACAATATTTAGGGAATGG
This sequence comes from Epistrophe grossulariae, assembly GCA_929447395.1. Classification (NCBI taxonomy): domain Eukaryota; kingdom Metazoa; phylum Arthropoda; class Insecta; order Diptera; family Syrphidae; genus Epistrophe; species Epistrophe grossulariae. Next base: position 62,754,234 of record OV839569.1, read on the forward strand.
TGCAATAAAAACCGACTTGTTTTAAATGTTGACAAATGTAAAACTATGAGTTTTACACGTAAAAAATTTCCGTTTTTGTACAACTATACGTTTGATTCTTGTCCGTTATGTAAGGTTTCTATGTTTTCTGACTTAGGTATTATTCTAGATCCCAAATTATCATTTAATGATCATTTAAATTATATTATTAAAAAAGCCAATAGGGTTCTTGGATTCATTAAAAGATTCGGTCGTGATTTTCGGGACCCTTATGTTCTTAAACTTCTATTTATTTCGTTTGTTAGACCAATTCTAGAATATGGCTGTGTAGTATGGTCACCTTATTACTCAATACATGTTACAAGAATTGAAGCGATCCAAAAAAGGTTTCTGCGTTTCTGTCTTCGGTCTCTTCCATGGGCAAGGGAAAATCTACTTCCGCCTTATTCTCAAAGACTAGCTTTGATCAGCCTCCCTTCTTTGACTAACCACAGAAAGTATATACAATTTTGTTTTATTGTTGGGATTATTAATGGTTTGATATCATTACCATCAGTTCTAAGTAAAGTAAATTTCAGTTTCAGTCGTTCAAGTTTAAGGCGACAGCAACCTATTATTCAAATATTTAGCAGATCAAACTATGGTGTATGTAGCCCATTCAATCAATTAATAACAATTTATAACGAGTTTCATTTTTGTTTAGAATCTGTAAATGATAAAATAAAATGTATTAACTTTAAACTTATGTTTTTCAACAATGTTTAATAATAATTGTAAATTATGATATTAGATTATATTAGATTATAAGAACTATTTTTTTTTTTAACATTGTTATCGTTAGATTTTAACGAAATAAATAAATAAAGTATTTTTGAAGTCCTGCCACTCAGAGCACCCGATTTGAAACTCAGAACCGTTGCAAAATCGTGACGCTGAATTTTGTAATTCGTGACGGGAATTTGTATGTCGGTTTGACATGTCACTGACAGCTCCATAGAAAATTTTTTTACCCCCATGCCGCAAAAGAAGTTTTACTTCAAAAATACCATGGACAAATGAAACAAACAAAATTAATTTTCAATGATTTTTAATTTTAGCAAAATTCTTATTTAAAAAATCACAGTTGGCAGGAGTCACCCATAAACCAAAATTCAGCTTTCCGGCGATTATTTCCTAATTGCCTGTTTTTATGGCTTCATTGACTGGACTAAGAAGTAAAATCTACGACTTGGTCACACTTCATAGTTTAGTTTAAGGAAGTATTATGTATTGCTTGTAACTTACAGCTTAAACAGAAAAATTAAATGCCCACATAAATAATATAGAAATAAATTGTTTTAAGAAGTTCTGAAATTGTTCTGATACCATACGTAAGGTACATTATCTTATTTTTTAAACAAATTTTAATTTATGAGAAAAAAAAAATTTTAAATTGCTGAACGATTTGTAAGAAAATAATTTGTTATGTACAATCATACAATATTGTAATGAAAAAATTTAGGTACGCTAATTTTAAGGATTAATTTAAAAATCTATTTTCGAAAAAATCATCAACCAATTTTTGAAATGTCGAATTTACAAAAAATGTATGACTGAAATATTATAATATTATGCGTTTGAATATTTTATACCTGAATATATATTTATAATAAGAGCAAGATAAAATATAAATACCTACCGAAAATGACGATAGAGGAAAATACATAGACCACGAAATTGTTAAATTTAATTTAAATCGGTTCAGCAGATAATGACAGAAACAAAATAAAAATTTTTCTATGAGAGGAAGTGTTGATAATGCTTAAATGTAAATTTTGTTGCTGCTAAATGATGGTTGCTTCTATTATTGGGACACATGATTAAAATCGTAGGATTCGTTTTCGAGTAAAATAAGATTTTCTTCAACGGTTTTTAGGCATGTTGTATGGTAGGTACTTATAATTAGGGCTATATTAAAATAATTTTTGTTTAAAATATCTTAAATAATGTTAAAATAACTGTTTGAACCAGAGTTTAATAAAAATTGGCAAAGTCCATTTCAAAAACTGAACCGTTTTCGATAAAATAATGGTTTAATGGAAGGTGCCATTAATAATAATCTTCTTTTTTTTCATTAAAAGGTACAGGTTGGACCTACTAAAATTAATTATATTTTTTTTAAGTCTCTGGAGCCATTTTTGAGAAAAATAACATTTTCCTAAAAGGGTTAAAAAAATTGTACGATTGGTATAGTTATTATTGCTTGAAAAAAAACGTGTCGGGTTAATGTCCAGAAAATCCTTTTAAAAAAACCGACCTATCCGTTTATGCCGCCTTTTAATGCGTAGATTTTTGCCATACAGCGCGGCGAGGCCATGCAGCCATGTTTTATTCATAAAAGCAGTTCTCGATTTTGAGAATATAATTCTCACATTGCAATTAAAAACAACATAAAATTCCTATTGGTCGGATTGAAAAAATTGACAAAAAGTTTTTAGCTTGAATCTTTACATTAGACTGTCCAAAAATTAGTGGACGGTAAAGTAACTGAAAATCAGTTTTTGAACTTCAAAGAAATCACAAATTGTTTAAAGCACAAACTTAATAAAATTAAAACTAGTCGTTTTTTTTGTGAAAGCTATTCACAGTACAGTAGGGTTTAACACGAGTTACAAATACAACATCCACAGTAGAATAACTGCCAATAAAAGCAGAAGTAGAATCCTATTGCGCTTGGGTTTGTGACGTTTTTTCAAATATCAAATGCAACTGTCCATTTTATGTTCATAACCAAAATTAATTTTTGGTTCTAGTTATTTTTTGTTTTGCTTACTCTGACAGATGTTATTCGGAAATACCAAATGTGAAATATAATATAGTTCATGGAACGGTTTTAAGGTCCCCCACACCAACGCGGATCTGTCGTGGCGACGACGAAAACAACGTGTTGTTTTATTTGACAACCAAGTGTTAGAGTGTGCTCAGAATTATTTTTAAAACACACTTAGCTGTCACTAAATATAACTAAATATGTATATTTTATTAGTTATTTCTTATAAACTTACCTTTTGCACTAGACCGACTATTTTGTTGCGCCATTTTAATTGTTTCAGATTTTTTTTTTCAATTTCACTTGTCAAATGCTTGTGTTCAGCATTCAACTCGGTCTACTCAGTTATTTTATTCTGAGCTCATAGAGCGCGCTCTGAACAAGCTTAGAACACGTTCAGAACGAAAAAAGAAACACACATTTTAAGCTTTAAACGTTCAGAGTTAAAACAGAAATACAATTTTTTGTTTGACAGTTCAGGCTCTGCTCTGAACTAACAAAGAACAACGCTTATTGTTATTTTCGTCGTCGCCACGAAAGATTCGCGTTGGTGTAGGTGAAACTTTATTTATTGATCTTAAATCATTTTTTTTTACCAAGTAAATCGAAACAAAATTTAAACAATGCGTGACAGCCGACACTTTTTCAGAGAGCTAGAATTGCGATTATTACGTTGAGAACTCAAGTAATTTTGAAAATTACAGAAAAAGTACTTTCATCTCAAATTATCTTATTTTATTTGAAAGCTCATTTCTCTTTGTATTTGTTTTAATCGTTAATCACTTGTAATATATACATACAATGCATATCGCAGTTAAAAATCTCAAACCCCCAGAATGATTAATAAACATTGCTGATGCTAATGAAATCTATAATTCCTCAATAGTCGCAGATGATTGGATACCAAGGAAAACCACATTTTGCTTGTTTTCTATAAGTAACCGAATAGATCTTTTTTCATTTAATCTAGTTTGTCAGAACTTAACGGTTCATATCGCATGAATAATGTTTTTAATTTGCCTTCTTGTCATAATTTTGTTCGGATTTATATTTTATCAATTCAAATATGCTAAATTAACAAAAGCTGGTAACCGTTTTCCCGGGCCACCGAACTTGCCATTTCTTGGTAACGCACAATATTTCATAAATGTCCCTCTGGAGGATAATATAAGAATTATAGGAGAGTTTATTGTTAAATATGGTGAAACCTACCGCGTGTGGATTGGAAAAGAATTGAATATATTTTTTCAAAACAGAGATGACTTAAGAATTATCTTGGCTGACAATACATTTCTAAATAAAGCCTCACTTTACGATCTTATGAAACCTTGGTTAAATGAAGGATTACTTGTTAGCAAAGGTAAAAGTTATTGAAAGTTAAAATTATTGACATTAAATAAATAAAGATTTATTTCAGGGAAAAAATGGCACAAACGTAGGAAAATAATTACACCAGCATTCCATTTTACCATTCTTGAACAATATACCAATGTTTTCGAAAAACAAAGTCGTGTGCTCTGTTGTGTTTTGAAAAAGCTAATGGAATTGGATTCCTTTGAGTTATATCAGGCAGTTAATAGATATACAATGGATGTAATTTCTGGTAGGTTTTTTTAAAACTAGTCCTATATTTTTAAAAGGTTTTATCAAAATCATTAATTAAGTCAACCAATTTAGATGGAAGTTTTGTATATGTTGACTTTGATTGTATTTAAAAATGTAATTCCTCTTTGGTGCTGCGTATTCATGCCCATTGTCTGTTTCATTCGATCACATAATATTACCTAAGCAACTACTGGACAGTGACAGTGACAGTGACAGTGACAGTGACAGTGACAGTGACAGTGACAGTGACAGTGACAGTGACAGTGACAGTGACAGTGACAGTGACAGTGACAGCTCTTATCAATTTGAATTTAAAAACTGAAAACCAGTAGGTTCTAGGACTTGCATATATAGCCTTGGTGTCAACACAATTTCAAAGGTTGTTTAAACAATTTATTTATAGGTGCTATAAAATATAGGCTTCCATAACTAATTTATTTCTTTTAAAATCAGGTGATCTAAATAATTCAAACTTTAAAACCACAGTGTATTTATTAATTTATTTTAATTGATTTCAATAGTATCGCCCTTTCTATTGGTTAATGTTTTTTTACAAATATCTGCAGAAATATCTATTTGGTTAGTCCACCACATTCTATGATTTAACTATTTTTAATACTTCAAAACATTTTTTAGGAGTTAACTCGAATTTATCTTTGAAACTGGTATGATCTCGCACTGACACACTGGGTGGCTTTTAAATCATTTTGAGAAATCACATATGAGCATGTACGACTTACGTGTGGCCCAGTCGTGAAGGTTTTCCTTTTAAAATTTCGTCAAAATAAAATAAATTTATAAAATAAAACTAAGGCCATTTTTGTGGCTTTTCTACATCCTCCTGCTTCAGGAATTCATCAACTAACTAACAAGTAACTTTAATTCATATTTTGTCAATCTTAACTAAGACGATAATTGTAATTAAGAAATAAATCACGCCATCTATAGAAAAATAGAAGATAAACGTCTGCTGAGTCAGCCAATATGACCTATAATTCACTTTTAATCCCGCTTCAAAGTTTAAAGTGCGCACACTTGCTACAGACGGCTATATATACTGATCTTTCACTCACCGATTTAATTAGATTTAACGACAGAACTTTGTTATTAAAGTTACAATCACAATTTGTGCTCTTAAAAGAAATGTTAATAAATAAAAAAAAACTAACCGGTTGTCAACTCGCACATGTTATCTGGCAACTGGCACGTGGATTGACAATTGATGTTGTGCTTTATATTATCTCACCATTAGCAATGAGTGAGCGTTAAGAAATTATCCTTTTACGTCGAATTCAGCAAGACAACTTATGAGTTGGTAAAGTCATATCGGCCTGTTTAAACTAACGCGCATTTAAATATGAAAAAGAAAACAAAGTTAACACTATGTTTAAGTGTTTAAGAGCTAATTCGCTGCTCTTCGGTGCTTATTAATTAGGGGTTTGATATTCTTCAATTTGAAACACCGCTTGAATCTGAAATTACATTAACGTTAAATGCACGATTAAGTTGAAGGTACTTGCTTATATACTTTAATTAGTTTTTTGATATAAGATAATAAAAAAGCACAAGAAAAGCAGAGATAATATTTTTTTTCTTTAATTTCAAAAAAAAAAACTTTGAACTTTCTAAAATTATATACATACTCGTAAAATTGAAATGAAATGTTGTTCGTTGGTAAGCACATCATTTAAGAACGTCTGGACCGATTTTGTTTTTCTTTTTTTTTTGTATTATTAAATATTTTGAAGATTTTACGAACAGAAAAATTACCGGAACATCGAAAAATTCGGGGAAAATTGAAAAGTGCTAAAAAATTTTTTTATGAGTTCGTCACCGCAGCTCACATTTAAAACCATGGATTTGCGTAATTCTTTTTTTGCTAATCTATTTGCACTGTTTTTATAGTAGTTTTAATAAAACCCGCCTATTGCCACGCCCTTTTTTATTATATTTGAAATATATCTTATCTAACAACAATAGAAAGCTTTCTTCATAATAAATTATAATTATTATTAAATGGTTATTATTATAAAGCATAATAAAAATTTGATTTGTTTGGAAATACGCCCACGCCCACCACGCCACGCCTACTTTTTGAATATACTTTATACATACTTATTAAACCTAAGCAGAAATCTGCAATTATTTAATTGAGCTCTCTTGAAATTAAAGCATAATATTATTACTTTTTTTGGAAGTCCACCCTCTTTCACGCCCACTTTTCTTATAATTGAGTTTTCTTAACAACGTCACTAGAAACCTAAAATTTAGCTGTTTGTTTTTTTTTTATTTGTATCAAAAACTGTAAGTCGTTAAGAAGACGTCAAAAATCAAGAGATTTTATTTTTGCTCAAATTGAAAAGCATAATTGCAGAGTAAGCAAATCGACCTGCCGATTTAGGCTATTTTGTTTCTTATACATAACATACTAACTAGAGACAGATAGACGGTGCGTCTAAAATTGAACTTTCTAAAATTATATACATACTCGTAAAATTGAAATGAAATGTTGTTCGTTGGTAAGCACATCATTTAAGAACGTCTGGACCGATTTTGTTTTTCTTTTTTTTTTGTATTATTAAATATTTTGAAGATTTTACGAACAGAAAAATTACCGGAACATCGAAAAATTCGGGGAAAATTGAAAAGTGCTAAAAAAATTTTTTATGAGTTCGTCACCGCAGCTCACATTTAAAACCATGGATTTGCGTAATTCTTTTTTTGCTAATCTATTTGCACTGTTTTTATAGTAGTTTTAATAAAACCCGCCTATTGCCACGCCCTTTTTTATTATATTTGAAATATATCTTATCTAACAACAATAGAAAGCTTTCTTCATAATAAATTATAATTATTATTAAATGGTTATTATTATAAAGCATAATATAAATTTGATTTGTTTGGAAATACGTCCACGCCCACCACGCCACGCCTACTTTTTGAATATACTTTATACATACTTATTAAACCTAAGCAGAAATCTGCAATTATTTAATTGAGCTCTCTTGAAATTAAAGCATAATATTATTACTTTTTTTGGAAGTCCACCCTCTTTCACGCCCACTTTTCTTATAATTGAGTTTTCTTAACAACGTCACTAGAAACCTAAAATTTAGCTGTTTGTTTTTTTTTTATTTGTATCAAAAACTGTAAGTCGTTAAGAAGACGTCAAAAATCAAGAGATTTTATTTTTGCTCAAATTGAAAAGCATAATTGCAGAGTAAGCAAATCGACCTGCCGATTTAGGCTATTTTGTTTCTTATACATAACATACTAACTAGAGACAGATAGACGGTGCGTCAGCGCGGCGTCGCATGGTAAATATTGAGTTCGGATTTTTTTACGAATACAAAACTTGCTATATAGGGTCTTCATATACGTATATATTACAAGTTAAAATAGTACATTCAGGGAATGACTAATAAACATATAGAGTTGCTAAGCTTGAGTTCATAAAATATTTAACCCCATGGCAGTAACAGATCACTTTATCACCTTCGAGTCCAAGGAAAACGACATTCACAATCACATATTACTGATTAGTGAATCTATACATTTTGTACCTATTGTCATTATGTTTCGCTTGGCAGAACTTAACAGTTCATATCGCTATAGAATCATGTTTTTGTTGATTTGTCCTTTTGTGATAATTTTATTCGGATATATATTTTACGAACTGAAATATGTTAAATTTACAAAGGCTGGAAACCGTATACCGGGTCCCCCGAACTTGCCAATTCTTGGTAACGCTCAATATTTCTTAAATATCCCGATAGAGGATAATTTAAAAATTCTCGGAGAATATATTGTGCAATATGGTGAAACATACCGTGTGTGGATTGGAAAAGAATTGAATGTGTTTTTTCATAATAGTGAGGATTTGAAGGTTATAATGAGTGGCAGTGCATTTTTAAATAAAGCTTCATTTTACGATGTTATGAAACCTTGGTTGAATGAAGGATTACTTCTTAACAAAGGTAAAATTAATTCAAAAAATTCAAATTTCCTGACAGTGAATAAAAATTATTAATTTCAGGACAAAAGTGGCATAGTCGTAGAAAAATAACTACACCAGCATTTCATTTTACCATTCTTGAACAATATACGAAAGTTTTCGAAAAACAAAGCCAGGTGCTTTGTGATATTTTGAAAAATCATATGGAATTGGAGGATTCCTTTGAGCTGTATAAGCCAGTTAATAGATGTACGATGGATATAATTACTGGTAGGTCGTTTCCGCACATTTAACACGTTTAATAGTTTTATGAAATATTTCTCTTTTTTTTTTTTTGAGAAAAATGATCACCTAATGCTCGGTGTTCAGCAAAAAATGTCAGTGTAGGGAAGATAGGAAGTTTATTCTCAGTCTGAGTTGCATTGGATTGCGTACATCTGTCCTTCTTTTAAGCTCTCACAGGGTTTCCATTTGCATCATAAATTTCAGCAATTTGGAGAAAACAATAAAACTCAAATGCTCTTTGATAAAAAAAAACTCTGAAAAAGCTTCCAGAAAAAAGCTGTTTTTTTCATTTAAGATTTTCATAAAATTGCTTTATGTAAAGGTTCCCACAAACCAACGCGATGGCGGTGGCGATCACGATACAAATGTGGATGCCGCACATATATATCAAAGGAGAGGCACAAATCTACGCGATTAAAGTGTGCCTTTCCTTTGATTTTTGTATGAGGCATCCACATTTCTATGGTGAACGCTACCCCCATCGCGTTGGTTTGCGCGTAGCTTAACAGAGATCTTAGTTACAAATGTTTAACTTTTTAGAGTCAATAAAAATAAATAAAACTCTATGATAAGTCAATAAGTGCCAGTTTTACAGTGCCCTCTTACTATAGAATAAGTTCCACTTAAGATCCGCATATTTGCTCTTTAGGTCAAGTTTAAGAGTTTGCGTAAGTGGCACTTAAGTGTCAAATATAGGAGAATTAAGTTTCACTTATTAAGGTAAGTTTGCATTGCGAAATTGGGCTTTTGTCTTCCAAATTCACCACTTAAATGCAACTTACTTTGACTGTGAAACTAGGCCTAAGTATCTAAATGTTGATTTAAATTAAAGAGAGCTTAATTATACAAAATGAATTTTAAAAAACAAGAAAAGTGGGCGGTCAGTTGGCATATTTCTAAACAAAAAAATATTAAATATGTGAAGCGTTTAGACATCAAAGGGCCATCCCACACTTGGTCAATTTTAAAGTAGACTAAACCAAGCTGAGTTACTTTTGCTTCAATCGCACATGGAGTAAAAACAAATTGGCGGAAAATTTTGTGTGCGTGTAATGGCTTTTCACAAAATTCACAATAAAAAATCGTTTGCTTTTAGAAAAATAACAATTGAACTGCTCATCCCAGCTGCTAGTAGAAATAAACGATGAAATTTCTATAGAAATCTGTTAACTAGTTTTTGAGTCTATTTTACCTATTTATTATATGTACATAAGCCGGATTCTGTGCCAATATTTACCTTGGCTTACTCTTTTCAAAGTCCAAATTATATTGAACTCTGGAGAACAGATTCCCCTTTTTTATACTTATTTTATGTGACACTTTCTACAAAATATATTATTCAACGATCTCTCGATAATTTTTACAGTGATCATATGAAGTTATAAAGTTTTCAACTATAACATGCACAGGGCCACCTAGCGGTCTAAACAGGGCCACCTAGCGGTCTAAATTTTGTGATTTTCTTAAAAAAAAAAAAAAAAAACATATATTGTGAATATGAATCTAATTCATTTATAAACAGAATTTGTTGTGCCAAATTTAAATCGTTTTTGTCAAAGCCTAGTACACTGCTGATGCGAAACGAAAAATCCCATACAAAAATGACAAAACGAAATCATAAAAGACAAATTTCGTTCTTCTTTTCGTTTTGCATTTCGCTGTTCGAAGAGCGAAATTTATAATTGCAGCAGATTATTTGGTGAAGTCTCCACTCCTTTTTCGCACTGAATTATTTTACAAACTATTTATTATGTGCGGAAAAATGACAGTTTTATTTTTTTGTTTTATTTTATTTGTTTATCATTTTCTTGATTTTTTGCGTTTATGTTTGATTTTGTTTCTGGAATTATCGAAACTCTCCAAGAATATTTTCCGTTGTGTTTTCGCCAGATTTTCGTTGTCTGTTTGCAGATCACGGAAAAATTTCGTTTGGCATCAGCAGCGTACTAGGATTTAACAAGAAAAGATTGTACCATTGAAAAATTGTGGTGTGAAAAATAAATAACATCTTAATCATGCAAATGTAGGATAACTTTTAATAATTATATTTCAATTGAAATAAACTAAAATAGATAACGTGCAGAGACAAAAATGAAATAAAATTTCTTAAAAATTCAATAAAATGAAAAAAGGTACGTATACGCCCGAGTACACATTCAACTGTTTTTTCGTTGTTTTTTAGAAAAAAAAAAATAAACTACGAATACATCAAAAAGATAGACTGGTCATAATTAAAAATCTAAAAAAAAAAAAATTCGACTTTACATGAAGTATAAGAATAACAACCATTTTTGAATTAAGTCAAATTGCAGAAAATGTTACCCCTAGGCTTAATTCTTTAATTAATTTACTTTTTTGACACCAAGACAACAAATATATAATGTGGAAATGAGTCATTTTTATCTATCAAAGGGTACGGCTAAATTCTGGAATAAATATGTACCGAAATTAACTCAAAATTTGTTCAAACTGATTTTGTTAAAAATTTTACGTTAGTATTTTTTTGTTTTAACATTCAATACTCTTATCAATTTTGACTCAAACACTTAAAAACAAATGCTAAAATGTGTTCTAGTTGAGTAAATGTGTGGGAAAAAGGAAAAAATGGTTTAAAAAAATGTAATCTATTGTTTAGTTGCTCCAAAGTTCCTTTTTTCTGGGTCGATTTTCTTCTTTTTTTTTGTCAAAATTTTTTAAGCTTTTTATGCATTCCCTTTTTTTTGAGGACCAAAAATAATGGTTCTTGTCGTACATTTTTTAACAGTTAATACAAAATTAATTTTTCTCAAAAACGTGACCACAACTAAAAAAACAAATCCAGGAATGATTAATACAATTTAAAGGGTACGTTTTTGTTAAAAAAAATCGAAAAATGGTTATTAATGCTATATCCCTCCAATAGAACCATTTGTTTTTTATTTTCTCGGAACTTATTTTGATCAATTTTTTATAGAGAATGTTTTAAAAAGTTTTAATAGTAAGTATATTGTATACCAATTTTTTTTTTTGAAAACTTAAGAAAACGACTTGGTCAATTTTTATCAAACTTAGCAATCTAGGAGATTTTAAACAAACTATTTCTATAACCAAGAATAACGCGTCTCATACGATTTTGAATTAAATTTTTTTGGAAACTTAAACGATCAATAATATTCCTAAAATAAATGTTTCATTAAAGCGGTACCTCTCATAGAACCATTTTATGTCTCATTATGTGTTCAATTGAATTTAATATAATTATTTATGTAAAAGCATATCTTATTGCATATAAAAATTTTCAAAAAAAAAATTTTTGGAATCATAAAAAAAAGGACTTTTTGGAAAATTTGCTATTTCAAATACGGGTAGAAGCTTTCTTTAGAAGCTCAACTTTTTACTTCACATTTATAAGAACCAACAGTTGGCAATCCAATATTATTGTTTTAAAAATGTTTAAAAATTTGTATATATAAAAAAAAAATTTTTTTACTGTTCCAACGATTTTTTTAATTTTTGTCTCATAAATTTAGATTTATTAAAGAAATCAGATCGAAATAGCGTTGGTTTCAAAACAATTTCAGAAGTTGTTTAGTTAAATTATTTCTATTTATATTTTTTTTTTAATAATTTGTCAGTAGTTAAGTTCATTGTATACATAATGTCCAACTTGGTACTATATTGATCATTTTTATGTACTCATACAATATTACCGTATACTAAACGGCGGCGCAGGTACATAAGGCCCAGGGACATAAAGCTCAAATTTTATTTTTGGGGCTCAAATTTAATTTGGGCTTTATGTGTCACCCAAGCCCCAAATATTTTTTGTTAACAATGGGACATAAATCCTAAATTTTTTAAAGCATAGAAGATAATAATAATTGTGTTAGGTTTTTTTGCCCAAAACCATAACGCCAGATTCTTTAAATGTAAAAGAAACTTTGCCTACACTCAACCTGGCACCTACCCCAAATCCTATAGTGAGCCCAAGCAGGGGGTTGCAAGTAAAAAATGTCAATTCGCCCAAAAAATCCCATTTTATCTATACATACCTCATTGTTTACACGCCACGCGCCGCGCGCGCCTTCCCTTGTGCCTTTTTCCTCGTTCCTTTTTATAGCAATCAGAATGCTTCAAGGAATTTGGTGTATTCTAAAATGGGACATTTTGGGCGATCTGACATTTTTTACTTTTGTCTTAGTGCCCAAAATAAACAAACAGTATGTCATTAATCATTATGCCCAAGTTTAGAAACACGAGACATATTTTGATCGATATGACCATTACTAATTTGGACGTTATGATATATTTGAAAATTGTTTTGGGCACTATGACATTGACTTTGGGCTTTGTGGCATTTTTTGGGCGATGTGTCCATACTTGGGCGTTGATGATGAAACGATGATTTAAAATTCATAATACCCAAAAAAAAGGTTATGGTTTTGGGCGAAAAGACCTAACGTCATAATTTGTTTATGTTTTATTTGAAAGAAAATTAATACAGTGCTAGCATCCAGCATTACGGCGCGGGCGGCGTATTAACAGTGAGGTATGTATGGGGGGGGCATGCTGCCCCCTGCAACCCCCCTGCTTGGGCACACTATAGGATTTGGGGTTGGTGCGAGGTTCATATTTGTATTCATATTGTACAGTGTCATATTTATTCGTGACTTTTTTTTGCCTTATTTTCTGTTTCATTTAAATGTTTAAAAACCTCAGAGGTCATCAAGATCAAGACCTCTTCATAAGAAACCTTCTCATAGTACCTACTATGGTGCACGTGATCCAATCTCTTATATTTTTAGTAGAATATTTAACTTTGTATATGATGAAAATTTGGATTTTATTGTGGTGTGTCGCGAAGCTTTCAAATTTAAATTTAAGATAGGCTTAAGCGTATTGTGATTTGTACTTACATATTTAGTTTATGACAGCTACTATATTAATATATCTGTAATTGTGTAATGTAAACAGCTGTCGAGCCATCAATTTATTCATTTATATAAAAAAAAGAAGTAAAATTTTAATTAAGTTATTTAAAAAGATGATCATGAATATAAAACTGAAATCAACACAAAAAAATAACTGCTGTAGACGGTACCTTTAGTTTTAATAGAGACAAAACTTATTCGTAAAAACTACAAAAATCACATACAAATTATGGACTTCTTACTGACATAGCTTTTTTTTAAGTGCGTCTAATTAAAACAAAATGAGTTTGTCAAATAAAAGACACCCTAATTTATACATATTATGTATCATCGAGCCCTTATCACTTTGTTTATCGTAAGCGACAAAATATTCATTTTGTAGAAAACAAATTCTTTTTATTATTTAATAATAACCACATTTTAGCATTTGTTCGTCTATTTAAAATTAATTAAAAACTTCATGGGATGTAATCAAAGTCGTCTTTAAACTGTAGCTAAAGTGTAAGTGATCATTTCTGTGATCAATTTTGATGTCAATGTCAATATTTATTTAAAGTATAATAATTAAATAAACTTGTATTTTTAAATAGGTAACTAGAATTTGAATAAGAGATGTATTTACTGATTCATTTGATATATGACCTGTAGTTTAGAAAGCGATATGAATGCGTCCCCATAAAGGTTCCCACAAATCAACACGATGGCGGAGGCGATCACGATAAAAATGTGGATGCCGCTCATATAAATCAAAGGAGAGGCACACATCTACGCGATTGAAGTGTGCCTCTCCTTTGATTTTTATATGAGGCATCCACATTTTTATCGTGAACGCCACCGCCATGCCATCGCGTTGGTTCGCGTGTAGCTTAAATTGAAACATTTATGCTTTATTGTTAGTGAAAAGTCTCTTGCAAATACAAAACATAAATACTGAAAAAGGAAGTTTTCATTGAACGACTACATATTCACATTTAAAGGCTTGATTTTGCCGGTACCGATACGGACACCAGCCCGATACATTCTCGCTCCGATAAAATATTCTTCCAAAAGAATTCGAGACCACAGCGAGACCATCACGGTAGCAGAGTAGGAACAATATTGATAGAGTGAAAATTCCCATTTTTTTAGTGTTAGAATATTTGATCGTATAGTGAGTCCGTATCGATAAAGTTTTGGAATGTTGTGAATCAAGTTTATAACTTCCTATGCAATCATTAGCTAAATGAGCGAATTCGTGCAAATCGTGAATCTTTAGGTAGTGTAATGCTAATATTAAATAGGTATATGGCGTGTAGGTAAGTGATACTTTTCTTTATATTGATTAATTTACCCATGACTTATTGTTAATAACTGTATATTCGTGGACGTACCTATTTTAATTGTAAAATAAATGATTTTTGTTCCCAGGAAATTACGCAAAAGCCGTTAATTACCTACAAATGAAGGTACAGTTTAAAGTACGGAAATTAAAAAGCAATTTAAAGCAAATTCAAAGATAATTATACATACATATATATAAAAGAGTAAAACACACATTAACATGACATAATGTCAATTTTGTAAGCCTCCTAAGAATTAAAACATGTCAAATACTTTTGATTATACAATGCGGTTCGATTGATTAAATACACGAACAAAAATTTAGTAAAATACTCATTTCCTCGTTAATAAAAATAAAATGGTATTATCGATATAACCAAATTAAAAATTAATACTATAACAATAATGTAGAAGAAAATTGTATTACCTCCAGTTAAGACAGGCAAGTACAACTCGTTTATGTTTATTATTGTGTTTGTAAATGAGGGAAACCACTAGCAGCATTCATTCATTCATCATTGGTCCAAACTAAAACTGATAAAAAGACCCCTCACAATTTAATAACGTGTCCACACAAAATCATATCGGTTTTCGGTTTTAATCCAGCGTTGCCGAATTGGCACGATCGTGCTTTAATTGATTTTTGTTCTTTTTTAATTCTTGCACTTGCATATTGGATAATAGTAAGAAGATTTTTTTTGCATATAAATATTTTTTATTTCTTTCACCATTTTGTTGAAAATAAATAAATAATATGGCATTTTTATCAAATATAATTTGTTACTTGTACCTACAATGCAGGAGGGGGCTATTTTGAATAATTTTTGTAATTTAAATAAAAAAGAATTTGAGCCAACAGTAAAAATAAAAATAAATAAACCAAGTGTTATTTAAAAAAAGGTTATTTTTATTTGTATTAGAACCCTGTCCGTTTGAATTCAAATTGTTAACTTTCTATGGTAAATTTTATAACTTTTTTAAGAAATTTCAAAAAATTATTTTTGGTGAAAAGTTTAGGAAACTCAGACTCAGGTAGCGTACTCAGGTGTTGGACTTCCACTAATTTGATTTGCGAAACTGGAGAGAGCTTGAGGCCAAGCCTTTAAGTTGCCAATACTTTTACATTCGGCTTCTTAATGACCGGCAGTACGGCTTTCCTAGCAATAGGTCCACTGGTGATCTGATAGTATATCTCACTGAAAAGCGGCACAAATATTTACATCGTTTTGGAGAAAGTAGGATTATTGCACTTGTTATTTCAAAAGCGTTTGATAGAGTTTGGACCATGTACTATATGCATTCGGTATCGACGAATCTCTTCTTCATTGGATTAAAAATTACCTTTCGGACCGCTCAATACAAATTGTATTGGACGGTTTTAAGTCTGATATCCATAAAATCAATGCTGGTGTGCCCCAGGGTTCCGTTTTGTCTCCGACTCTCTTCCTCATTTTCATCAATGATCTCTTGTCTGAAACTTCTAATCCATTAAACTGTTTTGCTGACGATAGCAACCTCAGCTTTTCATATATTCGTTTTCAGTTTTACATCCCTCTTTTTTGGATGTAGAATTAGAACGGCTGCGTATGATTAGTTCATTATATTCTGATCTCGACAACATTGTCCAATGGGGATTTAAAAACCGTGTAGAATTTAATGCTTCTAAAACTCAATGCTGTCTCCTGTCGTTAAAGCGAAACCCACCCCCATGCCACTATTCATGAGCAGCACTTGCTGAAGAAACCAACAACCTTTCAGTTCTCGGTATGTGCATCACAGACCACATATTGTGGAATGATCATATATTCGACGTCGCCAAAAATGCGGCTAAGTGTCTAATTTTTCTCCCCCTCTGATCTGGCTGTAATTTATAAAGCCTTCATTCATCCAAAACTGGAGTATAACTCTCACATATGGGCGGGTGCTCAAATAACCCACTTAAATCTATTGTATAGAATCTAAAAAAAGAGCTCTTAAAATGATACGCATACGTGATACAGCTTTAACAGAAAAAATAACATCTTTGGAACACCGCCTTAATGTTTCATGTCTGTCTCTATTTTATCGCTATTTTTATAAACAGTGTTCAAGTGAAATAGCCAGTTGCATCCCTCCCCTTAAACAATTTAACCGTAATACTCACACTTTTAGGAATGCTCATCAGTTTACCCTTAAGCCCAACTTCGGACGTACTGTTAAGTACAGAGATTCCTTTTTTAGTCGCACATCAAGAATGTGGAATGCTTTACCTGGTTCTATTTTTCCCTCCCATTTTAATGTGGAGAACTTCAAAACCAATGTGCATCAGTATCTCCTCTTAAATCCTTCCTTTTTTCCTAACGCTGTGTTTATCGTATTAAGTGATAATCTTTTTAGTGCGCGCTCAATAGCTTTGTATGTTCTGGTTCGCGCAGTGCGGCGACATGGTAAAACTCTACTATTTCCTATATATATATATATGTATAGGTATAGACCTTATTCTATTCTGTGTAATTTTTTAATTTTTAATTCTCAAGAGCCATTTATATGCGTTTTAATTTTATTTAGAAATTATCGTTTAACCCTCTGACAGATAGCAGAATAATAACGTTCACGTGAAAAATAAGCAATATAATGTAGTGTATACAACCATAATAATGGATTTAACAATATATCAGTTGTAATTAAAGAAATCTTGTTTTTTACATTTTATGTTCTTTTAATGTTCTTCTATATTTCTGAAACAACGACTGCATATAAATGATATTGACATATAAAATGCACGACTGAGTTGCACGTAAGTGCTCGTTTAGCTATATTGGTTTGTGAGAGTTAATTTAATTATTTAATAAAAGTACATAATAAATCTTAATATGAGTATATATATTATTTAGTTGCAAAGGAAAACAAAAGAATAGTAGTGAAGAGAATAAGTTAGGTTAGGTTTACGTGGCTGTCAGCGGGACGCTTGACACACTTAAACTATGATACCACAAGAAGACCTATTTTATTTTGCTTCAATGTAAATCCTATAGATAAATGCAAGAATTTGACATAATCTTATTTCCAATACGCGTTTTACGAAAGCGACAGTAAAACGACACGGCTCCAGAAGCGTTAATTGGAGTTTAAGTAAAACTAAAACTTTACCATTCCCTCCTTTCTTCACTAGTCTATTCACTAAAACGATAGTTGTTAATACTTAAGCTCCAATTTTCGCTTCTATAGCCGTGTCGTTTTACTGTCATTTTACTAAAACGACGGTTTTACTATACGACGGAATAAGGGTGAATGTCTTTCGACTGAAATTTCAGATTTTTTACGTCCAAGGACATAAATTTAGAAATCTGAAAATTCAAAAGTAAAAAATAAAACCGGTCCAATGTAGTAGCTCGTAACGCGAATCTTTCGTGGCGACCGCGACGACGAAAACAATAATAACAAAATATTGTGTTGTTATTATTGTTTTCATCGTCGCCACGAAAGATTCGCGTTGTCGTGGGGGATCCTTAATGCTACTAATATCAACCAAAATGCATTGTGAGCATTTTATTTACTTTCTATAATACTTTTATTATAATTCTGAAGTATTTTAGTCAAAAACGACTAAAAATAAGTAAATAGACCTACAGTTAATTAACTGCAGTTAAAAGACTTAATGACTAAAAACAACACAAGGCCAGTACTGAAGAAATTCGAGTGACTAAAAAGACTAAAACCGGGTTAAAAAGTACTGCAGTTAGTTAACTTCTAGTCAATTAAATTCTTTTATGAACTGCATAGTATTAATATTAGTACTGACTACGACTGCCCGAATTACAGTTAAAGTCTTTTTGTAAGTTAAAAGACTTAAGGAAATTAGTCTTTTTAGTCAATTAACTGCAATACCGAAAAGACTGCATTTTTTACAACTCTGAATTATGCAGGTTTGCAGACATAACATCATTTTTTGAAATTTGGTGGTTAAAGTATGTGTTTGTGAATATTTATCGTTTCGAATAATTAAATTATTAAAGTTACTTTTTCGTAAAAATATCCCTTATATCCCAAACTATTTTTTTTATCATATGCCCTACAAAAATGTTTGACCATACTTTGGCGATATTTCAATATTCTAGTTTTGTCTTCATTTTCATAGTACATTCAGCAGTTTAAAAGACCTAATTCAAAAATATATTAAAAAATCTATACCTATACATATACCTACATATTTAGATGTAGATAAATGCATATAGATATGTGATAATGGCCTTCGGCTTAAGACATCAAAAAAAATTTGTTTGGTCAGTAATTTTTTTTACTAATGTGAATATAACGGACACCCACGAAGATTAATAATTTCAATTATATTTTTTTTTGTTCTTTAAAACCCTTGTTTTTTTTTTAACCGACTGTTCTACTAGTAAAATGAAGAATTTAAACAACTCATATATGCTCGCAAATGTGAGGAATATGCAATGTTCTGTTTTCATCTCATCACAAACTTGCATACGGTCGCAAATGATGGCAAACTTTCACAAATTATATGCAAGAGTGTTCACACGATATGCAAGAAACTTGCAAATTTATATGCGACCTTATATGCGCAAATCATTTGCCAGCATATGCGGACTGTGCCAAAAGAGTGTTCAGACGATATGCGAACAAATTCGCATATCATGACGTAAAAATGACGTCAGAGTCGCATACGTTTGCGACTTTTATATGCCGTCTGCTCATAGCTTAAGTGGGTTGATAGGTACAAGTATCATGAAATCGCATTCAAAAATCTTGTAGTTAGTTTTTCAGCTTGTGGTAGATGTGGGAGATTAAAAACTGCGATTTTCCAATTATTGTGTCAGAAATATAACCACCTAAATTAATATATTGAAAACAAGAAAAGAAAGTCTGTTATTTTTTCTAAGCTTAAAGACTACAATTTTAATTATCCGATAAATAAAATCAAAGATATTAGCTTTTTAAGTCATCCATGGATTTTGCAAATCATCGAGCTTACAAAAGTTACCAGCACTCTAGGAGAAAAGTTGAATGGGGGCGGCAGTCAAAAGCAAAAACTGTAAATGGATTCTGCCAAAGAAAACATTGAAAAAGGGTCACACAGAATAACTCGACGTATACATGAGGATACATGAGCCTTCATAAAGTCACTAACCAAAACAAAAAACACCAAACCGAAAGCTTTTAAACAAAACGAGTATTTCTACTATGTTATAAGCTCATAGGAATTTATTTTTTACCTAAAACAATTCGCAGATAACACAAAAATAATAAAAAAAAATATTATTTGGGGGCTAGCACATACACCCCGCTTCAACTGAATAAGCACAAACATTTTCAAAGTTACGTTGTCCATTTTTTCCAAACCTTATGTGTTAAAGTAGCATTTGATGAACGATTAAATTTCACTTAAAACACTTCAACTGTTGATTTAATGTATCAATCATTTGAGAACGCTCATACAAAATGAAGATAATGGACCTTGTGTCTATTCAGTTGAAGCAAAAAAAATTTGCATTTTTAAATATGGAACGCTTTGCAAGAGAGCCAGAGAAAAAATAGCGGTACTTTTTGAATTATTCTTACTGATTTCTTTTCTCAACATCATAACCAAACAGTAAGCATCATCAAATGATACATTGACATATAAGGTTTTTAAAAAATGGACAACGTACCTTAGAAAATGTTTGTTTTTATTTAGTTGAAGCGGAGTGTACTTATGCGTCCAATTTCACCCATGATTTTCAAATAATTTTTAATATTTTGTTTCCTAATATTTTACGCCTGTTGATGTAACTGTTTAGTAAATGTCACACCAAAATATTTTTACTCTAACAACTTTCATATTTTGAATTAAGTGCTGCCAGATTTGCAAAATAACACACTGTGCGCCGCCAACGCATACAACTTACAAGGTATATTTAAAATACCGATCTAGTTTTTTTCGTGAATGCAAAACTTGTCATATTGGCCCTATTTGTAAACAATTATACATACTCATACATATATTATTATCGCAAGTAAAAAATCTTACATTCAAAGAACGAGTCATAAACATTGCTACTAAACTTGATGTAATAAAATACTCCATGATTGTCACAGATGCGCTCGGAGTGCAAGGAAAACAACATTTGCTTGCTCGCAGTCGCATTGACTAGATCAACATTCGGTTGTCATTAAGTTTCGCTTGTCAGAACTCAACAGTTCATTTCGCTATATGTATATAGAATCATGTTTTTAATATTCCCTCTTGTGATAATTTTGTTGGGATTTATAATTTATCAATTAAAATATGCCAAATTTACAAAGGCTGGAAATCGTATACCGGGTCCTCCGAACTTGCCAATTCTTGGTAACGCTCAATATTTCATAAACATTCCGGTGGAGGATAATATGAAAATTCTAGGGGAATATATCGTACAATATGGTGAAACTTATCGCGTGTGGATTGGAAAAGAATTGAATGTGTTTTTTTATAACAGTGAGGATTTGAAGGTTATAATAAGTGGCAGTAAATTTTTAAATAAAGGTTCACCTTACGATCTAATGAAACCTTGGTTAAATGAAGGATTACTTCTTAGCAAAGGTATAAGTTCAACCTTGACACAGTGAATTTAAAAAAATTCGTTTTGATTTTTTGTTTGTTTTTTTTTTTAGGGAAAAAGTGGTACAGTCGTAGAAAAATAATTACGCCAGCATTTCATTTTACCATTCTTGAACAATTTACAAAAATTTTCGAAAAACAAAGCCGGATTCTTTGTGATGTTTTGAAAAAGTTGATGGAATTGGAAGATTCATTTGAATTATATCAGGCAGTTAATAGACATACGATGGATGTAATTTCTGGTAGGTAATTTGTACAAATTTTCAACATTTATAAATGGTTTTTCTTAAAAAGTATCAGTTTCTGTTTTTATGTATATTTTGTTTTGATAAAAAATAATCATCTCGAATAACAAATCCAATGGAGCGCAATATTCACGATTAAAGAATTTGTGAGTCAGTGAATCATCTTCACTCTCCTTTATCTATACAAAATTATTTGCATTTATTATTCCTATATCAAAAGTGTTGTGGATCGAATACAATAGCGACATCAGCTTTAGTACGCTTTTTTTTTCTTTTTTTTTTCCGTTCTGCGATTTACAAACCGCAAGATGGCTGAGGTTGATGAAACTCTTAAGAAGAAACGTGCGTTCAAAAAGTTCACCTACCGAGGTGTTGACTTGGACCAGCTTTTGGACATGCCCAACAACCAACTCGTCGAGTTGATGCCATGCTCGCAGGAGGTTCTCCCGTGGTCTTATAAGCGCAAGCCAATGGCCCTTCTCAAGAAATTGAGGAAGGCCAAGAAGGAGGCACCACCAAATGAGAAACCCGACATCGTCAAGACTCACTTGAGGAACATGATTATTGTTCCAGAGATGACCGGATCCATCATTGGTGTGTACAACGGCAAAGATTTCAGCCAGGTTGAAATCAAGTCAGAAATGATTGGACATTACTTGGGAGAATTCTCTTTCACATATAAACCTGTCAAGCAAGGTAGGCCCGGTATTGGTGCCACCCACAGCTCTATGTTTATCCCACTTAAGTAAAACAAATCATGGAGAACGTCATGGAGTCTTTAAAACAAACGTGAAAAGTCCCCGACTCCCTGGGCGTGAAATTCGGGTTTGCATTAACGAAATTAATGTTTTTCAAACAATTCTAATTTATGGAAGTTATTTTTAGTTAGCTTTGAAAAAAAGTATGATAATTTTTAAAAATAAATAAATTGCTGGCGCGACATAAGTTCTTACAACAATTTTTGTGTCCGTGTTGTATAGTTATAATATAATAATAATTTTAACTATATGTCTGTAAGATCTAAGGTCTTTAAATTGCAACCTGAATTGTACGACACTAAGTTTGAAGGAATAGAAGAATAGAAAAGAATTTTTGTTAGTGAATTGAAAAAAAAGGTGATTATTTATCTCATGGGCTGAAACCCTAACCTTTAAGTTAGAAGCCAAGCACTACATCCACTGCGCCATTACTACCCGGAATGGAGAGGATCTACAATATTAAATTCAATGTATACAAATTTTATTTACTGTTTTCGCTGTTAATCAGGCCCATACGTTTGTCTACATACAAGAATTAAGTAAAACTTAAATATTTTAAGATACGACCATTTAATTTTCAAACAAAATATACTAACTAAATTTTTAAGACTGTTCAGTAAGTAGAAGGTCAGAGCAAAAAAGATTACTGTCGGAAGAAGTTAGAATTCAAAATTAAATTGAACATCTGGAAACAATTCAATTTAAATAATTAAATAAAAAAATAAAAAATTAGATACAAAATAATAGTGCTTGTTGTGAGCAGTAGTGTTGTCCGTCCTAATTTAACTGAAAACAAGTTTAGAAAATCTCCTTTAACCTTTCCGAATCAGACTCACTGAACAGCAAGCAAAACAATTGAGAAATACTTAAAGATTTTGGGCGGTTCACCGAAGAAAGATAAAGAAAGAGTTTCTGATTTGGATATGGGCTTAGGGAGGCTGTAAAAATTATTTCAATTTAAAAGTTCAAGTGACCTCAACTCAGTGGCGGATTAACGGGGGGGGGGGGTTTCGGGTCCATGAGCATTTAAACCAAATATTTTTATATTAATTTATTTATTTATTAAGGCGGGTATTCACCGAGTATTCACCGAGCACTCATAACTTATGGGCCTTATAAACCTATTAACCAAGGAATAATAAGTGGATATTTATGAGCGCTCATAAAAGTTATGAGTGGTCCCGACCACTCTCTTCGAAAAATATTCCGACATTTCGAAACTACTTGCACAACCACCACCGCCACAAACACAAACATCTCCATCGCTACCAACCCATCTATATCGCAATCAGCAGCTGCTACGTTACTTAATTCGCCCGTATGATTCTTCGGATCGAAGCAAAAATTTGGGGAATATTATGACCGCTATGAACAATTAAGAATATTAATGTAATATTTTCTATTTAATTATAAAACACCGACCAACAAAGTATCTATCGATTTGACGTTTGACAAACAGCTGATCAATCATTTTCGAAAAAAGTTTGATTTTCGTTCGGGAGTGCCTGGTTGACAGAGAGTGGCTCTCTTTTTCGAAATTCGAAATATATTTATGAGTTTTCAGTGAATACCGCAAAGTTATGAGCATCATAAACTTATGAGGCTCATATGAGCGCTCGGTGAATACAGGCCTAAGTATTTATTTCTCTTTGACATAAATTTGGTCTAAATTTGACCTACTTAATTCCAGAAAGCCCATCTTTTATAAAATTTCGACTAAAAAATTCATCAAGTGTAATGAATACGTAAACCTACCTCCAAAACTACAAATGCATCTTAGTGGAAAAAGGAGTATGTGTACCTACTAACATTAGATTGCGTAACAGTTTTATGTGGGAAACTTAGTTCAAGAGCCTAAGGTATGTTAAATTTTGAAGACTTAGTCAATTTATCATACCTCTCCAAAGCAACATATTAAAATACTATTCAATATTGTAAGGACAAAAAGAAGTTAGCATCGCCATTTTTGATTTTCGTAAAAAAAAAACGGTTGTGCTGCAGCAATGTACACAACTTATGCTGCCATGTGCCGTAAAAAATCGTACCTAGCATATGGTTTTTAGAGATTATAGCCATATTTTCAGCTTAGCGTGAAGTTAGCGACGCGATATTTGATTTAAAAAAAATTGCTGTATTGTACTCAACTTGTGGTGCGTTGTGCCGTAAATATTTTTGAAGATTTCGCAAATTGAGGATGGAATTATTTCCAAAATTAAGTTTTTATAAGAAGTTGTGCTGTTTGGTGCTCAATAAAAAAATAATACAACCGAAGAGATAAAAAAATCGCATATTTGTAACTTTTAGGACCAAACGCAATTAATGTTGGAATGAAATTAGCACCATCATTTTCGATTTTCAAAAAAAAGTAGTGTTTTGCTCAACTTGTGCCTTCATGTGTCGTAAATATTTGTTTTAAATTCGCAAATTTGGAAATTTTAGGGATGAATTTTTTTTGCATAGTTACGATTTTCAAAAACATCAAATTTGTGCTTTATTTTGCCCAAAAAATGATTCGCATATTTATAGCTTTTGGGGCCGAAAATAAATGTTGGGAAGCGTGAAGTTAGTACCGCCATTTTTGATTTAAAAAAAAAAATTAATTTGCGCTCTATTGCGCTCAACTTGTGCCTTAAATATTTATTTAAATTTGCTAATTTGAATTTTTTTTTCAAAATTACGATCTTTTAAAAAGTTATACTTGCGCTGTTTAAAGCTCAGTTTGTGTTTTTTTTTTATTTTAAACCAAATAGCGGTGTTAACTTCACGCACATAAATAATGAAGCACAAAGCCCACGTGAGTTTAATTTATTTTAAGTTTTCTATTTGTTGGACCCTCCCATGACCAAATCCTGGAACTTTTTCAAACATTCTCCAAAAAAAAAATGGTGAATCAGTTCAACCGTTTTTGAGAAAATCGAAAATCAAAAACGCTAGGTACCAACTTTGAAGAGAATCGACCGACCCGTTTTGGCTGCAGCCGAAGGGACAGACAGACAGACGGACAGAATTGCGAGACCCACTTTTTCGACTTCGCTATCATGGTAATGTCAACTTTGATCAAAATCTCGAGTTCGATTTTTTTTTACTAATCCATAACTTGCCATATATGTAGTACCTATATATCGCAAGTAAAAATGACATTTCTTAAAACCCACAATAATGTGATCGTTCATAAGAGCAAATTCGTGGGACCCAGCGGTTCATTTTATTTTCGTTTTAATAGAGCCCGATACCGAGCGGTTAGACCAATACAAATAGTAGGAATTTGATCACATAAATTCGATGAAATATAAAATGCTGCTTGTCATTTTTCCCAACGCAAAAAGCTTTCATCTTGACGATTTGATTAATAAAACTCAAGGTATAAGCTTTTCAAGGGAACCTTTTTAAGTATTTTATGCAAAGTACAAAATAAATTTAAAAAAATAGGCTATAAGGTTATCAAATAGAGATATGAGGTGTTTGTCTTCGAATTATCGTATGTAGAAACAAGCGGCACCTTGAATCAAAAAATTCCAAGAATACAAATCCAAGGGCAATATTGGGAAACAATTACCTTCGTAAACCATAAACCTACCTTAACATAGCATATTAAAAGCATCAACTGTTTTTGAAGATTGTGAACCTGATGGACTACACATCAATGATTCACTGCAACCAATGATAGGTAATAACAAAGATTTAATAAGACTCAGCTTAGTAATATAACTAGAGCCCAGGTAGAGAAGGATTTAAACTTTCGGAAACCACAATAGATTTGGCCAACAGAGAGATTGACATGATGATAAGAAGATTAGGGCTGATTAGGCTGTGAAAATACTACCAACTATGGAATTTAAATTTAACTATTTAATCTTATTATTACTGATTATTGAACATTTTTTTTTTTTAATATTTTATCAGTTATATACCTATACCACTACATTGCTTAACATTAAATGTGATTTAATAATTTTAATCTTGTTTAATTATTTAAAAATCATACAATCAATGTATAGTCGATAAGTTATTTTTTATACTTAAAGCATAATAGCCAAATTACGACCAATGTTAATTTTCCACCGAATTTTCTCAATTTTATTAACATTTAAATAGTTATAGAAATGTAAAAATAACGAATTTAAGATTTTAATCAAATTGTAATGCTATAGACAAAACATAAAAAGTTAGTCACGGAGTTCTGCCTGCATGCCTTTCTATATACGTTTACATCCAAAATGGTTATTTTTTTTTCTAGAACGGATCCAACAGTTGTTTTATTCTCATTTTTTAAATAAGATATTTTACAAAAAACTTCTAATAACATTCCCTTAAAAAGAGATTATTTTTTTTATCAAAAAAAAGTCTGTTGGGACTCAACCGCTTTTAAAAAAATGTTCATACACAACGACCTATTAAATATTTGTTTTCATAATATTTAAATATTTATTCCAAATAATACAACAACTGGGAGGGGGAGGAATTTCCCAAACGAATAAAGAACTGTGAGTTTATGTACTTTGGATTCAATGGTAAATATTATAACGATTTTATTTAAAAAGTTGATGTGACCATGAAATCATTTTTAGATAACAAGGTTTATACTTTGTTCATTATTGTTTAAGTTTTTTTTTTATTTTTATATGTGATTCACTCCAAGCCTAGTATACTGTTGATGAAGAAACGAAATTTGTATGTATGGTTTTCGACAAGACAACGAAATGCTTGCGATGCCACAGCGAAAATATTTTTTAAGATATCACATAGTCTCAGATTACACGATGACTTTATGTTCCTGACACTTTTCGAACTGTAATGAGTGCAAAGAAGAAGAAGAAGAAGAAAAAAGATCTGGGACCTATTACACCAAACACTTTTCACTTTTCACATTGCAACTTTGCACTTCTACTTTTCAAATTTTGTTTCACCAAACGCAAATTTGCAAAGAGGAAATTATTGAATTGAAAAGTTTTCCTCTTTGCAAATTACGTTTCAAAGTTCTTTTTTCCAAAGTGAAAAGTTTTGTTTATTTGCAAAGTATTTGTTCTTTTTGTTTCAACAAACAAATTAACTTTGCAAATTATATTAAGAATTTTGAAAAGTTTTTCAGAAATATGCAAAGAGAAATTTTCATTTGCAAATAAGTGTTTCTTTGGAAAAGTTGTCTTAAAATAATAAAAAAAAAAAAATGAATCGTTTTGAAGAACATTTTGAAAACGAATTAGTAAATAATAGTGACAAAAGTGACCAAAAAGTAGTGAAGCTAAGAATTAACTTCGATATCGGAAATAATTTTTCGACAAAAGAGAGTTTTTTAGATTTAAAAACTACCATCGAATTTGTTTTGTATACAATTGGAAATAAACTACAATTCAACAGTCAAAGGAATATGTGTTTAAGTCCCTTGCAACAACTTTTGTGTACACTACATTTTGTTGGGAATGGAGCCTAATATCACGGTGTTGCATATATGCACGGAATAAGCAAAGCAACCGTCTGCAGAGTAGTTCATCGAGTGTCGAATATAATCATTGATGAATTTCTCCCAAACACCATTTGCTGGCCACAAAATTCTTTAGGCATAGCCTTGCAATCTTTTTCTCAAGGAGAGAGCGAACAGAATATCCTTCATAAAAAAGAAAACAAAATTTGACAAATCTTTACGCAACAAAATAATATTCAAAAATTACCTTTTTATTTGTTACCACCTCCAATACTGCTAACTTTTTAATATTTTTGTCTGTTCGACTCATTTTGAATCATTTACACTAATTTGGTACCTATACTGTCAATGATTTTTTTTTCAATGCATATTTGATATTAATAGATACAATAACCGATTTACTTTGAAACTTTGCAAAATACGAATTCAAATGCAAAGTTCTATTGAAAGTTGGTGAAACACTTTTACTTTACACTTTTCTAAAATAGTCTGAAAAATTGAAAAGTGAAAAGTCTTTGCACTGTGCAAATTTTGTGAAACACTTTGCACTTTTACTTTGCAGGAAATTATTTTTTTGAAAAGTTGCAAAGTGAAAAGTGTTTGGTAAAATAGGCCCCTGATTTTACTTTCATGTTCATTATTCATTAAATTTCGAAAAGAATCAAGGATAAATAGTGGTGGAGTTAAGGATTTATACTTAAGTCCGCAGGAAAAAAGTTTACAGTGCAATTTAGACGCATTTGGATGCGTAAGAAGTCCAGTATAAAATGTTGGCTTTATAAAGCCACCTTGGTTGTTGGCGGTCTATTGTGTATTGTTATTTGCTGATACGAAACTTGGTTGTTTAGGTTCAACTTAAAAGCTTATGTGCTATTGTTTCCTCTGCCTAGCTATAATAGTCCTTAAATATTAAAGTCCTTTTAGCTATAATAGTCCTTAATTATTAAAATCCTTTTAGATATAATAGTCCTTAATTATTAAAGTCCTTTAAGCGACCGTTAGATTATTGTCTATATAAACATGGGTGTTGAAATAAAGGTAAAGTTTGAACATTTACAAAACCCCTGGTCGGTCAAGTTTTTGTCAGGTTGTTTCGATTTGAAAACGCATTTTTCTGGTTTCAATTTGGCCTAACTACATAACATGTACAAGGTGGCGCAAAATATAATAATTATAATTTTTGCAAATGGCGGCAAATTTTAATTCTACTTTGACATTTATAAAGTAAACACATACAAAATACACGTCAACAAGACATGAATCACTAAACTCCTAAAGAAAACGGAATAATTATTTCGATTGATATTTTGCCGCCATTATCCAAAAATTATAGCATCTTCCGATAGGGTGACAGCTTTTTCGCCACTTTGTATATATATTCAATGAGAGACTTCTACAAATGGGGTAACTAATTAAGGATACGAATGTACCCTTTACGAAATCAGTGGTTGGACAGTATTATGTTGGTTATAATGGCGTGAGTTCAACAATTTTTATGGAAAAGAGATTATGTCTATGGGGACATACATCACATACAATGTAAAAATGCCCTAGATGAGTGAGTGTAAATTTTAGATTTTTAAAAATTAAGCCTTTACTAAGTTAACGCATAGTTTTTTTTTAATTCAAATAGTTCACTAAGTAATCAATGGAGGTAATTCTGTGAAATAGGCCCCTGGTTTTAGTTTGGGGGATTTTGATGTATGGGGATTTTTTTTTCAGACTATGGTTTCTTGGCCAACATCGATATGGCCTATTGAATATTCAAAGCAGACATTATTTTGAACTTTGTTACTGCATTTTTCATAATTTACACTTACAAAAACGATAATAATAATTAATTTATCAATGTGCTGCAGCCTTCAACTTGTATCAACGATAATAATTTTAAGATAACAATATTTTGTAAAAAAACAAAAAAAAAGTAAATGACTAGGTCGTACGCACTTGCTCTTTTATTTTAAGACCTATAGTTCAATTGGTTAAACATTGACGATAAGATTTTTTGTTTTTAATTGATACATCCCAATAAATTTTCCCCTGCGCGAATATTTAGTTTTCATACTTTCAATCGATCTTTCCTTTAGTAAATTTTTTAACTACGCTTTCCGCAAATTTAAAAATTGTTACTTTAATATTATTTTCGACGACACTGGTTCGTATTAAAGTCTGGAATGGAATATCGAATGTATCGGTCAAACCAAGGTTTTGAATCAATTCGTCGGCTTACAGTAAAATATATCCAATGTCAATCCGTTAAGGCTCAATGTAGGTACCGGAGAACGCACAGACCCATTGACCGGTTGTCGTCACACGGACCAAAAACGTTAGGATGAAAGTCACTTTTTTTAATTTTTCTATAATCATATAAGATTTGCTTTTTGCACAAAACCAATACTTTCCCTGTAGATCGTAAAAATCAATTCAAAAAAAAAACAATAAAACGATATGATAAGAACAACAAAAATTTTAACATTTCACCAAATTGTATTATTATTTTTTTTAACAAACAGTTAGTGCAAAATGGTCTTTGTGATAGTTTTTATTTCGTTCTTAGCAATTCTTATTGCTTTTTTGTATTTAAAATTTGCTCGAACCTTACATCTTGCCAAAGCATTTAAAGGTGCACCAAGTTATCCAATTGTTGGTCATGGTCATTTATTTTTTGGAAAAGAACCCTATCAGTATCTTCTTCTTGTAACCCATTTATTGAAAACCTACGGCAACACTGTGAAAATATGGATTGGTCCTGAATTGAATATACTGACAATTGACTTGAATGATATTGAAATTGTATTGGGAACAATGAAATTTAATGATAAAGCTTCAGAGTACAAGACTATGATACCATGGCTGAATGAGGGTTTGCTTGTAAGTCGAGGTTTGTTTTGCCCTTGCGTCATCACTTAAACAGTTCGTAATAAAAACTTAATTATTTATTTAAAAACAAAAAGGAACAAAATGGTTCAAACGAAGAAAGATTACCACACCAGCATTTCATTTTAAGATATTGGAACAATTCATTGAAGTTTTTGACCAAGGCAGCAGAAAATTGGTAGAAAATTTGACAACTCAAATCGATAAGGAATCGTTTGAATTATATTTCTTTATCAACACCTGCACTTTGGATGTAATATGTGGTAAATATGAGTTTAACACACAATTTTTTAAGAGAATAATGTGAAAAGTGGGAAACCACAAAGTTGAAAACTCTCGACAGAAGAGGTACATAATCTGAAGTCCATTTTTAACATTTTTCAGAAGAGCAAAAGAAGCTTCCAAAAAAACCTTTTACACATAGACTTTTTACAATAAACTATATTGACTAAAATAATTACCACACAAAAACCCATTATAAAATAATTAAAGTTTATTGTAAAAAGTCTATGTATAAAAGTTTTTTCGGATGCTTCTTTTAAGAGTTTGTTTTGCTCTCCTGAAAAATATTTAAAATGGACTTAAGATGATTTATCTTTTCAGAACTAAAAAGGTTATATAATTTTTTACAATATAAATATGGAAGTGACTAAACAAAATTACAATTTATAACATTTCGGCCCTCGACCAATAGACTTACTCCAGATATGCTTCTTTTTTTGGACGAGGGAAATGCCAATTTATAAAAGTTTTAAAAGTTTGTCGACATTGAACATTGGTTTGCATAAACGCGCTTTGCGTTACTAAAAAGAATAGTCTAGGTGCCCAATACCGTCGGATTGTCGGAGGGTCTTGGACATGCGGGGCCACATAAACAGTACATTTATAAACAATACTGTTTTAGATTGGAATTCCTTTAGTCACTTCCTTATTTCTCTAGTCACGCAAAGCACGTTGATACGTACATACTAACTGTTAAAAAAATCCATGGTTCTAGTCTCCTCAAAAGTAAATTATTAATATATTTACATTAAAAAATTGTATTATTTAGTTGAAAAATGCTATAATATTTATTTAATATTTTCTGTCTAAACATCAGTTTAATTTTTTTTTACGACACAAAATGTAACAACCTCATTTGTGGAATTTTTAAAAAAGAACTTAATCATATTAAAGGTGAGAAAATGGTTATAGTTCTAAATTGACTTAAATTCTGCTGCATTTTTAAATCTTTAGACAACTAAAGATATGACGCGGACGTCCCCAAATTAACTTTTCACTTCCCCTGTGAAACATAATTTTCACATAATAAAAGAAAAATTTATTTTCACAAGTTGAATGATGGTTCTTTTTTAGAAATCACAAAGAAAATATAATGACAGGTTTCACCAGTAAATTGTAGGCCTACCTCATTCCTTTCAACTACCAACTCTGGTTTTCTACGAGCTTTTGCGCACCAACTAATTGCATCGCTAAGGAACACACACAATCACTTAAAAATTATTTTTTTTACAAAACCTTCCAGCCAAAAAAAAAAAAAATCGAAAATTTTGAATGGATTCTTCTATTTTGGAAGAAATAAATAAAAAATATCAACAAATCTACAGAAACTTGTTTTTGTGTGTGAAAGGTTCGATATTTATCATATTGACGAGGAATATGAACACAACCGACTAAATCTGACATTTAGTTGTCATTAAAACAAAACACAAATCTGCGCTAGTTGAAGGATTAAATAAACAAATCATTAAAAAAAAAGTGTATCCAAATGAAAAAAAAAATTTTTTGTTGGTATTTAAGGGCCAAATAAAAATTACAGACGGCCTGAAAAATCTATGTTTGTGTTATGAGGCCACATCAAATTTCTTATTACAGATGTCACAAATGAAAATTTAAAAAAAATTAACAATTAAAAAAAAAAACTTTAAAAAATCTTTGGTGCGTTCTTTTTCTAAAAAATGTTAACTATTGTTAACCTTGATCGTTTCTAAATTGGAAAAGTGCAAAACACTGTGTAACATTATGATGTTATTAAAACTATATTAAAGTCTTACACTTTTTAACAATTTCTAACCCATCTACTTAATATGAATTGAAATGTTGATCTGTCAAAAGCAGCTGAATTTGGAAATGTGTTCATTTCATTTGTTTACTTTTCGTTCTTTCGATGATTTGAATTTTTTTAATTTTGGCATTTCATTTCAACATAATTTATTTTTTGATGGATTTTAATTTATTATTCATTCAAAATGTGTTTCAATTTTTTTTCTCGTTTCCTTTCGATTAACAGTTATTTTTAACATTCTTCGTTCCTAAAAACATGTTACACAGTTCTACACTTTTAACAATGACATTTTAACCTTTTTTTTGACACAATAACAATAGTTAACATTTTATAGAAAAATAAAACAAATAGACGTCAAAATGAGTCCCACGGAATGACTTCAATGTGAACACGGTTCATTAATTATGACATATTATTCGTACACATATTTTTAACAACTGATTTTTAAATAACCACAAAGAGATAACTTTGAGTGTCACAGGATGCCGCCCTATAGGGATTTTATAAAAATATGCAAAATGTTTTTTTGAAGACGATGTTTAGTTCTTTAAGCAGCAGTGGCGTAGCTGTATGGAGAGGTAGTATTCAATCTTTAAAATCTTTACAATTTTACAGAATTTTGTTTTAATTTTCAACGTGATAAAGAATCGCATTAAATGCGCCCCTGCAGGCACGCAGCCTTCTAGTTTTAAAAATGGTCATCTTGTCTTCAAAGTCGATCAAAATGAAAAAGATGTTTTTGATAGAAGTCAGAAATGTTTTTCTTTAGAAATCAGTTTTTTCCCACGCCTACTTTTTGGTCCCGTTTCTTTAACAAAAATATTAATCTAAACTAGGATCAATTTCTAAAGAAACCAAAAATAATTGTCATAGTTACAAGTGAAGAACAAAACACTCTTGCTAAATAATTACCAAAAAGAGAAATTAAATATCAATTTATTGGTTTTTTGTTCGGGGTACATTTTTTTCTTGGAAGATGCCCAAAAACGAATACAATTCTTTTCGGCATTTCCGATATTTATATGCTTAACTTAGCAAAAATAATAAAAAAAAACTAAGGAATCATTTGACTTAAAAAAAAGTCTTTCAAGTTCGTTTTGCGAATGCACAAATATGTCAAATAGATGCATACATATGTATCGCATGTATAAAAATAAGATTCCATCTACCTATGTATATGAGCAACATATCTTTTCTCTATATTAACTCTTCTTTTATTTATTCCAGAAAGCGCAATGGGGGTATCAGTCAATGCCCAAACCAATACCGATTCGGAATACGTCAAAGCTGTTAAAACGTAAGTATTCAGTTAATCTTTCTGAGAATTCAGAAAGAATTTTCCAAAACATCCTATTTTTCAGCAAAGAAGATCTCATTAGCTAAGTAGAACTATAACTACAAACTGAACATTAAATTGTAGACCTACATACATACTTACATAGATGAGTCTTCATTTGTTCAAAAAATAATAGTTTTCATATACCAATATTCTGAATTTCTTTTAAACTAATACGCTATCTAAATTTATTCGTCTATCTTAGAATTTCAACAGTCCTTCATAAGCGAATGTTTGATATATTTTACCGTTTTGACTTCACTTACTGGTTTACCAAACTGGCCCGCGAAGAAAAGAAAGCCTTAAAAATTCTACACGGCTTTACAGAAAAAATTATAATTCAACGTCGAGAGGAAATTCTTAGAGAAAAAGAGAATGCATCTCGTCAAAAAGACACACAAAATGATGTGGGCGCCAAACGTAAAATGGCTTTCCTCGATATTCTATTGCAATCGGAAATTGATGGAAAACCTCTGTCAAATCTAGATATTCGTGAAGAAGTCGATACATTCATGTTCGAAGGCCACGATACAACTTCTTCGGCTATAACTTTCTTGTTCTATAATATCGCTCGATATCCAAATGCTCAAAAGAAATGTTTCCAAGAGATTTTTGAAACTTTTGGCAAGGACAAAAACAAACCTGTTACATATGAGAATCTTAACAATCTTCATTACACGGAATTATGCATAAAGGAGACTCTGAGATTGTTTCCTTCGGTACCTTTGCTAGGTCGAAGAGTAACAAAAGAGTGTGAAATTAGTAAGTAGCTATACTTGATTTTAAATTTGATGAAATATTGTACATAACTGATAGTTCTATTATTTTAGATGGAAAAATTATTCCAGCTGGTGCTAATATTGGAATTTCACCACTTCATTTGGGTCGCATGGAAGAAATTTTCCCTAATGCAAATGAATTCATTCCCGAACGTTTTGATGTTGTCACAAATGCAGAAAAAATGAATCCCTATGCTTACATTCCATTTTCTGCTGGTCCGAGAAATTGCATTGGACAAAAGTTTGCAATGTTGGAAATTAAAAGTGTCGTTGCTAATGTTTTGAGAAATTTCGAGGTAGAATATGTAAAAAGTGCAGAAGGAGAGCCATTATTGATTGGCGAACTGATATTGCGAACTCGTGATCCTTTAATGTTTCGATTGAAACCAAGGATTTATATTTGAAAAAAGTGATTTTTTTGTTATAAATTAGGGTACATAATATTTTTAGGATTATTTTGTATACATTTTAAAGGCTGGGATAGTTTAAATAAATTTAATAAAAAAAAATATATGTGAATTCTATTTTTGTGCGCCGCCGTAGTTCCGATTAAAAATTATGTATTACATAAATAAACTTGTGAACGGCTGGGCTAATTTGGATAATTTTTTTTGTTTAATGTAGTAGTAGTAACTGTCCAAATAATGTAAATGTTAGAAGCGGGATGAGTAATGAGCTCATCTAAGAGTTGCGTTATGAGGAAAAAGATATACATATATATGTATATATAGAGGATAGATATTATTTAGAGAACTGGAAAAATACAGAAGACTTTTTAAACAAAGATTGTTACATGATTATTTTATTAAAGGTAGAAATATAGATCATCACAGAAAGGAAGTTGGGAGAATTGCCCAGAAATTTCGGAAAAAAAAATTGAAAATGGCATTTTTGTATGAACTCGCGATCATAATTCACACCACTGGATTTGTTTCGTTGTTGGCACGGTGGTTGAAGTAATCCGCCCACCACTACGCCTAGTTTCTAATATGTATTTGAGTGTATTCAGGTGCGGACTGGACCACCACACAACCGGGATTTTGAATGGGCCCCTGGGAGCAGAAAAGGTGCATGAAAGGAATTTCGGGAAGCCCACACAGCTCTGTTAGATGCCCCACAATTAGGGTCCTTAAAAGATTATTTTAAGGAAAACTTTAGTTAAGGTGATGGGGCCCACACACTTATTATTATTGAGATGTTGCTGGTCCAAGGGGGTCCTCATAGTACTCTCAGACACTTTAAACAAAACTATATTTGGGACTCCCACACTAAATATGGTGCTATTGTGGCTATCGGTAACCTAAAGCTCGCATCACACGACGCTTGTTTTCCTGCTAGAAATGCTCGCTGGCTTTCGTGCTGGCTATTGAGCTGGAAAATGGCGTCACTGCTGGCTCTCTTGATAGAAGCGCTGCTAGATTTCAAAGTTAGAACCGGTGCTATTTTTCTTGCTTGTTTTGCTGTTGGATTTTAGCAGACGTCAAAAGGTACATGTATATTTTCAAATGTCATTTTTTCTATTTCGTTTTTATTTATTTTCTACTAGTTTTTTCAACTTTAAACAAAATTAAATGTGATTTCATTAATTTGTATATTTAGTCCTATCAGATGTATGAATTTTTTGTGAAAATTTGTTTAGAAAAATATTGTGTACTATATTCTTTTGATTTAGCAAACGTCAAGAAATTGCAAAAAACCATCAGCGAATCCAGCTCCAAAACAATCATCGAGTGAAGCCAAAGAATTCAAACCAGCAAAACATCCAGCACCACACCATGCAACAAAACCAGCACGAAAGCCAGCAAGCATTTCTAGCAGGAAAACAAGCGTCGTGTGATGCGGGCTTAAGGGAGCCGCCAAATAAAACTTAAGAAAATTTATATTCTATAGGTTTTGGAAGTACTTTCAGTTCATTTAAAGGAAAGCTTTCACACAAAATTTAAGAGCAACAAAAACAAAGACAACAACGATATTTCGATTGCTATGAACATTTTCGAAGTTTTGGTAAAAGTGTCAATAAAATTTGGATTATTGCAGTAATGTTTTCAAAAATCAAGTTACATATGTACCTAATAGAAATTTTGGAGCAAACTATTTATGGCTTTAATTAAACAACGATAATTGTGTCTAATCGTTTTCGGAACTTAATTCTTTTTCG
Organism: Epistrophe grossulariae; assembly: GCA_929447395.1. Classification (NCBI taxonomy): domain Eukaryota; kingdom Metazoa; phylum Arthropoda; class Insecta; order Diptera; family Syrphidae; genus Epistrophe; species Epistrophe grossulariae. The sequence continues at coordinate 62,791,317 of OV839569.1, forward strand.
ATCCTTCTACTCATTTTAAAACTTTATGGCACTTTTTCTTAAAGTCCCGGGGAGCCCTTTGAATCCGAGTCCACCCCTGAATGTATACGCATTTAACTTCAATAGAAATAGAAAATTTTGTAATTGGGCTCTTTTGAAATTTTCAAAATTTCGTATTATAACGCCCATATTATTCACTCGATAAATCCAGATTAAAACTTTAATCCAGATGTAAAGTATACAAATTCAATTTAAATACATCCGGATTTAAATTTCAATCTGAATGTATCGAGTGAATAATATGGGCGTAGGTGGAAGGAAATTTAAAAAAGTGCTCTTATAAAATCCCCCTACCACTACGCCCAAGGTCCGCACTCCCACAATGTTTTCCAACAAAAAAAATCATTTTTTAATACAATTACATAGTTGGAGCGAAAAAAAAGTGATAACAGCGTTCAGCTGAGATTATTTCAAAATGTTGATTAAGAAATTGTATAAACTAGTACGTCCAGCCCCCGAAACTCAAAAGCTAATAACATTATCGTCTAACTGAAAAACAACTTCTAGAAAATATATTGTAATTCACTTGCATACGATTTTTGGATGTGGAAACTCCAACATTAAGTAAAAAATCGCAAGAATAATTCCATCGTTTAAAAGCAGTCTTGGGCGTGGAGAAAAACTGAGCTAGTTATTTTATATGAGCTACTTATTATTATATGAGCTACTTATTATTATTTCCTGCAGCACTGAACGCTGCCGGGTTGGGTTTAGCCGATCCCAGAACCACTGGTCCCAAGACCATCCCGGAAGTAGTCAAAAAGACCAATTAAATTTATATCGAAAATAAAACTCGTCGAATACATTGATTCGTGTATTTAATATATCTATTCGTTAAGATGGTTAGTGAATTGGAGCGAGGAATATAATTAAAAAGTTATTGTTCCACGCCTCAGCTTAAACATCCCACACACTACATCAGAATATTTCCATGCAAAACCAATATACCTACAACTATACATAATTTATGCTTCCTCGCATTAAATCGACCAATGGCCGAAAATCCAACACAACAGAAAAAATCCTCAGAAATAAAATTCTTCCCACAAAAATCCCTCACTCCAATTCACTAACCATCTTAACGAATATATTAAATGCACGAACCATTGCATTTAACGAAAATGTAATAAGTGTTGTGGACAAATACTCGGTTTCGCTCTGGCTCTTGCTATGGTTCTCGCTCTCCTCGCACTTATAATGCAATTTTACTTTATTGTTTTTTAGTCTTTGTGGTAAAAATATTTAATAAATTTGTGCTTTGTGCACATCTGTGCAAAAAAACCTTTCCATCGATATATAATTTATATACTTTCGGCTTTTGTAGACCGCGTAAATGGTACCCCAAAATTCGTGTTTGTCGTTTTATTATATTGATGATGATGATGATGATGATGATGATGATGATGATGATGATTGAGATGATGATTTCATGTCGAAGTAATTCTAAGGATTTTTTTTAAATTTTTACACGAACCGTACATGTACTAAAATTGATAAATGAGGTCTGAGATCATTTCTGCCTTATAGGGCGCTTTTCTTTTTTAGTTCAGAGCAGAGATCTGAACAGGGTCTGAACACTCCGAACATACTCTGAGCGATCTCTGAACTGAGCGTGCTCTGCTCTGAGAGTTCAGGTTTATTTGAAGAAACACGCTTCCCCAGCTGTCTCTTTTTATTTGTTCACAGTTGTCATTTTCTTTGTGTTCAGCTATTCAACTCCGTCTGCTCTATCAATTTATTCTGAGCTCATAGAACGCGCTCTGAATATGCTCTGAACATCCTCAGAGCGAAAAAAGAAACACAAAATTGGAGCTCTGAAAGCTCTGAGCTAAAAAAGAAACACGATCTTTTGTTTGACAGTTCAGGCTCTGCTCTGAACTAGAGTTGTGTAGTTCCGGACCTAAATAGTTCCAGGAACTATGTCTTTCCTCGGATACATTTCCACTCGTTCCTAAAACTGAATTTAAACATGTCCATAGTTCCGCCTACGTAGACACAAAACAAGACGAAATACACACATGCATATCTTGCGAAATGCCCAGCCAAAGCCAACCACACAAGAATGAGAACGAGTTGAGTATCACACAAAAATACACAACCACAACTACACTCTACACAGGGTAGGTAAAGGCATATATTGTTTGTTTGTATTGTCTTGTTGACTGCCCTCTACCTACACGCATTACGCACCGATTGCAAAGACAGCATAGAGTATAGCAGATACATACAGGAAAGGAACGAGATATACGTTAATCGGTCCGACCTCTCATCATGCAAATAGTTCCTCCTTTAGTTCCATATCTTCGTCAAGCACATTGCATATAACATTTCTTCGTAGTTCCACTCTTATTGGTATGGAGTGGAGTATAGTGCATTTGTTGTAGTTCCTTCATGTTCGGCTGAATTTAAATCGGTCCGATGCGATCTTGAGGTTTTAGTTCCTTTCCCTTTAGTTAGTTCCATACTCATTTTTAGTTCCATATCCATCCAATCCATTCTCAATCCAATTGACATAGTTCTTTCTTTTTCTTCTGTATTGTCTGTTGTATTTTGAAGTTGAATTATTTGTTTACTGTTTAGTTTTGTTTTGTTTTGTTTTGAAAAGTAAAAATATTAAAATATTTGCATTGGAATATTGGTAATTTTAATTTATTTCTTGTATTTAATTTAGATGAAGTTTGATTTGTATTTAGTTATTTTGCAAAGGCAATTAGATATTTGATTTACGTAAGGAAATGTTAAATGTTATTTTAAATTCACCTACAATGGAGAAGCCAAAATAATTTGTTTTGAGTCACATTTTAAGTGTGTTGGTATGTGCTAGAGCCTAAACGAAAGGATTATTGTAGGTATTTGGTTTGTTACGGGCATACAACAATTTGCAGAGGTCATAAAGATTTACGAATGGATTATATTGAAATTTTGAAGAACTTTCCTATGAGCTTCTTGCCATTGTAGCTTTACTAGAAACTAAATCACTAATGAAAATTTAAATATCTGAATTTGAGACGTTTAAAATAGCAGATTCATTCATAACTTTGATGCCAAAATAAAACTTATGGCTTAAATAATATTAATTGAGTACCTAATATTCTTATGCGAACGGCTTGGCTAAACAGAAATTGTTTCTAACTAAAATAATTATTCAAGTAATACCTAATAAGCTTAATTATTGTGTCATAATGACTAATTTTGCTTTTTAAGCGTCTTAAAACCGTAAGTTAAAATTTTCAATAACGAGTTTCAATGATGGCTATAACCCTATCCCTATCAAATTGTTTTATGCTCGAAATTGAAAAAAATCGTATTAAAAATGTAAACTTTTTAATAAATATCAATCATACGTTCACTGAGTAGTTATTTTAATTCAAGGCTCAATGTTTTCTAAGCTTTGAAGTTTGTACTTTTTTTGTTATTTTCCTAACTTACTTTTTTTTATACACATTAAAATGTTTAAATTGGAAAAAATTTATTTAAAGTTCTTTTGTTTTTTTTTTTCTACTGGATCTGAAACGATATCTTCCCATACGTCATACGTCATATACAATATCATGTAGTTTCAAACATGATAATTCATCTATAAAAGAGATGAAAAGTCATTCCGTAAGTATTGTACCTAGTTCAATTTTAAATTCTTCTTTGAGAACAATAAGCTAAAGAATATTTAAATAATTCACTTTGAACTGAACATTTTTTTATTGAATTCCCTACGTCAAAACAACAAACAATTGAATAATAAAGATATTCTTTAGTCCATTCTAATTAGAATCGAACTACGAATGAAAAGAACTATGTAGGTATTTTTATGGAACTATACCAACAAGCATTAACTAGTAAATTGCTAAAATCTTAATAGTTCCGCGGACATGGTTCCAGGAACTAGTTCCGATGAGGAAAAGAATCGTTCCATGTCCGTTCCGCTCTTGGAACTGTTTTGCGCAACTCTACTCTGAACTAAAAAAGAAAAACGCCCATAATATCTTAATGGCAAAACTAAACCACTAATATCGAAAAAATGCAATTTCTTAGAACACAGGAAATGAATCATAAAATGTATTTCTCTTCATAAGCTATTCACATCAGTTTCATGTTTTTTTCTTCTTTTTTTTACAAGCAAACTAATTTGGGCATAATGCTCTGACCTTAAGGTCTTATTTTGTGTCCCTTAAACATCTCACATATATGTATATATATGTAGATGTAGGTAATATATAAATTCTTTTGTAGGAAACATTTTCATTTGATGTTCCAATAAAAGTGCACAACTGTAAAAATAGAAATCCTAGTCAATACCCACAGCCAGCTCATTAAGAAATATTTCTGGTTAGTACTTTTGTTTTCTAATTATGAAAGAAAATTAATTCTTTTTTAATTTACGATTATAATTATTATATATTTATTATTATCTACTCATTTAAATGTGCAATAATAAGTCAACTATGACGTGATCAGAAAATTTTCTGATATCTTTCTGACAGCTGACATTTTGAGATAATTATAAAATTAGATGTTGCATCTTTTGTTGATGAATAAGAAAAGTTGTTTAAGATTTTTTTTTTAATTTATCGTATCATGGGGAATCTATGAATGAAACTTTAAAATTAGCTGTTTTTAGTGACGATAATAGGAAATAATGGCGCTGTGAGAACTTTTTCTTTTTTTTAACACATGGTTCCCAATTTCATCATTGTCAGCTGCAGTTACAGTTACAAATACAAAATTTTTTCAAAGTTTTAGCTTTAAGTTTTACGAATTTTTATTGTTTAGGCAAGAAATAATGGAAAGCTTCATCAATAATTATATCAGACAATTAAACGCAATTTCTATTTAACCGAAAAACTATTAGGTGTGTTCCTTTACTTTTAAACTCTGTACATTTGTGTGAATTCTACACAAAAGTCTGTCAATGTTTATATAAAAAAATGAAATGTGTAGAAATTCACACAAATTCACAGAGGAACACACCTATTATGTACATATAGGTGGTCCACGATTTCTTTTTATATGCTCTATTTTAAGATTTTTAGGCTAATTAATTAATTAAAAAAAAAATTATAAACAATTTTTTCAAATATTTAAAATGATTTTAAAACTCATGGGTATGTATTAATTTTTCAAGAAAAAAAATTGAATTTTCGAGATTAAATAATATCCTTAAAAATATTTTCTGAGTCAAATTCATATTACGAAAAACAAGAAAAAATTTGTGATTGAAATTTATTAAAAAGACAATATTCTTCTTTCGGCAGAAAATAAACAGCGCAGTAATATTGTCTGCTGTCAAATAATAAATTGATATTCAAACTTTTAAAATTGAAATTTTTGAAACGGATAACAACAAACAAACTGAATATTATTATTCGGGGAAACCGCTTGCTCAAAACTGCTGTAAGAAATAGTACATTATTTTGCCAATCGTCCTTAACAGTGCCGAGTGTTAAATGATAAGCAGGAATGGAGGAGCTGATACTGGCTTCTTCTTCTTCATTGAAAAATTAAATTTCTTATTTTGAGACACTTTAAAATAAACAATAAACATCTCTTGACTCAATTATTTTTAATATTCAATGCTTTTATAAATTCAAACGCTAAAAACAAGATGCTAAAATGTCTTTAAGTATGAAAATTAGTTTTTCAAAAAGTAATAGTTCAAATAATTTGATTTAAAAACAGAATTAAAAAATTGATTTCTGGCTTTAAAAATAATATATAACATGACACTGTTAGTGTTGCTGTAGTTTTTTAATATGTTTGTATCTATTTCAAGTCGATTTTCCAAGAAAATTCCAAGATGGCGGCTTAAGCTCCAGCCCGATTTATTTTATTATTTACCCATATAAGCTCCTAATAACCCCGTATAATATATTGTGAAAGAAAAGTGTACAATTAATTTTTTTCCCGGTCAAATGTTTATTCTGAATAAAGTTCACGACCCATGTATGCAATAGCTGTACTAAATGTAACAAGTGCAGCATATTGTTTTTAACATTAGAAATGTTTAAGCGGAGGCATACCTACTAACAATGTGAAAAAATCAACAGAATTTCAAAAAAGTGTAACGCCTAGTAGAGAAAGAGGGCGAAACGTCAGGGGAATAGACAAAATTATTGCGTTCATGCTATGTTGTTATTGGTGTGAGGAAACAGAATACGAAGAAGATGATAAAACGGACACCAAAAAAAGGAGAAGTGTTCGTAGGCAGGGATGGCCACATTTTTCACATTTCCTACGTAGTTTATGTAGTTAAACGTAGTTAATGAAACAAATTGTAGCAAACATCGTTTCAAATATCAAATTATCTGTCAGTTCTAACTTTAAAGCTTGAATTTTGAGTTAAAATGTTCAAATTTTTATTGAAATTTTATTATTTCTCTAAATTTACTTTGTATGTATATGAAAACGTAACAATTTGTAGAAAATAAAAAGTGTAGTTGATTAAATTAACTACGCGTAGTTAATGATGTAGAAAATGTAGTGTAGTTAATTCGGCCAACCCTGTTCGTAGGCTTTCCAGATTTGTATGTGAAGAAGAGCAAATTTAAAAAAATACATAAATGCTTTTTTCATTTCTAATGTACCTCAACTCTGCTGGAATGGCAAATCGGATAAATTTTTAAATATTTCGCAATAATGCTCCCTGATTTAATTTTCCGGAATCAAATATAACTCTTGTTCAAGCTTTGCAAAAATCAAACAAAAAAACGTAGGTACAACACTCGCTTAAAAACCATATTTCATTTGACTGTTATTTCCTACAAAAACAGCAGTTTTTGTGTAAAAAAAAAAAACAAAAGAGAAAAGAAATCTAAAATAAAGACTAAATTTAAACGTTGATGTTTTAACTTTAAAATCCTCCACCTACACTCAAACGAACTCCAGGAAAATATCATAGTTTTGCAAACGAATTTTATTCTTTTTTTTTCGAAAATTGTGAACGAAATGAAGAGAACCATACAGACGGAAATTCCGTCGAAGATTTTGTTCCCGATAAAGTTTTGTAGTCAGTTTGATTGAATATAAATTTTTATTTTTATCAAGAAGGAAAATAACAACAAAACGCAGAATGTAAATAGTATTTTAAAAACTTTTTCAAGACTCTAATGGCTTTAATACAAATTTATAATTGTTTCATTCAAAGTGAGTATGAGGGAGGTCAGTACTAGGCTTTAAGCTAATTGAGTTTCCGAAGAAAAAATTTGAATTATTTTTTTTTAATCAAAAAAATATTTTTATTTTTTTCGAAATATTTAAGGTGGGACAAAATTAATGTCATATTAGGGGTTTTTTGCTACTGGCCATGTTCAACGTATTACGTTCTACATATGAATTTTCAGATTTATATGCCAACAAATCTAAAATTTAAGTCGAAAGTCAGTGTGTCAAATTCTTGCATTTACCTGTATGTATATGGTTAACAAAATATAGCAAAACTATCCAAATTTCATGCATACAAATTGTTCCACAATAATCGTTTGAAAAATTCTGGAAAAGTCAATCCAATTCTGGGATAATAAATCTGTTGATTTCAAAACACATTAAACAATAAACAAAAAGTACGTTCATTTAAATATTGAATTCTCATGATGAAAACTTAACAAACCAACCACCAACCAGAGCGAAAATTTATAAAGTCCACCTTTTTGTGTCGTACTTCAGTTGGTTTGGTATTTCCCCACCGCAAAACTGTCATAATTTTCAGATTAAAATTCTAGTCTGAAAATTCAGATGAAACATAACTAAAAATCATATACGTAACTTTTTATGACAGCTGGCTCTGAAAATTCAGAATTTCTGAAATTTCAAATTAAAGCGTAATGCATTGAACTCGCCCATTTAAATTGATCTATTAATATAGATCTTCAAAAAACATGCATTGCAACAACATGAGATCCTGCACTTTATTGGAATCACGTTTCATCATGAAAAAATTTAGTTTTATAGTATTAGTCCAGTCAATAAAGCATTTGACTCGGAAAAAATCGCCGGAAAGCTGGATTTTGGTACCTATATACCCTCCTCATGGCGTTATTAAGAAACTTTCAAAAGTCCCCATCGGTATGAGCGCCACTTACAATTTTACGGGGGGTTGAAGGCCCCCAAAATAATTTTTCAGGAATAACTCCCAAATAGTAAGTTCTACAAAAAAAATATCAAAGATTAATTTTTAGCTTTCCATATTTTCTACAAAAAAAATTAACATACTTTTTTCATAAAAATAACCGTTTTCTAAATAAACCAATTGGAATGAAATTCGAAAAATTAAGAGTTTAAAAATCATTTATTCAACTTTTGACAGTTTCTTAAGAACACTATGAGGAGGCTATATACCAAAATCCAGCTTTCCGGCGATTATTTCCTAATTGGGCTGTTTTAATGGTTTTATTGACTGGACTATATGGTTAGTTTTGCATATGGTAAATAGTATAAACTGCAACGTTAAAAAAAACAACATGTTCTTGAACAAATAGCAAACACATAAGGAAAAAAGGGATGGGTATATAATTCTGATGTTAATATGATCATGTATTGTTTTATTTCCATGGGATGATCTATGTGGATCATTAGCTTTAGTAAAATACGGCTAATGTCATTAATTGTAGATTCAAAAACTTCATTGTTGCTTGAACTGATATCAGATGTTGCGGCTGTTCTACTGGATTGTTGGTTCCAGCAACAATTGGATTGAAAATTCGAGACCCAATTCACTAACTTGCAGCAAAAAAAACTCGTTTAACTCCGTCTGTAGACCAGTTCGCGCCATTTAAAAAACATTTTGGTACATTCACATTATGACATTACTTTTTTTCAATACTTTCTATATGCTTTATAGAAGTTTTTGCATACAAACTAGATATGAGTGAGTCGAAAATTAAAAAGTTCTTTTTTTTATTAAAATTATGATCTGATTTTTTTGTACAAAGATCTGTGGAAAAGTTTTTTGAAAGTAATAAGAGTTTTCTTAAAGGCAAACGATGTTTGTATGTAAGGCAGGTAGCGATATTGGTGGTCAAAAAATATTTAAAAAATGTGCCGGTTAAATGCTCAAAAAACGTAAACTATACATACATAAAGTTTAGGCTTTAGCCAAACAGACATACAGAATTTTGAGACCCAATTATTGTTTATCTTCCTCATTATCGTAACGTCATGTATAATCAAAATCTTGAGTTCTTTTTCTTTGAACGAATGCATAACTTTCCATATAACTATGTATACGCAAGAAATCTTATTATATTGGACATTTAATATTTTTTTAAATGAAATGCATGTTTGAGATAATTTAAAACAAAAATTCCCCCCCAAAATTTTGTGCTGCTCAATATTATCTATAAATATAATTTATTGCTGCCCTAAAAAAAATAATTGATTTTTCAACATAAAAAATATTCTTTATCAATTAAATTCATCTGCTTTACCCTTCTAAAAACAAATTATCAAGGAAATAAAGGCACTATATATTTATATGTATATGAGATCAATAATAAAAATCACTTAAAGACGCAAGAAGGGGAGGGGTGGTGGGCATTTGAAAATAAATCTATCTTGCATTTTCATATTTATGCTCGCTCGCACCCCTCTCACTTTTGAAATTCGAAAAATCCATTATTAATCTGAATCGATATGGATGAATGATCGCACGCAAAAGTTCAATGTTACACGAGGTCATAAAACCAATCGGAATTCCTTCAATAAAATTTCGTAAATATGTTGTAGTCAAAGGCGAATCTGTTGTCAAACATGTGCCTTAAGCAATCCAGCGAGCTTATGCTGAATTTACAAGACTCACAAACTGTTTTTTTTTTTATGCGTTTTCTCATAAAACACAACAGTCGTGTACAAATCCAGCATACTAGAACCAAAAGTAGCTCTCCGACAAGTCAACTATAATGAACCTAATACTACGTTGTTATTGTGCCAAATGAGGTAATTTTGTTGAAAATTTCCAAATTCGATTCCAAATTATCTCATTTACAGTACAAATTCACATTTCGAAATGAGTAATTTTAACCAAATTTGCACGAAATTTGGATTGAAATTACGTAAAAACTTTATGAACACACCCAAGTGGAATGCATCCGTAGTAGAAACCCATTGGAAACCATTGAAAATGTCAAAATTTGATGTATATAACACAGAAACAGAAAGAGAAAACAACCAAAAAGAAGTTATTAACTGCCAAATCAAATTCAAAATGAAATTATATGTCGAACGAAATTATAGCAAATTTGCAAAACACTTTTTCTGTAATTTACGAAATTACCTCATTTCGGCTCCAACGAAAACGTAGTATAATGCTGTTTTTGATTCGTTATTTAATGCACAATGCTTCTTAATTATTCTAAAAGGTCTCTATTCGAATGACAGTTTTTCATTGCACTGCCTCCGCCGAATTTTTTCAACGTCTCCTTACATGTACTTATCGCACTCAACACACCATGGCGAGAAAGAGGTGGCCAAGAAAGGTATCTTTTTTCTCACCATGAAGTACAGAGACGTCAAAAACAGTTGGCGGAGGCAGTCCAATGCGAACACCACCTATAAGAGACGATGACGTTGATTACACGACTGGTTATTTCGGTCGTTTCGTCTTACGTCTTTTTGACAGCTTGTAGAAATATATGCTTTAGTTACTTCAATCCCTCTACATTTCTACACCCCTCACCAGAGCTGTCAAAAAGACGAAAGACGAAACGACTAAAAAACCATACGTGTAATCAGCGTCAATGAGAGATCATGATAGATTTGATAGGTTTCACAGATAAACGCTGGAAAATGTGTAATTTTGTCAGGGAGCGTGCTCGTAAACGTCAAATGCTTTTCCAAGGAAATTGACCGACGTTGGGCAAGCAAGACAATTGCATTCTTGGCGATAGCAATTATATCTGCGTCAAAAAATTGCAGCTTATGTTCACATTCAAATGCAGTTGTACCATTAATAACCTGCAAACTCCATATACCAAAAACATACATTGTTCAGGATGCCAAATTCTTGCTATGGATGTGCAATTTCTAAAAAAAAAAGAAGAGCAGGTGTATATGCACCGCAGATTGGCCGTGCAATTTTATCCGTGCATTTAATTTGCGGTTCATTGCATTTACCCGCTGATTATTTTTTTTTCTTTTTGTCATTGGCAAGAGTCCACTCATTCTTTTTTCTTTTGACGTTCTTTTGATCTCCTCTTAATATGCACTGCTAAAGGTCTTCAGACTCCTCGAGAGTCCGGGTGGCTTTTCGGCGATCTAAAATAGATTTTTGCATGACAAATCAAACTTTGACTACAGATGGGCACTTGACTATGACGTACATTATGTATAATATAAACAAAATGCATGAAACAAATTCCTTGATCATGACTCAGGTTGTGTTTTATTATTGTAGGACGGTCCATTGGTCGTGGGTATAATATACTTCAAAATCCCTCCTTCCATATTCCACCCACACTCTCTATTCGATGAAAAATATATACACGTAGGTATACAAATCAAACAAACATACATTCCCATTTATTTTCAGATTGTTTTGAATGATTCCAAGCCATATGACTCGCCATTTTCACTAAAAATTCTTCACCGGAAAATCGTTATGCCAAATCAACATTTTACGGAAGCTGTTTTTCTCATCATCAAAGACGATTTTCCCTTCAATTAAGCACACGCAAACAAACAAACATGTTTGTTCATTTTGTTGGCTCGTTTTTTTTCTTTTGGAATTTTTCAAAAACGACGACCTTGATTTTGACGGAAAATTAAATCGAAAATTTATTGCAAAAAGCTACGACGCGGCGCCATTATTTTGTTCTGTATATATGTAAATCTGAGGACGGTATAATATAATTGTTTCTTTTCTGCAAAGGAGCAGGAGAATTTTGAGTATTTTCAAAAATGTATACGAGCATGTGTTATGTGTGTGTGTGTAAAGAAAGAAGAAAAACAACTATTTTTTTGTTTTGTATAACAAACTCTGACGTATGTATGGGTCGACATGTATAGTTTATGCACGATTTTTCTAAAATAGATTCTCACTTGGTCAACATTTTTTTATATTTTGTGTTGTCAGTGAAAAATAAATTGACAAAATTAGCTATATAGCGAGTGAAGTTATCTTGTGATTCATGAATCGTGGTACCGAAATATTTATATCATTAATTAATACGCATTAAATAATTCAAGTAGAAATTTTTTGTTTATAAATCATTTTATTTTTTAACTTTAAACTATAAATAATGTCGAAGCTTGCACCAAAGTTTTGTGTTACCAGTTATCCACTGATTTATATATAGCTATCTGTGTGAATGAGAAGAGACATGCAAGACATTTCTATATCTACGTTTAAATAGTTCATCGTTCTTTGTATAAATATTTAATCTCTAAAATCTGAATGTCTCTCACTATAAATTTGTAATTTTCATTTATTTAATTTCCGCAACATGATTAGTTTTCGGAAACGAAATGATTTTCTCATCCAATAGTTTTTTTCCGTGGGTGAAAATGTCAAAACAAAAAGCTTTGATTTATTTATTTAGATATGGATAGCTATGCTCAGTCTATCTTGTTTCGTTGAAATGGATGCTACGCAAAAAATCAGAAAAACCTAAATTTTTCGACTTCTTTACAAATAGTTTGGCCTTTTGTAGCATAAGTTCAAACAAACAGAAAGATTTTTTAAGATAATAAGTATTTATTAGGCGATCAAATCCCAGCTTTTTTCATAGATATTGCCTCTTGTGAGTAATTGAAAAATCCTGCAAGAGTATCTCTTGTCATAAAGAAGTACAAAACTAAATGCAATGAAACTCACCACTGGATCACGGGTCTATGAAATAACTCCCACGAAATAAGTCCCACTTTTAAAAACGAAATAAGTCCCACTAAAAATTGCTTAAAAAAATGAAACAACTCCCACGAAATAAGTCCCACTTTTGAAAACGAAATAAGTCCCACCAAAATGAAATGATTTAAAAATTTACTTGAAATGAAATAACTCCCACTCAAAATGAAATAACTCCCCCTTGAATAATATATTTTTTAAATGAATTAAGTCCCACTTTGTCCCTTTTACGAAATGTCCAATATATAACTTTTTGCATAAGAAAAAAATTTAGGGGTATGAAATAACTCCCACTTTACAAAACGAATTTATTCCCACTCAAAACGAAATAGGTCCCACTTAAAATAAAAACGCGTAACGAAATAAGTCCCACCAATTGACGAAATAAGTCCCACTTTTAAAAACGAAATAACTCCCACTTTCAAAGTAGCAATTTTTGGTGGGACTTATTTCGTTTTTAAAAGTGGGACTTATTTCGTGGGAGTTATTTCATAGACCCCTGGATCACATGTGTGGCTTAAGTTTTACACATTTTAGAGATACAGGGCTAGAGCGTGCAAATTGGATAGAAATAAAATAAATATAGAAAATTCATATGGAAGCGGATATATTTCCCGCTTTATAAGCAGCAGGAGCAATTTTCTTTAAATATTAAAAAAAAAAACTGAATTAAAATGTAAAAAAAACAATAATATATGTATATAATTTCATGTTAATGCTTATTCAAAGCCAAATATTCATTCTTCAATTTTTAAATCGAAGTTTTTTAATAATTAATGTCCAAACTAAAATTTTCAAAAAAAAAGGAAACAAATTAAACAACTTTCAAATTTTTAGAACTAACAAAATTATTTAATTTGAATATTAAGCTTAAAATTATATAAGTTATGTAAAATTAAAATTTTGAAAATGATATTTGTTTGAAATTTGTTTTTCAAAATTTTGAGGGAAAAGAAAATTAATGGATGGATTTCTTGTTCTGACAAAATTGTTTACAATGTTTTTTTCATTATTTATTTTAAAAATTCATATTATATTCCGTTTCCATAATTTTTTATCTTTTTTCGATCCAACAAAACCCTTAATACAAAAACTTTGATTTAATTATAAAAATATTGAAAAATGTTAAAATAACTCTTAAAATAATTTATGTTAAACAAATGATACTTGATTTTTTGAACAAATTTGAATTTATGCGAAACAATTATTTTTAATATTGATTTCAATTACAGTTTTGGTATTGCTTTTTATTTTATTATTGTTATTTCATAATAAAATATAACATTATATTAATTAAAAAAAGATATAAATTTGGGGAAATATTAGTGAACTGGATTTTGTAAACATTTACATATAAAAAAATTATTAAACCAATTTCTAGTTATATTTTATATACTCAACTGTTCCTATTTAAAAAAAAATCTGTAACTCGTTTTCGAAATATCGTTTTTTGGTCACAAAATTTCTAAAACTGTTAAGAGGCTGCTATAATTTCAAAAACCTTTATTTAGTTAAAATTAAAAAAAAAACTATTCAATTAGTGATATCGTTAATGTAAAATTTTGATTAAAAGACAAATAAATTTGAAACCTATTTTTTATTTTTTTATTTTAAAATTTTGAGTTTGAAAACATATGTACATATATCTTGTAAACTATTTGAAAAACAAATATAGCATGATATTGTTAGTTTTGCCGTTGCTTTTAATTTTTTTTTATACATATTTTTAAGTATTGTTTTTAGAAAATTGCATTTTTTGGCTGAACAGGGAGACGAAGACCCCCTTCCTTTCTTTTATACCTCATATGCTTGCCTTAACTATCTTTTTTACGTACACAATTCAAAACATGTTGTCTTTTTATGATTTCATTATTTTTTTTTTTGTTAAAAAAATACTATTTATTTTCTCATTTTTGTTTAAAATTATGATTTTTGTAGATATTTTGGCCTATATCTTTCCAACTCCTGAACTTATCAGAATAAAATGCAAGACTGGTTCGCACGAACTTGCTTTTATGTGCGATTACATTGTGGTTTCAAAGTCTGAATAGTTTTTAAAAGAGATAAATTAGCTATGGGAGCCGATATTTTAATCCACCTACTTAAAACGTTAAGTTTAAGGTAGTATTATATGAGTACATATTTACATACATATATGAACATATACATATGCAAAAGTATGGAAATTACAGTTTAGACTGAAAATTGTTAAAAAATCAATATAATTAGAGATAAATTGATCAGATTATCTCTGAAATTTTTTTTACACCAACGCAATCTGATTTCTTAAATAAGTCTCAATTTATGAGAAAAAAGAATTGAAAATCGTTGAGCGGTTTTTAAAAATTAATTTTGAATATTATATAAAATTTTGAAAACATTCTTAAGAAAAAAATTGTTCATGCAATTTTTTAGAATTTATCAATCCGGAGTTAAAAAATAATTTTGAATACAAATCATTCACCCATTTTCGAAATATCGAATTTTCAAAAAATAATTTTGAAATTTTTTTTTTAAATCCAAAATTTTGATATGCAACTTATTAGAAGCTCTTATGTAAAAAATTTCATTTAAATCGGTTCAACAGATAATGAGATAGTCGAAAACCAAAAAAATGGTTCTATGAAAAATAATCGATAGATAAAATTTTTTCCAAAAATATGGTAGATGGTACCTTCTGATATAAGCTGACACAAAAATTTTAACCAAAACCGTAGAAGTCGTTTTTGAGAAAAATGATATTTTCCTTACCGGTCTTTAAACACTTGTATGGGAGGTACCGTTATTTTTAGCAACAAGAATAATTTTTATTAAAATCTGCTAGATAATGCAAAAAAAACTGCTAGGTGTCAAGTTTTATAAAAATCGATCATTTCGTATTATTCAGTTCTCAAAAAAACATTTGAAACTTTTTTTTAAAAATCAAACAAAAATTTGAAAATTTTGGTATTCAAAACTTTTGAACTTTTTAAACATTCGTCATAAAAAAATTGATCCAAGTCAGTTAAACCGTTTTTGAGAAAACAAATGATGTTATGGGAGGTACAATTTATAACCATTTTTCAGAAATTTTTTTTTATAAAATGGTAGTTTTTTTTACAAAAAAATTAAATTTTTATAAAAAAGTTGTGGGCACGTTTTTGAGAAAAATTTAAATATTATTTTTTGCTAGAAAAATTTTTACGGCAGCTACTGTTATTTTTGGTCCTAAAAAATTTAAAAAAAAAACTGTGGGGTGAGTGCCTGAAACACGCTATGTAACAAGTTTAATTAAGAAAATCGACCCACCCATTTAGGCTGCAGCTGAAAGGACAGGCAGGCAGCCGGACAGAATTGCGACACCCACTTCGACTTCGCTATCATCGTAATGTCGTAAAATCTCGAGTTAGATTTTTTTTTACGCATAACTTGCCGGTGTACATAGTACCTACATACGTATATATCGCAGTTAAAAAATCCATAAAGCCTTCCCTACTGGGTCTCCCGTTGAGTTTATCAATATAAATCTGTATATACTATTTTATGGAAGATTTGACGTAGCAACTGTTTATTAAATTGCTTTTTTTTAATTTTTAAAATTATCAACTTTTGAATGCAGGAATGCAGTAAATTCTTAATTTTGTACTTCTTCCCTGAAGTTTCTAACCCACAATACGAGAAAAACAAAAGACAGAAAAATCATTTTTATTTCAGTTGGCTCGTATGAACTTTAAATTAAACTTAAAGTAAAAGTTTATGCCGAAGCAAAAGGTGTTTCATATGCACCTAAGTAGTAACCACAGGCTTTTGAAGTTCAGTGAAGCCTTTATGTCACCAAAAGATATTCTGAAGTATGTTAATGAATAAGTATACATACCATTTAATTATTTTAAACTAATCTCTCATTTCAGATCAACCATCAAATATATATTTTTCAGGTTCACTTGGGCGTATACTTAACATTTAAATTATATAAATAAATCGTTTTCTTTCTAACGTCAGAATCATTTTCGAGAGGAGGATATCTTTTTCAAAACATTTGTTTATTATAAAAACATTAATATTACCCATTGGACACACGTTTATTGTTTTATTGCATTAATGTTTCTGTTGGATGATTTATATTGTCATTTTCTTATAGCTAGACGCCATTTGATATAGTGAATAAATTTTAATTATTACGCAGTTATAGTGTCACAAATCGTTGACAATATCGCGACAGACTCGACACAGGAACACAAATATGTATCTATTTATGTACATACTATGTATATTCGGAAATCTTCAAATGAGAAGAAGCGTGTGAGCGATTTATTTAAAAAGCTCTTTTTTTTCTTTTTTGTACCTTATTTGAATATTAAATAAAAACAAAACTCAAGAGAAGTGGATTCTAAAAACTCTACCCGTACATTTTCCATTTTCATTTATGTTCTATTTAAAATACTTAACTCTCAAAATCTCATGGGGTTTATCGTTCAAAGCTTTTTTCGGATCGGAAGTAGACAAATAAATTTAAAAAAAAGATGGCTTTATACTAAAATGTAAACATGCTACTCTGACAAGTTCATGATAAAAGAATTTCGGCCAAAAGTCAATTTTAGTCACAAATCACGCTGTTAAGTCGACTCGTCCTCGTGCTCCCATACCTCCCTCTACTAGAGGGCAAGGTTAGAGTTTTGGGCAAGCTGCCGTCATTTTACAAGCAAAAACATACACTCAAGTGCTTAAATAAATACCCAACTTAATCTGCTGTGTTATCTTGGCACTAAAAGGGTCAATTTTTTGTACAAAAGTTGAAAATTGAAATGACCACCCTTCAATTTTTTTTTATACAAATCGTTTTTGCGAATATTAAAAGCTATTGTGGGTTTCGCCCGAACGAAGTTTCGTTCGCCTACTAAAAATAAGTGAATATTTAGGCTGTCAATAACATTACATTTCGCCCGATATGAATGTTCCCAATAAGGGGAATTTTGTTTAACACAAAATTTCGTGTGAAACTCACAATAGGCGTGAAATATCAAATCAAGTTAATTTCAAAATTAACTCACAATAAGGCTGTATAACTTCATCATTTAAGAGTTTAGCCTAGTACGTTAATCACACCAAATTTAAGCTTTCACTTTTCTCTCGAAACATCAACTAAAACTCAAGCTAAATTTTGACATAAGAGCATTGTGGAGAATATGCCAACAGCGTTGCCGCCCGAACAAAAACTTCCGTTCCACATTTTCTAAAAATAAAAAACCGTGCCATTTTTGTGCCATCTGAAAAAAAATCAAATTCTTATATTTAAAAAAAATACTATTCAAATGTGGGGTGAAATACCATACAGAATTAGAAAAAAAATTTGTTCTATTCGTGTATTGTCAAAAAATAACCGCCATATTAGTCACTCGAAACATCCAGATAAAAACTTTAAACCAGATGAAAATCATACAAATTCAATGTAAATACATCCAGATTTAAATTTTAATCTGGATGTATCGAGTGGAACATTTTTTTTTTAATTTTTTTCAAGTAAAATTATTTCAAGTAAAAAATGAAAATAAGAAAAACGTGCCATATTGAAATTTTTCGTGCCTTCGTGTCATGAAGAAATTTTAGTACCAAAAAAACACGATCATGCCACTTCTCAAAGAAAACTATTGTTCGAGCGAAAACATTATATTCAACCATTTCAAACAATTTGTTTTTATTATTTCAAGTTAATTTTATCAAATAAAATGGATCTTTTTCATTCGCTGAGCTAAATTGTTTATTCCCAAATAACCCTCTGTTTCCATTTTTCTTTTTACACTGCAAACTGTGAAATTCACATTAAATTCAAGAATAAAAGAATCTGTCAAAATTTAATTAATTAATGTGCCGAACAATTATTTTGTGCCCAAAATTTTGGCAGATTAGTCATGTACAGTAAGAAACAAAACTTTGATGTCTTAGCTGGCCACTCGGCTAAATGCTTGACTAAATTCCCTAAATTTTGGAAATAATTGTGTATGGAAGCGCTGACTTAACAAGGCTTAATATCAAAAAATATTTTTATTTTAATGATCGATGTTAGGAAAAAAGTTTTGGGGGGTAACATAATGTACAAACTTTGCAACATCAACATGTTATCGAAAAATACACTTTATCTTTTAAGAGCTTTAAGTAAAAACGTTTTCGTTTCCGTGATTTAACGTTTAACAAAATAGCCATATCATATAAATGATTAGTCGTAGGAAGATAATTAGTGTCAAACCCTATTTTGTAGAAAATCACATGATATTCAAGTTTGACATGCATGTTTTTAGCGCCAGCGTTTACCGTTTATTATATTTATATTCAAAAAACCGATATTTTTATATTAAATAACTTTTTATGCAAGTTTGATTTGGAAATGTACTTTTTAATCAGAATTCTTTCTCCGAAAATAAAGATCATTTGCATTAAAAAATATTCACTTGGATTTTGTTTTTTTCAATTTGCCTTTTTTGTTTGGTTTTCTGGGCTATTAAACCAGTATTAAGTACATATCGACGGTTAAAGTGCAGGTCCTCATAAGTCGAAAAATTCAACAAAAATATTATTAATGCAAAATAATCAGGAAAATTAGAGCCACCTTTTTGGCAATTTCAGCGTAAAAGTTTTGTTCTGCACAGTTTACAGAAAAAAGCACAAAATTTAGCACGATTTTTTTTTATTTCAGAAAAATATGTAAAAACGTCTTACGCGGTTCTGCACTTTAAACGTCGATATATGGGATGAATAAAGTATCCGGATAATCTTTTGAGTTTTACATAGTTATAATCTTTTGGGTTTTTTTTTCTTTTCTCAAACTTACAACATTTCGTTTATCCCCTTTGTATTGTTTCCCAACATTATGTACTCATGTACTTATGTACTGTACAACAAAACAAATTTTAAAACAGGACTTAAGGGCAACACTAAATAAAAAAAAAACCCACTGAAAACATACCAAGCCACTGACGTACGTATACTGTAATTCTTGCTTAATTTCTTTCCAAAATTTCTTACACGCCATTTTGACCGGTCTGCTAAACTGCCAATATGGCACAATGATCGTGTGTCATCTTCTACCGTCGCGTTGCTCCACATCTCCGAATGGAAACCGTTAATATGTACAGGTTTATGAAGACAATTTAACTAGACTGAAAGGTAAACATCATACCGTCTTTGTACTGACGGAACATTCGTAATTTTAGTTATTATTTGGTCTTGGAATAGAAGAAAATGAGCGGCAAATTATTATTTCTGCACCGGGAGGCAAATTTTCTAGGTACGTCATTGAATATACGTACATATCGAAATAAATGTCAAAATGATAATGTTCATTTATTTGTTTTTTTTTTTTTGTATAAATTTGATTCATTGAATTAAAAACGTCCATTGAATAAAAACGTATTTTCTGATAAAAATAAAATATTAAAAAAACCAATTAGTGCGATAATTTATTGATGCAAAAGAATGTTAATCTAAAGTGAAATCAAGTGCTTTTAAATTCTTTTTAACCTGCAAGTTGTGATAAAATTTTTAAATTTATTTATCACATAAACAAAATTCAGAATCAATCAAGTAGATTCTTTGGGTAAAATGTCTTCCGGATTTCCAATAGAAAACACTATAAGTTTTATTTACACTTGAGTATACATATAAAATATAAATATACAAGACATACACTTACATATATAGGATACAATCACAAATCTGACGCTTTGGTTGCGAATTTTTAATTAATGAAATTTAAAAACAAACAGACTTGTGGTGCAATATGTGCATTCAGCATTGGCGTATACTCGCATACACATCAGACAAGATGCCATAGTAGTTGTCAGATGAGTGATTTTCGATCGACAAGGAATGCATCCATCCACCTACAATTCGAAAATGTTTGGTCGGGGAAATAAGTGATGAAATTCACAACTGCAGCTGAGTTAAAAATAAATCAAAATAATTTTTAATGACATCTACTAGGGTTTTCCATATTTGGTGTTTCTGTACGATATTCAAAAGCACATTTTTGAATTTTTCAAAAGAAATTTTGGTCTGCATATAATTTCTTAATGTGCGCAGTAGAGGTGAGGTTGTTTTTATTTTCTTATACAAAGCTTTATGTGATGGCTGGACGGAAATGTATAAATTTTTTATTACAACATGCACTCAATAAATTTTAAGATCCTTCACTAACATATGTACATATACGTATAACTTGTTGAGCTTTTTCAACAAGATTATGAGTCTTGAAAGTTGAAAGTGATTTCCATCAGATGTTTACAACTTAAAAGGACATTGAATGAAAAGATCTTTGCACTCGACCCTTCCCGGAAACAAACAAATTCAATATTGCCCAGTTTAATAGAACTTTCATTTTTTAAATGCTTTTGATGCAAAAATATTCACAATCATATATACATATATCCCTCTACTCATATATTAAAAGTCAACGCGACGATCACGCTTTGCTGTGTGTAAGACCAGATATATGAATTTTTCCACAAAAAAATTAGTGTTTTTTCGAAAAAAAAAATTAATAATTTGTTCCCATATCCTGTCATGAGCAATCAGAGGTTTATATATTATATTACTGTAAATCCCTGAATTTTTTTCTTGTTTTTAAGTTCGATCACACAGTGATTTTGAATGGTTGGGTTCGATATTCCGGTTTTCATAGTCATGTTTCTTAAATGCCGTTTTTTTAAAAAAACAATTTTTATATTCTTGTATTTTATAATCCCGGTTTTGCAATTGTTGTTTTATTTTAAAAAATCACTCAATTTTTAAAATAAAAAAAACTAATTTTTTTAAACACTAATTGCAAAAGCGGGATTATAAGAAATTAAACAATGAATTATTTCAACTTCAACTTGTTAACTGCAGGAAAATCATTAGTTGTAGGTAGAATTTTTGTGTGCGTATTTAATTTTTGCAATGAGTATAAATATATAAAATTAGATTTTGTGAGCATAAACAAATATGAATAAAATTAAAAATCATCCCGATGTATTTCCTTTTAATTGTCATTTTTTTTTTATAAAAACAACATACCCTATTTTTTAACTTAAAAAAATTTTTGCCGTTGTTAACAAATGATTTTTTAAGTTTTCGGATTAGCCACGTTCATATAAATGTTTGAAAATATAAATTTGCTATGAGTTAAAGCTGTTCCGTCAACCCTACATAAATGCGGCTAATTCGAAAACTTAAAAATGTCATATTATGTTATACATACAAATTTTATTTAATATATACGTAGGTATATACATATATGTAGAAGATAGGAGTAAAAGAATTTAAATACCTGGGGTATGTGTTCAAAAAGAATGGTGGACAGGAGGCACATATAAGGGACAGAATAAAAAAGGCAGCAGCGTTCATGAAGGTAGCTTGGGTTGGGTGATTGGGAGGAGGCAATTCGAGAAAGTATGGGAGAGGAAGATAATGGCTTTTCGATACACTGGTGTGGACGGTGATGGGATATGGGGCGGAAGTATGGGGATTGGAGGAGAGACAAGAAATGGAAAGAATGCAAGAGAGGTACGTCAACTGGACGCTAGGAGTAGAATGGCAAACTCCAGGACACATGGTGAAAGAGGAAATAATAAGAGATAAGATAACGATAAGAGCAGGGAGAAGGGCGTTGAATGATGAAGAATTTAACAGGTGGAAAAGGAAGCGAGATAGCGAGGCAATGTTAGGAAAAAATGAGAGATAGATAGAGGTATGGAAGCAAGAGAGGATCACGATGGGAACAAGGGAGAAAGGGAACAAGGGCAAGGGAAGGAAGAGAGGACAGTACGGCAGGATATGAGAGAGTAGAATGAGAAGACAGAAGAGAGCAGGAGAAGGAAAGACGGGAACTAGTAATGGAATAACGAATAATAAAGGTGGTATAAGGAAGTAATTACCGAGGGGATCCCGCAATATTTGAAAGCGGTATGGAAGGCAGACAGGACAAAGAGAATAGCGAGAGTCAGGTTGGGGAATAAGTTGAGAGAAAGATGGTACTGGAAACAAGAAGAAGAGAGAATGTTCAGAGTGTGTGAAGGTGAGCCAGAGACGTGGGAACATGTGATAGAAAGATGCAGGTCAGGCGAAGATGAAGGAAGATTAATAGGGGAAAAAATTAGGGATATAATGGACGAAGGAGGGAAGAGTAGATGAAGGCACTAGAGACAGCGAGAAGTAGTAAAGCGAGAGGGATAGGAGGAGGGAGACTTGTAACCCTTAGGGGAATCAAAACAATACAATAAAATACATACAATATATACGTATGTATTGTAAAAAAAAATGGGTTTGGTGGTATTTGACGGGAATTTAAAAAGGAGGATTATATTACATCGGGATTCTGAATAAGCGGGGTTTTATAAAACACGATTTAAAATAAAATAGTAAAGAGTGTTTTTTTTAGATGTGTGGTTTTCAATCTGGCAATACTTTTATCGCAGTTGGTCTTTTTGACAGCAGTCACTTGATTTATGCTCACTTTTGTTTGCCATTTCATAATGATTAGACTTACTCCTGAACAAAATTTGCAAATCGTGCAAATTTGTTACCAAAATAATGGTTCGGTTCGCGCAACGCATCCCGATTTTCCCAAGAAAATTTTGTTCAGCGATGAAGCTCACTTTTTGTTGAATGGGTACGTTAATAAGCAAAATTGTCGTATTTGGAGTGATCATAATCCACAAGCCATTGTTGAAACACCGCGCCGTTACATCCTCAAAAAGTC
Source organism: Epistrophe grossulariae (assembly GCA_929447395.1). Lineage (NCBI taxonomy): Eukaryota > Metazoa > Arthropoda > Insecta > Diptera > Syrphidae > Epistrophe > Epistrophe grossulariae. The sequence goes on from OV839569.1 coordinate 62,814,896, forward strand.
ACTGTTCGTTGTGCTCTATGTGCAGAGGGAATCATTGGTCCATACTTCTTCAAAATAGAAGCCGCGTCATAATGTTACAGTCAATGGGGAGCGCTATAGAGCCATGATTTATGACTTTTTCGTGCCAGAATTGAAGGATATTGCTGTGGACGACCGTTGGTTCCAACAAGACGGCGCTACATGCCATACAGCCAACGAAACAATCAATTTATTGAAGGAAACTTTTGGTGAGCGCATTATCTCGCTTCGTGGGCATGTGACGTGGCCTCCAAGATCGTGCGATTTAACACCGGTGGAATATTTTTTGTGGGGTTATGTGAAGTCGCTTGTCTATGCAGATAAGCTCGAGACGATTGACGCCTTGGAAGAGAATATTCGGCGCGTTATTGCTGACATACGACCACAATTGCTGAAAAAAGTGGTCGAAAATTGGGCCTCTCGGCTGGAATTTATTCAAGCTAGCCGCGGCGGCCACTTGCCCGAAATCATTTTTAAAACAAAATGACAAAGCCTTATCTTTATAATAAAGCTAAATTCTGGTCCATAATACTAAATTATATGCGTTTCATTTCTTCTTGAAAACCACACGTCTAAAAAAAACACCCTTGATTTTAGTAGACAGGATTTTAAATTTTTGTTGGGGATTTTAGAAAAATAGTAAAAAGTTATTCTTACAAAATAGCATTAATTTAATTACTCCTCCTTTCTTTAAAAAAGTGATCATGTCACCGATAGGTGACACTGGGGTCAAGTAATTAACAAATTCTATATTCAAAATCAACATTATTCACTATATGACTCAATATTTCAATAAATATTAATATTCTTAACCTTATATTTGAGTACTGTCTCTCAAAAGCACAAAAGCTTAGTTTTGATAGCTATGTATACTAAATAAAATCATCAGTGGCACAAAGTAACTACCGTAAATACGGCAAAAATTTGCACGCCACTTTACAGCCTTATAAAGTAAAAATCATGGATTCGCTCTCAAATTTAAGAAGTAACATCCTTAATTGCGGTTCACGATCATTCTTATTTTATTTTATTTTTTTTTATTTTATTTTTTTAAACAAATTAAAATGTAGTTTCTTAAAAATCAACCAAAATTCATAATAACCCCCATTTACGGTATACTCGCGCTCATTCAAAATGCCAAAAACTTAAATTGAATGGCTTTGCTCAATTGAGAAAATAATGCTCTTAAATTTTATCAAAATAAATATCTTCAATCTTATATGTTATTAGAAATGAGATCCTTAAATGAAGCATATTTTGAGTATAAGCCAACAAAAGCCGCAATACCCGCGCCGAACAACAACACCCACAATAATACTCGTATACATAGAACGCGCAAAATCATTGAGCTTTTTTTAACGCATACAAATAAGAATTCATTCAGAAAATATCAGGGGAAATTCTAAAAGCTATTTGCTCAAACAGAAATTCTAGAGGCCGATATAAAAGCCCAAGACCGTCTGCACCGCAGCTCACTTTTCTTCAACCAACTCAACTGAAAAGAAGTGGACCAACGCACTCACTTAATTTTTTTTTTTTCATATTAAAGTAGTTTACTTTAGATTCATAGTGAAACGCGGAAAACAGTCCAACAAAGGTGCAAAAGTAGAAATAAATAACATAACATAAGCCATTTGGAAGAAGTGTTTATAAAGATAGTGCGTCAATTAAACGTGACGTAGAAGAAAGATACAAAAATACAATAAAATAAAAAAAGAAAAAAAAAAACATACCAAAACAGAAAATCAATTTCAAAACAAACGGCAGTTATTTAACGGAGATATTGAGTGCATAAATCGTTATATTCGATTCGATTCGATTTAAACGTGATTTAAAGGAAAACAGTTGTTTTATTTTCGCATCCGCACGTCTCATAAGTCGTAAGTGCGTAACCGAAATTGAAAACATAAAATAAAATTCATAAATAGACAGTTCAGTGGGAAAGAAGATTTTCCTGAAAAGCATTTTATTGCTCTAGTTTTACAAGAAAGGTCTTTAGTTTCGTGTTTGTTTTCTTGAGAGAATATTTTTAAAGCGGTTATAAAAGTTATTACTGTCTAATCAAAAATGGCTGATGTGTCACATGAACTCGGAGCATTGCGATTTGTGGTGGTAAGTTAAAAACATTGGAAATTTTATTTAACTAGTTTTAAATTGGACACGTGAGAAAGTAATGTGTTTGTATACAAATGTTTATAGGTTTGTGTGAACGAATAATATAATATATGAGATATAAAAATGCAAGATTAAGTAGAACGATAGTATTGATAGAATCTTGATTTTAGCAAGCAAAATTATTTATAAAAATTATAGAATTTCAATCTTTTCGCTGAATGATTTTATTTTGAATTCAGGAACTATTTAGTGGATTAATTTTTTCTAATATTTTTAGAGTCATTATAGATACTAAAATATGTACTTGCCCATTTCGATAATTTAAAAAAATTAAATCCACGACTTGCTCTTGTAGTTTAAAATCATTGCAAATGTACGGTAATGGTTTAATAATATTATAAAATCTTTAGAAAAAAAGTGTGAAAAAAGTAGTAAGAAATTCATTTATTTTTTGACTTTTTTCGTTTATAAAAATATTGTTTTCGAAAAAATTTAAATGCTATATTATTTACACTACTTACCCAGGAAATACTAGATTGCAAATTGAAAAAAAAAACAAAAAACGATTAAGTCATTTTTTCTTTAAGTGCTATTTACTCAAAAAATATAACTGAAAAAAAACTGAAATTTATCAAAATCGTTTGAGCCGTTTCCGAGAATATTTATTTAAAAAAAAAAAACAAAAAAAACCATTTCAGGAGAGCTTGTCCCCAAAATTTCGTCGTCGTTCCGAATTTTTCGCGTTGGTATCAGCTATATTCTGTTTTTTTTTTTCGGCACGAATTTTGTAATGTAATATTTTTGAAAATAAAATGAAATTAAAACCCAAAATTAATGTTGGGGTTATATTTAATTGAGGCTTTGTTTCATTATGAAATAAGGCCCATATAATATGTCCCCGAAAAATTAAAAAAAAAAACACCCAACATTCTTATTATTTTGGATGCATATAGTTTTGGGGTCTAATTTTTTGGAGCCTTTGAAAAGTACCCTAAAATCATAATATGTCATTATGCTTATATTGTACTACAATAAATATTTCAGTTTAGAAAATGTCTAACACGACTACACAAAAATCCAATGCGGGATTTAAGGGGGAGTTGACACTGGCACTGAAGTTGAAATTCAGCTTCAATATACAAATTATAAAATTTTAGAAATTAATGTTGCCACATCATTTCAATATCATATTTACAGTCAATCCCGCGGAACCGGTTCTTAACGTTTTTTAACATAAACTTAATATTATTTTACTGAATATTGACGCGTCGAGAAATAAAAACGCAAAATTTATGTAAATAAATTTGGTGACAGCTCCTGGAGGATAGCCATCAGGTCTTAGCGATTTACAACTCTAACTGGTGGGAATAGAGGGAACCTAAAATTTTCTACCGAATCTGAATGGCTAAGATGAGAAGCACTTTTTCATGACAAAAGATACTCTTGGAGGACTTTTCAATTCCTCGTAAGAGGAAAAAAAACTGTTTCTTGTTTTGAAGTGACAGAGGTTGGAATTCGATCCCTAGGGCTTCGACATGACGATCATACGTCCTAATCATTGCGCCACGAGAACAATTTAAAAAAAAATATACTTCAATGTTACCGAGACTATAATGTGATCAATTTTGTTTGTACTATTGGATGTATCTTCCGTTATTGTGTTTGGTAGAATTTTATAAAAAATTATTCAAAAAAAACTCCATTGGAGAAGGTTTGAAAAAATCTATGTGTCAAGTTAAAACAAAATCAACCCCACAGATCAGGGCGTAGCCGAATACATACATACGAATAGACAGACAGCCAGAGAGAAATGCGGGCCCCACTCCTATATATATTAAAAAGTGTTCTATTTTTCTTTGCGAATTGGTATAATAAATAGTACATAAGTATTGACAAGTTAAAATTGGTTGCTAAAACATTTTCAATTGTCCACGCAAAATTGACTAAATTGATCACAGACACAGATTCTCTTAAAAATGAATATTATTTTTATTTCAATTTTTTATTTTTATTGAAAAAGTTAGCTGCTTGTTTTGCTTTGCAATCGCTTTAAGAACGCGGATATGGATAATCACAATTTACAATATTTTTCCTTACTTGCATTATATATCTACATACTTACGTACCTACTCATCGGAAAAAATATATTACCATTCTTCTATATTTTCATAAACAGTCGATTCTCGATTATCCGGCATGCGATTAACCGGGAATTTTGTTACTCTAAAATTTTATTAATATTAATAATATTATTATTTATCAATCGATTATCAGAATTTTTTTCAATTGTTATTTATTGGAAAAATCAATAAAAAAATTTTGTTCTATCAACATTTTATGAATTGTTTTATATTTTCTTTTCATAAAAATAAATAAAACAGGTCGTATGAGAGCCAGGAACTAGTGACATACAACTCCCAACTTCTATGTGCATTCTGCATCTTCTAATTCGGCACAAATGGAGGGGACCTACAATTTTCAGCCGAGTCCGAATCGCTAAAATGAGAGCAACTTTTTCATGACAAGAGATACTCTTGGGGAAATAGTCACTTCCTCGAATGTGTGCGAGCCACTAGGCGCAGCGTTTCCACTAAACACTGACACTTTTTCGTGTCATTTGACAAAAAAACTCAAATTCTCAAGAAATATAATTCAATTTTAGGGTGCAATACAACAAATATAAGAAGAAATAATATGCTCTATTCGTGTATTGACAAAAATAAGAGTTTCTGACAATTTTTACTTCATATACGTGCCATATTGAATTTTTTCGGAGCCACTGCACCGTGCCACAATGAAATTTTTCTTTCAAAAAAGTACTATCGTGCAAAAACGTGTTATTTTTTTAGTTGGAAGTGGCTAGGATTCAGACCTCAGCGCGACGCACGGGAGTGATATTGGCTCTTTTATGTAAATTATTACCTTTTCGTAGAAAGGAAGTAATTAATTCGTTTTACCCAGATTAACCGGCAAAAGCTCAGTCCCGAGCATCTCGGTAAATCAAGAGTCGACTGTATATGTATAGTATGTATTTTAATTTGTATATCTATTTATGAAGCCAAAATACAACATCAATGTTTTGACTTTATACCTACATATGAACTGTTCACATACCTATCTTTATTTTTTATTTTTATTCTTTATTCACAATTTAAAATTGGACAAGTAGCGTATAGAACTGTGTCTCCTCGCTTTGGTATTTCAATCTGTTACAGATAAATCACACAAACTAAAATCTCAAGAGAATTCCTATATTGAGTCGGAAAATGAAATTTAAATTGTTTGCCATTTGGCAGAATAACATATTATTTGTGTGCATTTATAAACAAATTATGTATCTATGTATGTACATAGTACATAATGTGTGTTTTTTTTATATATTTATATACCATTTTGCTACTGGGTGAAAAATTCTTGGCAATGACCATCAAGATTGCCGCCGCCACCATAGCCGGACAGCCGGGCCGTTTAAAGAACCAGAAGTGTCATCATCTTCACTGCTGTCTTCATTCATTTAAATAAAAAAAAAGAAATAACAACTTATTCGCATGCGACCGAAACAAAAAAAAATGTTTTTGTTCAAACTTTTTTTTTTTTCTTCTTTAAGAATTTTACTCAATCTTTGTAGTTGGAAAAAAATTAAGACAAGAATTTCGTTTCTTTTTTTAATTTTTATTTAAAAAAAGCATAACATCCGCTTTTTGACAATGGTTTGTGCGATTTGAATCTCAAAAAACACTTAAAAAATCTTAAAGAAGGATTTTTTTATCAAGAGTGGGCGGAACAAACAATCTCTTAAGTCACCTTGAATTAATTTAATAAAAATTCTTCCACCTACAAATTCTACATATAGGACAATATTTCAGATATGTATGTATGTAGGGGAGGATTTTCCTTAAAACCCAGTTCTATAAGAAATTTGTTTAAATTTTATTTTATGTTTCATGTCATTTATATAAACAAAAGAAGATAGAAAAATTCTTTCATATATTATTTGGAATTTAATTACATGATGAAATTCATTTAAAGACAAACTATTGATATGCCCACCTAATGAAAGCTGACAGATTGCAATCTTCAATTAAATAACTTTCCAACTTCAGACATGGAGAAAAAGTTATTTGCAAAATAACAAAGAAAAATTCAAATTTATATACTATATACGTAGGTCAATTTTAGAATATCGTGATGGACTAATTAAAATCATAAAAGAAAGCGCCGCCGCCGTGTAAATTTTGTTCCCTTAATTTAGTTGTTATTAAATGCAAAATTTTGCATTACAATAACAAACTCACTTTAACCACAAACACGTTCATCAAGAGAGGACAGGTTGAATGACAAACAATGGGTGAAACGTATAAAAAAAATATTGCAAGTTTCCCAGAGCTAACAAAAAAAAAACAGATTAATTAAATAATTTAAAATTCTCTACTTGTTTAAGAGATACTGGGAATAAAATCAAAAAAAAAACCCTGGCCATCCAGTTTCTTTTTTTTTGTATTAAAAAGAGAAGAACTTTTCTTGTCTTGTATTATTATCTAGGTAACACGTTCTACTTATACTTCAAGACTAAATTAACATCAAATCTAGTTTTCTTATTTTATATTAACACATCATGTGCAAGTTTTTTAATTCCATGATGACGTGAACATAGAACTTTTGGATTCATAATAATTTGTTGAATCATAAAACTCTATTGACAAAAAAGTTCTTGAAATTTTTATCGTTAAGTATAAAATATCTTAATCTGTTAATGCAAACGCTCGTGAGTCAAACTAACTCTTACTTGGTTCAAATCAAAACATAGTCTTTGCGTAAATTGTCTCTTCTATCGGTAGTATTATATATATACCTTACCTATTTTAAGTATGTTTGGATAGTTGGAAAACAGTTGAAAGATACAAAAGTTCCGAACTTAAGTATGGGGGTTTTAAACTCTTGTTGTGTTTATATATACCGAAGGAATTGGTATATAAAAGAACTTACCCCTCAATATATAAACATGTTATCTATAGTAAGAGCCCTCAATTATTATTATTGATAAACAACTTATGAAGTTCATTTCAAATATATTAAATGTGAAGTGTTCTTCGTGCAGCCGTACGAAGGAGTATATTTGAATTTAAAAAACGATAGAACATTTTATAACAATATTTTTCTACTCGTTTTCTTTCAAGCCGTTACTATGTAATATGAAGTGTAAGGTTACTCACTTTTATAGACACTATAAAAAATAAAAAGTCAATACAACCAAATAAGTTGAGTCAAACTATACAATACCCTACTCTTTTTGAAAAAAAAATAAAATTTTCACTTTGCTAAGCAAATTTTAAATGTCATTTTTAATTCGACAAAAAAGACGGTAATCTTTTTGTGATCCGCTAGAAAAATCACTTTCAAATATGTTTTATTGGATAATTAAAATTATGCTTTTGGATTTATTTTGGAAGCGAACTCTTAACTTTAGGAAAGGCCACATTTTGAATACAGGAAGTGACTTATTTTATAAGGGTTATAAATTGGAATTTCTCTAGTTAATTAATTATATATAAATTATATATAAATCCACTCAAGGGGTTATAACTACCTTTAACATAAGATAACAGATCTTCATTAGTTTTGAATTTCCCGAGTATGAAATGAAAGGACAAAATAAAACTAAAGGTAAGGCATTCTATATTCTTGTAGTGCGGTTAAAGGAAGATTTTCTGTAGTTTACAGTTCGTTGAAAATTGGAAGAATAAGAAGAAGTAGAATTTCTTGAAGCCCGAGTGTTAACAAAGGTATGTTATTAGCTATTTACGGGTCAGCATTGTGTGGAAAAATTCATTTGGCTATTCTTTGTTTCGCTTTAGTCGATTAATATTTCATTTAATTCGCAATTCACAAAATCCTTAATTGCCAATTTACGTTTCCTTTTTTATGTAGTTTTTTTTTGTTAGTGTTTGATTCAGCGAAATTTTAAGACATGTAATTTAATGAAAGCCACAAAATTGCAAGACAATTGAACAAATTAAAAAAGCGAAACCAAAAAATTCGAAATACATATTTGTATGTGAAATAATAAAATGCCAAATAAAAAAATTCCGAACTTCAAAAATCCAATCCCACAAACCCCCACGAAACATAGCATACCCCTATTTGCCATACAAAAATTAAATTAACTGCGTCGATTTTTTTTTTTTGAAAATACTACGCGCCACGAGAATAGGTACACATATATATAAGAGAGAGATATATATATTACATATATAAGAAGATGTAATTTAATATCTAATTAAAACATTGCCAAGTGTATCGATACCGATATTTCTATTGAGATTGATTGCCTTAAGCATTATGTAATATTAATTGGCATTATATTGACTTCAAAATTATTTTTAAATACTTAATGGTATTTGTTTAAGCGCAAAATACAAATTACTAAACTTATAACTTAAAACAAATACATTTTTATATACATTACTTGTGTTTATTGCATATACGTTGCAGTGTATATGGAGTTGACTGTCTTCCTCACACACTTTTAACATCTTTTAAAATATCTCTTTTTTAAACAAAACAATTTTTTCTAAAACATTTTAAAAGATATTGCCGTCTTGATCCATTAGTTAATATATTAATGCGTTTAATAAACTTCCCTTATAAATGACTCTTACTCCTAAAAAAAAATGAATTTATTGACAATTTAACGAAGAAGAAACTCTTTCAGGCAAAACAAGCAACACTACAGCATAATAGTTTGATGTTTCTAAAAAAAAATATATATTTTCTCAAACATACATACATATTTAATTGTTTGTGCCAAAAAACATAAGTTAAAGCGACAGTAATGTTATGTTTGTGTTTTGTGTTTTGTTTTTCGTTTTTTTTTCCTAACAGAACTATGCAAAGAGTTTTGGTAAAACAAGAAAGAATATATATACAGTGCAACAAAAAAGTTTTCTTACAAAATTAATTAGTTAAATAAAGCACTTGAAGTTTTACAGTCGTATTTATTAGATTTTTGTCTACTTTGACACTGTCTAACTTTTTTCAAATTGGTGGAAAAATGCTTTATTTAATAAAAATAAATATCACATTATTCACGGTTAAGACAATCTACTCTTACGTCTAAGTTAGGCAGTTATAAGACAACAATAAACAAGGTTTTTGAACACATTTTCCAAAGTTGGACAGTTGTCTAAGTTAGACAACGTTTATGAATAAGACCATTAATGTTTACCATGTGACTTATATAGCAACAGGTACATAAGTTTTAAGTATTTTGGGAAATATAATAGCTGCATTTTATTATCCACATGATCTGATCCGGATCAAATTTTAACACCTAAATACAAAAACGACATCTAATCCTGCTTTTTATCTGGATCTATATTTCAAGATCCAAAAACTAGTACTTTTTATTTATTTTAAGGTAAGGTAGTGTTAACTGAAGTGTAAAGAAAAAAGCCAACAAACACGTGAAAAATAAACAAACACATTTTCCATTTTAAGGCTTAACTACATAAGCCAAAAAGTACTGAAGTACAAAAGTAAAAATATTTTTTTTACCGCTAGCGCCGTTGTTTTGTGAAAAAGAATACACAAATTTGTTTTTAAACCAAAATTTAAGCTTTCTGCATCTTTTTTATAAGTTTTCCAGTCAGAAACACTATCCTAAAATGAGTTTGAAAATTTTCACTTTTTTACTTTTTCACTTTTTTGGCTTATGTAGTTAAGCCTTTACTTAAATATTTAAGTCGTCTCTAAATTTTGTTAAATATTTAATTCGTCTCTAAATTTTGTTATTAGTAAGGCCCACTGAAAAAGGAGATGGTTATATACTACTGGCTCATTGTGATATTGGTTATTTTATTATGATTTTATTATGATCCAGATCAGATCAGATCGTGTGGTTAAAAAAATGCAGGTAATATTAAATTGAGTATGTATGCATTGGTGCTTATTCAGAAAATTCAAATCTGCAATGAAATGTTTTCTGTAGAAATTAATGTCAAAAAAGTTACTTGGTGAAAATGGGAAACAAGCATAAACTATTACGTTTGTTTTCTTATACTGAAAAATTTGCCATTTTTCTATAAATAATTAATTTTCTTATTTTACTACATAATTTCAATAAATTATATCTGATATTATATTATCATTTTTTGCGAAAGCGCAATTTATTTATTATAAGAAGAAACATTCACAATTTAAGCTTTTACCAAACCTAACTGGTAACTAAGAGTAAAATAACAAAATTGAATTGCTAATTATCCTCAATAGAAATGCACTATTAAGTATCAACTGATCAAATATATGTATACATACATACATGCATATAATATTAGGGTGGTTAAAAATATATATATCAACTTTTTCTTCCTTCTTGGAAGTTTGTTGCTTGGGTTCTTAAGAATAACCCCTAACTTAGGTACAAATAAAAATGTATTTATTCACAGTAATTAGTCAGTTTAACTTAACATTAAAGCCTAGTACATACTTGTGAATTATGCCGTGAATCCATACAAATTTGCATTTTTGTTCACCCGTGAGCGTGCTCGTGAAGCCATGACAAAAAGTGGAGAGTTTGCGTTCACGAGCGGTGAACCATACTCACGCGCATAAATGTACGGGAACTCTTTGATTTTTGGTGTAGCTTTGACAATTTGACCATAAAAGCTGCAAAGGTCAAGCAAATTGAGTCAAAAATTCACTTTCTCCACTGATGTTTGTTCACTTCACGAGGAAGTATGGACTAGGCTTAAGTAGTAGCCTATGCGTACAGGACTGTCAAGCCGAAGATCTTGGGTTCGATTCCCCCAACCTATATACATATGTATGTCACCTAAGAACAATAAAAAGTGCTTCTTAACTTAGCCGCTCGAATTCGGCAGAAATTTGTAGGTCCTTTCCATTCCTGCCAATAACACGCTGACAGGAATGGCGTAGAGTTTTAAGTCACTAGGAATGGTGTAGAGTTGTAAGTCACAAGACCGAATTGTCCAATTTAATTTATTTTTTACATTAAGATTTAAGAAATTTTGTACAAAGACTTTTTTTTGTACCACTGTAATTTTTTTGAATGATTTGAATGCTATTTTTCGATCGAAGAAATAAATTATTTCGAGAAATTTTAAAACTCTCGATTAAAGGTCACCCATTTAAAAATATCCCATCTTTTATTAGAGTAAAATGGTTGATAAACGGTCTGCAAATAACAATTGGTTCATTTATTCAACGGCCGTTCAACCGTATCCGTCTGTAAAGAACTGAAATCTTTAAACAAATTTTACAAAAAAATATATATATATACGAGCATTAAATTAAATTTTCGAAATTCGGTAAGCATTACGAAAAAGAGTGTTTTTTCTTCATTAACAAAAATCAAATGTAATAGGTTCTTAAATAATAAAAAAAATTGTGTCCTAAACAAAAATCTAAAATTTACAATTACTCAACAAAAACGTTTCCTCATTCTCTGCCAATTTTTTTTTGTTTAAGAATCGGACGATAGGCAGACACATGGTCGAGACAGAAATGTGCTTATTTAAGGTCAAATTTAATTAAATAATAAAATAAAATAATATATTATATGAAATTAAATTTACACGTGTGTGCGGTGCTTATAATTCTGAATTAATTACTCGAAATGTGACAAAAAAAAAAATTGTGTACGGATTTTTAAATTAATTACTTCTAACATCAGGCGCAAGCTTCGTGTACAAATATTCCGATGTTCTGGGTGCATATTAAAAAAAAAACACTAACGACACTGCTGCTCAGTGCTTTGTACGCAAGCACTTGGTATTTTTAAATGTTCCAAAGCGAAATGACGACTTTTATTTTGAGGAATTTTTTCAAAAATTAATGTTTCAAAGTTATGATATGCAGTCTTTGCCGGGCATTGCTTGTATTTTTGGCAGAGTAGTTGTTGCTAAAGTCTTTGTGATTCACTATTTGAATATTTCAAGGTCTGCTAGTATACTAGTCTACGTACTTATGTATGTATACATCCGTCAAATAATACGACTTGATTGAAATCTGTTTTTATATTCTCCTATCCATCAGCCGCACTTCATTAAAATAATTACTTTACTTCTGGATTCTAGAAGAAAAACAGAACCGCACTGTTTGATGAAATTTCAGTTTTACTGATGTTGTTTATTAAAATTCTTTTTGATAACTGTCCCAAAGAAATAAAAATTAATTAAACAATTTAAAATTAGCTCCTGAGCAGTGCCGTCGAGAGAGGGGATAAAAGTGTTTTTATGACTCGGAAAATCCAAGCAAAAAATATTTTGTATTAAATGGAAAAGTTTTTTTTTTCCTTATTATAATTTTTTAGCAACCTTTGTTATACAATATACAAAAATCCTGAATGCCGTTTATCCACCCTATTTAGCTCATAATCTCAATCGTTGGTATCAAGCAAAATTTTATGCATAGTCGTAATTGTTTTTTTCGAAACTGTTCAAAATCATTTTATTTTAGCATATACATATGAACATATGTTTTACCCGCTCTCTTTGCAGGGCTCCCCCAACTCCGGTATCACAACCTATTCTATGATAGATCGATTTCTTTGTCAAAAAACAATTAAATTTAAAAAAAAAAATAGAAATTTACCCTCAGTATATAATTTGCGTACATGGACTTTGATTTTTGCCTACCGGGCCCGAGTTTTCTACCGACCGACGCACTCAAAACAAAAATTAGCTACTTATAATTGATAAACAACACTTTTTATTTGAATATTGTTAATACCTACCTACAATAGTTGATATGAATGATGCATGGTGAATCGTATCAAGAGACCATATTTTGAATTACCTTTTACTACATACTACCGGTAGGTACTTAAGAGTTAAGATATAAAATTACATACCTTTTCAATTGTAGGCACTATACAATAAGTGATGAACGTTTTGTAGGTACAAGAACCTAACTTATTTCAATTATATTTACCTACTTTTGATGGCGCTTACGACTTCAACCAACAAACCCATCCTTCCCAATCCGGTCCCTAACAAGCTATCTCCAGTTACGCACACCAAGTTCATTTATGTAGGTCGTTTTATTTTTTTTTGCGCCCTTCAGCTAAGGTGGAGTGGAATTAAAGACTAATCGGGCTGTTGCGTCACTTTCCATACCGTACATGTGTCCCAGCGCATTCTCAGTCCTTGTATCTTAGACCAGGTCGACGAGTCACTGTAAAGCCAATAGAGCTCATCGTTGAATTTTCTCCTCCATAGTCCATCGATCAATATAGATACTGGAACGAACATCTCCCTAAAATTCACTTCAAAGAAGGAAATTTTCATACGTTCTTAACAAGATTTTTACAATTCTGCCTCCTACTTAAACACATCGGAATGTTCAAGGTCACCATAATATACATATATGTGGTACTAAATTTAAAAAAAAATCGGTTCTACGATTAAATGGCCAAAATATATACTAGAACCACTCACTGAATCCCTTCACTGTCCAGTTTTCAGAACAGAGTAAACTAAATATGTATATGTAGTACAAATTTCTTTATTATAAAATTAATTTCGGAAAGCAAATTCTAAATTCTAAATTTAAAACAAAATGGAAAAAAACAATAAAATTATTAATGAAGTAGATATCTATGCATACATAATTCAAATAAATACCATCAACCATCATTAACTTATACTCTCTTTTATGATTTTTTTTTACAGGAATCTCCACTATCATCAAAAGTTGCAATGTTCAATAATGCTGTATCAAAACACCAAGAATCCCAGCATTTAAACCCATTCTCGCAAACCGGTGGACTTCCCAAGCCAACTTTTAAGAAAGGTGAATATGGAAGGTAAGTTTAATTTTACAAATAAAAAAAAAATTATATAATTTTACTCAATTTTTTGCAGACCTTTGGCCGGAAGCTTGACAGAACAACGTGGACAAAAAGCCAACATTCATGTTCTAAAGGAAATGCTTGAACTTTGTCAAATCATTGATTCAGAGGGCTACGATGTCAAAGACGAACCTGAAATGAAAGTCATTCCATTTGGTGAACTTTTCAACGTAAGTTCTTTGTTTTCCCTTTTCAGCACACAATGTAAGCTACGTTTTTAAACATTTTTTTTTTTCTTTTTCCAAAATAGATCTACACCTACATTTCTGATAAAGTTGTGGGTATTTTACTACGAGCTCGAAAACACAAACTCGTCGAATTTGAAGGGGAAGTTCTGTTTCAGCATCGTGACGAAGATGTTCCAGTGTTTCTGTTGAAGCCTATCAAGGAAATTCGTAAAATTTTGACAGACAAACAAGATGAAATCCGCCGTAGTGTCAGTCCTTCACCTCAAGCAACAACTGTAATGATGGATCAACAAAAAATTCGCCCAAGCCCATCACCATCGCCAACACCTAAGCCAAAGCAAAAGCCAAGTGCCACAAAAAAAGCAGAGGAACAAACAGAAGGTGCTAAGGTAGAGATCGTTAAGCCTATCGCACAAAAAGCAAATCCGGTTATAAATGTCGAGGATCAGTCGAAAGCTGATGTTCAAAGCAATATCCAAGTAGTAACAGGCGAGGTAGCACCACAAGAATCTGCAGCAGCACAAACACCTGTAAAAGAAGAGACAACAACAGAAGGATCTTTAGAATCGGAAAAATCTGTCCCAGCAGTAGAAGTTAACACTGAAACGAAAGCCCCTGTTTCTGATGTACCCGTAACTATAGTAACTCCCCCAACACCTACAGCTGAATCGGTTCCTCCAGTTGTTGCTTCACCAGTATCGCCAGGAGCTGTCGAAACAATCCCTGCAATAGTCGAAGAAAAAACAGACGTCAACAACAACGATGAAGCTCCTACGATAATTATTACTAATGAAGTATCATCAAATGCCGACAACCAATCTTCAGCTGATACAACTTTAGCAACAACAACTCCCAAGACCGCAGACAATAATTAATTCTTAAGTAAACCACCTACTACTTTTAAATATAGCTTTAAATACAATCCTATAGTTAAGGTCTTATTCAATTCGGATCGAATCGATATCATGTACTTCTTATATTGAATTATTTCTTGGAATCATTTAATGGTGCAAAAAGCTTGCTTTACCCTTAAGACACGTGAATACAATAATTAGGCACAGTATTATGTAATGGATTTTGATTGTTCTTTAATTTTCTGGTTGGGAGGGTTGTAACTACTTGTAGTAAAAATTACTTTAACAATAAAAAAAAACAAATGTAAATATTTTTCTAAAAACAATTTATAAATGAGTTTTTATTCCAAAAAAGAAGAAGATATCCGGCCTTATCATCGTATCCTTTCGGAGAAACGTACATAATCAGAGAAAAGTTATGATCGTCAAGTTTATTTTGTCAAATGTCGCCATTTTTTTGTAAACAAAAATTCCTCGCATCTGCCAGTCGAATGCTTTCGAAGTTGAAGGAGTCAAAAAAGGGTGCAAAATGACGTCCAAAGGAAAACTACATAAATAAAAATGTCCCTCAACCACTTGTACTTGTACTCACATGTACAAAAAAGGTATACGTTATTACTTTGACGAAGAGTCATCATAAGTCCTTAGTTAGACCAAGTGGGCTGGCGTTAACAATCTAATCAAATTGAACATGAAACCGAGCAAAAGGGCAAAAACTTATAACTTCTAAAATATTTAAGACAATTCTATGCAGTAAATTTTGTTAAATTTGTGCAAGTATTTTCTATTAGAATAACTAAACCTATAACTTCTAAAATATTTAAGACAATTCTATGCAGTAAATTTTGTTAAATTTGTGGAAGTATTTTCTATTAGAATGACTAAAAAAAATATTTTGGCCCTTTAGTGAAATGATTTTTTTTAGGCAGTTTTGTTTGTTAAAATATATTTAGCGCATTTTGAAAATAAATTTTTTAATTGGTATCGTTCTGATTCTCAAATGCCTGCAAAATTAAAAAAGGAGAGAAAAATTACGTAATTATTGGAGTTCATAAAAAGTTTTATAACAGCGATAGTAAAGAACATTAGTAAAGTACATAAATAATACTTCTTTCTTCACAAACTCATACATTTAAATAATAGCAATTTTGTTTTCGTCATATAGGAACTTCAGATAAATTATTCAGTGCTGAGTTTCTTCGAAAAACTCACAAACATCTCGTCCATCCTTAGGATTTTGAAAAACTTCTGTATCCATAATTTCTTTATAAAATTTCAAGTCTTCGATTTCCCGCAATTTTACCCGACAATGGTGTTCGGTGAGTTTGTCAATATCATTCTTTTAAGCTTCTTAAAGAGGAATTCCTGAGGGCAATGATATTAGATCTATCATCTATCATATCAATTTATTTAGTCGGGTGCATAATGAAACTTGAACTCCAACTACAGATTTGTAGTTCATCTGGACTCTTGCTTTGATAAGCTCTTATTTTGACAAACCGTTTAGTTGGCTTAAACTTAAAAAGCTATTAACAGGTTGGCTTTGAGTTTTCTTGGACCGGCGCTTTCCAGTTCATTACTGGACACACTCCCCGACGCCGTTTCAAGTTTTTTGACAGTTCCATATTCTTTGAAAATTTCATGATACATACTTTTCAAAGGATGATAACTTCCTCATGTCGCACTTTTTTTTATGCCAGCAAAGACTGTGCAGCGGAAAAAAGGAATGGCCAACAATTGGAAACATTCAGCCCTATCACGAATTCCAACCTAATCGGAAACTTGTTACGAATCCCGAAAAAACTATCACAGATTCCATCGTAGTGGAAAATCTCATACAAATAGTCATTACGAACGGATTTGATGATAGTTTTTTTCGGGATTCGGAAAAGTTTCCGATTACGATGGAATTCATGACAGGGCTGATTATTTAATTTTTTATTCTGAAGGATTCTTATTCAGCCTATTTGAAGCCATGTATGTACATACATATCAATTTTAAATTTATATTTTTTATATATGTTGAAACCACAAAGCGTATTAAATTAAGCTCCGTTTTGAAAATCAATGCTATCTATTTGATTTCATTTAGAGCACAAATAGATTCGTTTTAAAATTACTAGCTTTGTAAGAAATATAGGCCCATTTTAATTGTTAACAATATACTTAATAGCTTCGTTTTGATACCAAACGCATCCAAACTCATATTAAAAATAGTAGTAACTTGTTGATTACCTCGTTTGGAAACAAAATGTTTCCACTATCTGATAGCTCTCTTTGATACGCAAATTTTGGTATATCACACTCCATATATTGAAAAAAGTTAGTTAAGCACGGTTTTGATTGTTAACGCCACAATTGTTCACAATGGACTTTCATACCCACATATGACGCACTTCCTTTCTAAGATAATCAGCCTTATATAAAAATAAAATAATAAAAAATATTTCACCTTAAAATTTTTTGTTCCCCCGGAATTTTAAAAGCTATTTGTGATTTTCGCCCGAACGAAATTTCGTTCGCCTATTAAAAGTAAGTGAACATTTAGGCTGTCAATAACATTACATTCCGCCCGAAATGAATGTTCACAATAAGGGGAATTAATTTAACACAAAATTTCGGGTGAAACTCACAATAGGCGAAAAGTGAAATATCAAATTTTCCGGGTGGAATGTTGTTCGGGCGAAACTCACAATAAGGCTGAATGAAATTATGACCCACCTTAATGCTTTTTTTGTTCATTAAAAAAAAAATATCAATGAAAAAAAAAACAACTCCAAAATTAAAAAAAATCGTATTGATTGTGGGAATAACATTGTACAGGAAAAATTGTGAGCCAGGTTTTATCAGTAAGGAATTCTTTTTTGATTTAATAAAATTAAATATCGGCCAAAGTTCGGCAAAGAGCCAGTTAAAAGCAATGGGACCAAAAATCATCCATACTCCAAAACAAAGCGAAGACGAAAAAATTCCCTGTTAAACTCTTTGATTTAAAATGAGTTACGGCGCTGACTTTTGGACACCCTGTATATACCACTCCCCACTTGCTATTCTTTTAATAGCTTGAAAAAAGTTGTTTTCAAAGTGGACAACCAAAGCCTACCGTCCGTAACAGAATTGGTCCAATTACATGATTTGTTTGATTTCAAAAGGCGAATTCAAAATTCTTCGTCATTTCTCCGAAAGTCTGTTTTTAGATTTTCTACGCAAGAAATTTCTTTGGAGAGACTTTTTCGCAGTTTTAACATTAATGAGAGAATAGCGCAGTAATGATTTAATTAAGGTTTGTTTCACTGTTGGAAAAAGCCTTACTATTGTACTGAATTCAGTACAATTTGATTTTCTCAGTACGTAAGTACATCTTTGCCATTTTCAGTACAATTTTGAATTGTTTGTAGAAAACTGAATTATTCCTTTAGTTAATTTTCTCTTATCTTCATTAAAATAATCTATGTGCGATGCGAACATATTATACCCAAAGCCCAATTACCCAATATCAAAACCTTCCCCATTTGGGCTGAATGCGCTCATTTGATTTTAAATAGTGAACATCTGAACGTCAATTCGTTGACTTTTCTGCATTCTTTGTTTTTCTTTGTCTTAAGGTCTTAAATGTTAAGTTATATTTCACTATTTTATCGTATATTTCTTAAAAATAATTAATGATGTTAACTTGGAAATGCAATCCGAAGATCTAAGAGTACATATTTTGCTTCCAAGAATGAAAGTTATTTTAAAACAATTACGTAGAAATTTAAAGGTAAGGGAATCTTTTGATGAAAATCCAATAAACTCAAATAAACTTTTAGAAAATCACCTACCAGTTATGGAGATATATTGCAACACCGAATGTGCAATCTCATACACTTCGAAAAAGTTCAGTGAAAAAGATATACAGAGCTTCAAAAATCATGCTAAATGTTTTACTTATAACATTTCTGCAAGAAATTAGAAGAAGACTGAATTTCGATGACTTTTTCTTAAACGCACTTCAAAATTTCTCACAAAGTGCAGTATTGGATGGTCAAGTTAACTCTAACTTTCAATATGTTTTAAATTTTTCTAATGAACACAAAAACATTGAAGCTATAAACAACGAATATAAAGCTCTAGATGACTGCAAATATATTAAGAAACTGAGAAATGTATCTGTATAGGCATTTTGGGTTAAAATTGGGCTTTTAAAAAATGAATGCAATGAGTTTATGTTTCAAAATATTCATCGAAGTATTCAGGGTACCTATGTGTTCCTCATTCTCCACCAAACGTTGGAAGAATTTTGTATGGTAAAATATAATAAACACTAAATTAAAAAATAGGTTACAAGTTCCAACGTGTTCTGCACTGATAAAAACCAAAAAAACAAAAAGGAATGTTGTCACAGTTTTGTAATTAATAAAGATCTTGTGAATTATAACGTGACAAACAATCCTCTTCAAAAAGAATAACTTTTTAAGTACAACTTATTTAATGTTAATTACATAACTAACTATGTATTACTTACTGATCTAAGGCACCAGTTATACCTATCATTGTAACTGACCATTTAAAATTTCCATTTTTAATTTTCAGATCTTTAGGAAGCAAAATCAGTGATTATTTTAATGGCAAAATAAACCTGATAGTTTAATAATGATTTAGAATTTTAAAAACCTCAAAACTAAAAATCTAAATATACAATGACGATATTCAATGAAAGCTACAACTGGCTCAGCTTACTGTGATACGGGATCCGTTCGTTATTTCTTTAGCTATATAGTAATGAAGTTCCTATACTATGTTATCTTAATATTTATAACAAGTGGTTCTTGGTTCTTGTTAATAAATAAATTTTATTTTTGAATTTGTGTGTTTCCTAGTTTTTATGAATTTAAAAGAGCCCAGTACTATTTGTTCTCTTTCAGTACTATTTTGTTTCAGCGTTCAGTACAATTGAAAAAAGTCGATTTCCATCACTGGTTTGTGTCCTTTTCAAAAACCTAAGATGATAAAGCGTATTAAAAACCTAAAATAAAAAAACGACGGCCATGATGTCTATAAAAAAATTAACCAACTTTTGTTTCGTACTAAAATGAAGGTACCTATATAAATATAAAATAGTTTTCACAAGTTAATCCAGTGATATTTAACACGATATTTTTCTGCGACATTATGTACCCATTAAATTTACAAGCTCGTCTGACAGCAGATTTGAAAGTCCAGAAAACTTAATTGAAGACACACTTTCAATTTAAATATACATACATAAGTATGTATGTATGTATGTATGTATATGTATATAAAAACAAAAACACACATTTTCTTTGTAAAAAATCTGTTTATTGATCTCTTTTTTTCTCAATTTCTTTTTTTATGTTGAGTACATAAAACGTACTCACTTTTCCCTTGTTATCAATTTAACAAGTCATCTGGAATAAAAAAATCTTTGAACCAAAAATAAATATTGGAACAAAAATAATCCGAATAAAAAAAAAAACCAATTAATTTGATAAATAATAATGAGACAAAAAAAGTATATAAATATAAATTGAACTAATTTCGAAGTCATTTAACCCTTAAAAAAAAATAAATAAAACTTATAGTCAAATTGAAAAATACGCCTAGGGCGCCTATCAGCATTCACACACTATTCACAATAATCAATAATAATAATAGTATAAAAATATATATATAGTTATATATATATACATGTATATATATGGCTTTTTGTTGATCTATTTAAATAGTTCGAGGAAAAAATATCACAATTTGGTTGTTTTGTTTTGTAATTATCGGTCGTGTTTATATTTTTTTTTATTTTCATAATCTTAATATTAATTTTAATTTCAATTTATTTATTTTGTATTTGTAGTTTTTCTTAAGCATGAACAAATATTTTGTAGTATGGATTTAAAAATAACAACAAAAATAAAAATGAGAGACACGCACACACAAATTAAGCCACATACGAGTAATATTTTTTGTTTAAATAAGTAATAAATATATTATATAGGTTTGTTTGTTTTGCATAATTATTTATTAATTATTTTTTTTACTTTTGCTACAATCAATTTGTATGTATGGCTAAACTTAGATTTAAATAATTTTAAAACAGAAAAAACGATTTTTGTTTGTTTCTTCAAAAGTCCAATACTGTTATTTATGGAGTTCAATATTGTTACACATGATTTTATCGCTGTTTAAATTTTTATATTTTCAAAGGTGTTTTTTTTTAATTATTTGAAATACATTTAAAAATTGTGAAGCTATTTTTTTTTAATATTTAAGTTGATATATGAATACAATAGATGTTAAATATTATTATATTTGTTCTACAAAGAAATTTTGTCAATTAAAGCAATTCTTCACATTTTGCAATAGAATTTGAATAATTTTATTTACCGTATGAAAAAAAACATTTTCAAGCGTTTTACATACAAATAAACATACGTATATGCAGAAATGCAATATAACTTCATATGTCAAAGTTAAGTTGGTCAGAGGAGAATGAATTCTATTGTTTAAATTGTTTTGTTTTTAAAAAATCCTAAGGAATTTTTTTTAAGTGTCCACTGTCTATGTAATTATTTGGAAAAGGAAAAGCCACCAAAATAAAGAGGCTTTAACGCCATTACCCACAGATTATAATTCCTATTATAACAGCATACTGACAAATTGTTTTTAAGACTTAAATAGAATGCAAACTTTAATTGAATACATTGAATACTAATTGAAAAAAAAACTATAATTTCTATTAAAATTGGTTGTGCTCATTATTCAAAAAGAATTGTTTCTACACACATTTGGTCTATTTCTGCAGCTTTTCTATGAATTGGAAATTTTATGAATCAAATAATTAATTATATTTTTTGACAAAAACATAAACAAAATTTATTACCTCGCGGATTGTTTTCAAATCTTTACACAATGTAATTCCAAGACATATCAAATAATATAAACAAAATTTCAATATTATCTCGCGGAGTGTTTTCAAATATTTACAAAGTGTAATTCCAAGACATTTCAAAAGAGGAAAAAATAACATTTTAAAACGAATATTATCTCGATCTGGCTGCAATTTTTATATTTAATTTTAAATTAAAATGCTGCTCTTCTAGTAGGTTTAAGCATATTATGCTATACCCTTATCTATTTTTTTTTAATAAAGTTTATGCTAGCTCTTTATGCAAATACATACTATAATATATAATTGTCTCATATAGAGAATAAAAAACACTAATGAATCAGCTACGATAATTTTGATGGACAATTTAATGTTTTTGTTTCGTATATCGCTTATTAAAAAAGATCTTCAAAGAACAACACTTGTGTCACTATATCCACAAAAGTAGGAACTTTGCATATAATTGTTAGAAATATGAAAATAGTTTCGTGTCTGTAAAATAACTTATAATTCACATCTTTAAATTCTTTTGCGAAGCAAAATAATGAGTTCAGTAAAACTTTAAGTTTATGTAGGTTACATAATATAATAGCATTGCAAAGTTGTCTTTAATTTTGGAAAAGGTATTAAAATAAGAAAAATCTAACATGCAACAAATTTTCTAGCATTCATTTTTATCTTAGTGCTGCAGCACAATCTACATTAAAAATGTAAAAAAATCTCAGTCGTTCTGCAGTTGTATAAAATATAAAAAATACATTTTTTCGGACTTAAAGATAAAGGAAATAAAAGATTTGATTGACAATATCCAATGTCCTTACATATAAAATAGTCCGTTTTATTGGGGACTTAAGGTAAGCAGACTTTAAAACAGCTTCACCCAATTATAGTATGTATGTTCAACAAAAACGGATTGAGACTTTAGTAATAAGCGTTTTTAATTTTTGATACATAATCTGAAAACCCGCTAAATCATCTGAAGATCTTTTTTGAACTCAACTTTGTTCACCCAAAGTTGACTTACAGGACTGACAAAATCACATTATTTCTGCCATATTTTAGCCATTTATTAGCATAATCGTATTTTGCGTACAAAATGGCAGAAAATACAGCGATTTGTCAGTGTGTAAGTCCATCAAAGGTCGCTTAAGTAAAAATTTTCTAAAAAATACGTTTCCAACGGAGTTTTCAATTTTTATTTAAGCAGCTGACGGACAGAAACGGACTTGTCGATACTAACTTTCTAACTTTATTTAGCTCTTTTTAAAGTTCACATGTATTGCTATTTAATGAGCATAAACAAACGAAAAGTACATTCATGATCTCTATTTCAAAAATATTTAAAATTACAGATAGATTGTTGTTTTAATTTAAAATAAATATTTTGATAAAATTAATAGTTTTTGTTGTGTCCTTTTTAATAAGCGTTATATCATTTGAAATTTTCCGACTTTATTATTTTCTGAATGCCTTAAGTTACTGTTTTTTATGTATTTTATACAATAAATTGTTTACACTGAAAAATAAGAAATTTATAACAAACTGATTGACTTTTAATTTATTTGGATTGATTAGCACAATTATTATATTAAATAAATTATTATGAATTATTATGAAAAGAAAACATAGTGTCCATTACGAAAAACTATGTTAAATGTGTATATAAAATATATATTTTTTACAATTGAATTTTTTGTTTTAAGTAATGAATATTTAACAATTTTCAATTAACTTCTTTTTTTTTAAGATTAAAATGCATTTTCAATTGTTTAATATCTAATTGTAGCCAAAAAAATCTTGATATGATATCTTAGCGGAACGACAAAAACACAAATCGAATAAAATAAAATAAAAATATGTAAGTATACAAATTGTACTGAGAAAAAAAAAAAACAAAACAAACGCCATTTTTGTTTGTACTGATAAACATAATAAAATATATATTTTGTCAGCAAAGTCAAGTTTTTCTTTATTATGGGTGGTGGGGTAAACTGTGTTTTTCTTCTTAAAAGCTAACGTTTTCTAAAACTATAAAACTTACATACTAAGAAAAACATTTAAAAAAGGTCATATTTGTCTATAGAAATAATTATGTATGAAAAAAAATTGTAACAAACACGAAACATTTCTCTGGAAATTTAATTTTGTTCTTAAATTTCAACAAGATACATTATAGTTTTTTTGTATGGTTTGATGGGTGGAAGGAAAATAATAGAAAAATTAAGGAATATAAAAAATAAAAAAGGGAATTCATAAAGGAAAACAAAACTTTAGTTTGCAAAAATAAAAAAAAAATAATTAAAAAATGTCTGGGTGGATCAGAAATAAATTTGTCTTTAGTCAAGTGTTGTTGCATCAAAAAAATAATAGATAACTGTATCTATTTGTATGTAAAGCATTACAAACAATAATTAAAAGTCATATTGTGTTTAAACATATATATGCGCGCTAGTGCAAACAAAAAAAAACAATAATCATAATTACAAAAAATAGTCAAAGGAAATTATCAATGTTTTAAACAATTGTTACAAAAGAGAAAGAATGACATCCAAATGGGATCCAGATAGAAGGCAAGTATATATAAATATATATATGTTAAATTAAATTATTAGCATTGTAAGAATAGATACAATTTGAAAGAGGAACGAGCTTTAATCTCGCCTTTGGGATGAAAAATATAGCAAACAATACATTTATGTATACGCAATCAAACCATTATTTTGTTTTTGTTTTAGTCTTCGGAAGAGTTCTTCATAACGATGCGCTGAATTCTTCGTTTATTTGGTTCACTGACACCAATCTTCCTGTCGAGCCTGTCGAAAATGCCTTTGCGGTAATTTTCATCATTGGATTCTTTGTTTTTGGATCTTCCACGTCCTCCTCGTCCTCGGCCTTCATCTGTTCTGCGCTCGCCCGACGATGATGATGGAGAAGATTTCAGTACAACTCTTCTATTTGATGAACTAAAAGCTTTGGAGTTTTTGTTTACCGAAGGCTTTGGTGATGGAGGACCAGGTGGCGGAGATGGCGTATCGGCAAGGAGACGATCTTCTTCGTTTAACAAATCAATGTCATCATAGTCAAGTTCGTCTTCTGACGGTGTGTCGTGAAGCTTTGCTGGTTTGGCGGCAATCTGTTGAGAGCTTGGTGTTATTGGCTTCTTTATCACTGGCTTGATAATGGCTGTCGCAGTTGAATGTGAACTTGCACTGCTGCCGCCGCCACCACTATTTCCATGGCCACCCGATATATGATCGGAAAGGGTTCTTTTGGCTTCGGGTAGAATTTTTGCAGTTGGTATTGATTTTGTTGAGTTTCTATTACCGCTACTACTACTACCATTTCCATGACTGTATGATTCGTGTTTCTTTGACGCTTCAATATCTGCTTGTTTTCTTTTCAAAGAAATTATTTTGCTCTCAGTTACTATAATCGGCTTAAGCTTTTGTGGGGCCTCATCACTTTGTGGTTTATCCTGGAAAATTAATTTTCATTTTATGTTTACAAAAAATATATATTACACAACTTTAACCAATTTCATTGGGAGACAAACAAATATTAAGATGATGAAATGAAAATGAAATTATACATTAGGATGAAACAATTAAAATCAATGTTTTTTTTTCTTCTTCAAACCATGTTTGGTTGGTTGCTTTGGCCCTTAAAAAAGTGTTTAACATTTATGAAACCTTAGTATTAACATTTTGAAATTTTCGTGTTCCCTATTAAATATGGAGAAAATTAGATGAGTCACTAACCATTGAAGAAAATCTCTATTTCAGCTCAGAGCTTTAGTGTATATCACAATGGGATTTGCTCTGTCTTAAGCTCTCGAGAGTAAATTTCCCTTTCATTCTCTTATATAAAATAAATAAATAATTGTCCGTGTACTCTTACTTACACCTAATTTCGACGAAATAAGAGTAGGTAGTGTACAAAAACAGAGAATGGATGTGACATTTAGTCTTGATAGCATACGCATTTAACAAAAATTGACAAGAATAATGAACACAAATGATCTACGCATTTACCTACAAGCTAAACTATACTGTGATAATTATTATTATTAAATTTAAAGTTTAAATAATTTTTAGTAGGTATTCAATTTTTATAAGAAAAAACTAACTTCTGATAAGAGACCGTTAAGTGTTAATGTAATAGGTTTTTCTTAAGACGCCAAGCAACCAACATTATGTGATTTCAAGTAAAAAATAAGGTATACATTTTAAAAAAGTGAACAGAGAAAAAGAAAATCTACTACAAATTAACACATTCTAATAAAATTATCTTGAAAGTGCAAAAGATATATCACTTTTTTTTCATAGATTATAATAAATAATAAAAACAAATTAAATATAGTTCAAATAGATAAAATTATAAATATATAACATTTTGTTAATACTTTTAGATATAAGTTTAATTATTGAGACATTTTTTTCCTAAAATACAAACATACGTAGATTACAATCAATAAAACTTAAATTATTAAACATCATAAAAGTACTTTGTTTTTAAAATAACTTCTTTTATCGTTAAAACAAACGATTTTTAAAATATCATTTTCTTATGAAGTTTTAATCCAAGAGACAAAAATTATTGTAACTTTTACATCAATGATAACAAAGGTTTTGAAAGTGTGAAAAGGTTGATTAACTCAAACCTTGAATGTTTTGATATTCAAATATGAGTAAATAACGACAACATGGCTTGAATTTGATCATTTACACGCAAAAACAACAGCTTGATAACATAGTACTCAAAATATTTTGAAAACTTGCTGGCAATTGTCAAACAATCCAACCTAAAGTTAAGTCAAATCTTTTTTATTTCTTTGTAATTCGGAAAATATTTCTTGTGTACTGAACACCTAAACGCAATATCGAAAATGGCTTCATTCACAAAAAATAAATATGTGAAGTATGGTAGATTTAATCTAAAATTATTTTCGCCATTCTACGTCCTTCAAGCCATGCTGGTCCATGTAAACCCTCCATGTAAATCTGTTTGGATGTGCAAATTTTAACAGAGTGAGCTAGGGTAGATGACGAGCACACGGTTTAACGAAGACAGATGAACATACCACAAAGGCCATTATTAATTTATGGAGAAAACATTCCATGAACGCATTAATTTTTATAATGGATTGATATTGACATAATAAAGGATATGCGAAGTCCGTAGTCTATGCAGTTATTGCCGATATAAGGCCTTAGCAACACGAACATTTTTTCGGAAACTGGAAAGTTAAACCTTTACTAAGCCACTATAGTCATTTTTATGATTTTGTCATTTACTTTTGGAGTTACATATATATAAATCTACCTCTAAATATAAACAACTTTTGATAGTGGCCTGTCTCCACAAAACAAAGATTTAATATAAATTTTCCCAATATTTATCAAACATTTATAAGTATTTTTGTACATTCATATTTATCTGAATTTTAAGTTAATAAATGTTGAAAATACATTCTATATCAACTCACTTTATTATTTATTGTTTGTATTTTTCGTACTAAGCTTTGGATCTACAATAAGTTTGTTATTTTCATTCTAACTAAATCCTTCTCGAATAAAGACGTATTGCTATTTCTTTATTAATTAAAGACTTATAAATCCAGGAATTTTATTAGGTTATGGCAAGACACCCAAACCATTTTTAAATAAAGAAAGAAATTTAATAAAAGAAAAAATACTTAATACAAAATTCTCAATTGCAAAGCTTAATAATTCCAACTATTTTATATGGAAATATAAAATGGAAATGCTTCTAATGAGAGAAGGGATATGGGGAACGATATCAAAAGAAAGGCCTTTGGGAGCAGCAGAAGTTTGGTCAGCGAAAGATAATATGGCTAGAGCAACAATTTGTCTTTCTTTGAAAGACGACCAATTACATCATGTCCGAAGATGTTCTACAGCAAAGGAAGTGTGATCAATTTTACGATCTTACCACGACCGGAACCAGAATTGACGATAAGTTTTGTGGAGTCAAAACTAATTGAAGTATACAGGCGACGTCATCCAACTGATGAAAAAGAAAATCATAATGCATTAGTGTCTATGAAAAAAGCAAGTTTCAAGAAATTTAATTCAGAAGCAGAATGCTATTTTTGTCATTCTAAAGGACATCTGAAACGGGATTGCTTGCGATACTTTGAATGGAAGAAGAAACAACCAAAACAAAAAGTTATCGTAGCAGCAGAAAAGGTGAGTGACGAATTTTGCTTGATTATTTCTGATTCTGATAGAACTTGTGGAAAATGGATTGTGGACTCTGGAGCTTCATGTCATATTTGCAAAGATAGAGAACTATTTTGTAAATTTGATTCAACTGTAAAAAATGCAGTCATTCTTGCAAACGGATCACAAATTGAATCCCAGGGCCAGGGATAAATTCGTCTTAAACTTTTTAACAAATTTTATAAAGAAATAAATGTTAAGTTTGAAGAAGTTCTGAACGTTCCGTCAGTCGAAATGAATCTACTATGGGTAAAGAAATTAACATCTAAGGGTTGCGAAGTCAATTTTAAGGATGATACGTGCTACATTTACAAGAATGGACAATCGGTTGCTATAGCAAAAGTTAAAGAAAACTTTTACTCTCTTTCCCAAGATGAAAAGGTTCTTCTCATGAATGAAGTATGTACGGTATGTATACACTATTGGCATAAACTATTTGGTCACCGATCTATTGATGCGATTTTGCAAATGAAATCAAAAGGACTTGGTAAAGGTATGAATATAGAGAGCTGCAAAAGTAATAGTTCTTGTTCAATATGTCCAGTTGGCAAATCTACCCGCACTCCTTTTCCAAAGAAGATCGATTTGAGTTCAAGGGGGTACTTGACATTATTCATACGGATATATGTGGTCCTATGGATGTATCAACTCCGTCCGGCAACAGATATATGGTAACTTTCATTGATGACTTCAGCAGGTATTGTCATATATACTTACTTAAGCATAAATCTAAAGTGTTTGAAAAGCTAAAGGAGTTCATTGCTATGGCGAAGAATACAATGAATAAGAAACCAAAGTTAATACGTTCAGACCGAGGTGGCGAGTACACAGGAAAAAATATAGTGGAATATCTCAAGCAAGAAGGAATATTGATACAATATACCACAGCATACTCACCGGAACAAAATGGAGTATTTGAGCGCAAGAATCGTTCACTTGTCGAGATGTCAAAGTGCATGCTTACTGATACAAAACTTCCAAAGACGCTATAGGGTGATGCCATTTCAACAGCGAATTACTTACAAAATCGATTAGTAACTAGATCTACAGGAAAAACACCATACGAACGATGGTTTGACAAAGTACCAGATTTGACACATCTAAGGATCTTTGGAGCGGAAGGTTTCGTGCATGTTCCAAAGGTAAAACGAAAAAAGTTTGACGACAAGTCATTCAAGATGATATTCGTGGGATATGATTCAAACTCAAGAGCTTATCGCATGCTGCAAAAATAATCTTCGCATCCAGATATCAAGAGACGTTATTTTTGTCAAAAAAGAACTTAATGGTGTCACTCATAAAGGATATTCAGAAGGGGATGAACAACGTCAGAAATCGGATGAAAGATTAATCGAATTTTCATTTCCTCGAACGAAAGTGTTTCAAGATAAAAGGCAAGATGTGCAGGATAACGAGGATAACGATTTAAATTCATCTTTCGAAACATTTCATGGTTTTAGTGATGACAGTAATAATGATGAACCAAGCCAACAAGAAGCAGAACCTAGACGATCAGAAAGAAAAATAAAAGGTATACCACCAGTAAAATATGCTAACCACATTCAAGAAGTAGACCCGGTTACATATGAAGAAGCCATTTGTGGTACCGATCGTGAATCGTGGATAAAAGCTATGAAAGCGGAAATGCAATCACTAGAAGAAAACAAAACCTGGAATTTGGTAGATATGCCTCAAGATCGAAAGCCTGTAGGTTGCAAGTGGGTGTTTAAGCGAAAATATGAATCTGATGGTATTCGGTTTAAGGCACGATTAATAGCACAAAGGTTAACTCAACTTTACGGCATCGATTACGATGAAGTTTTTTCGCCAGTGGTTTCTCATACCACTTTAAGAACATTATTTGCAATATCGGGAAAACGAAAACTTTTAGTTCATCAAATTGATTGCAAAACAGCATTTCTTAATAGTGATTTGAAGGAAACAGTTTATATGGAACAGCCCATTGGATTTAATAAAATAAATCAAGGAAACAAAGTTTGCTCGTTCATGGAACAAAAACATTCATAGTGCACTTATAAAATTGGGTTTCAAACCAAATCAAAGCGGACCCATGTTTTTATAAAAGCATTAAAAAAACCAAAACAACATTTATACTAATTTATTTTGACGACGTACTTATAGCTGCAAACAATGAAGCAGATATAAATGAATTTAAAGAAAATCTTAAAAAATATTTTGAAATCAGAGATTTGGGACCAGTTACAAACTATTTAGGACTACGAGTTGAAAGAGAAGGAAGAGGTGCATTTTCAATTTCGCAGTCTACTTATATAGATAAAATTGTGATGGAAACCGGACTTTCAGAAGGAAAAACCTCAGCCATTCCAATTGAACCATCGTATGGAAAATCAAATAATCCACAGAAGGGTCTTAAAACAACAAAGAATATCAAAAATTAATTGGCAGTTTACTTTATGTTGCCTTAAACAGCAGACCGGATGTATCAGCTGCAGTTTGTATCCTAAGCCAAAAGACAAGTCAACCTACGGAAGAAGATTGGGTGGAACTGAAAAGAGTAGTTCGTTACCTGAAGGGAACTTCAAATTTAAAATTATCCTACAATGAAACAAACAGCAAAACACTCGTCCGTTTCTCAGATGCTAATTGGGGTGAAGATAAAATGATCAGAAAGTCGAACAGTGGATACTTTTTCAAAGTATTTGGTGGACTGGTTTCTTGGAGCTGCAGAAAACAGACTTGTGTTACACTATCGTCTACAGAAGCCGAGTTCATTGCACTTTCTGAGGCAGCAAAAGAAGCATTATGGTTGAAATCTTTACTCTCAGATTTTCAAAAGTCGTTTGATCAACCAATTCTTATTTACGAAGACAACCAAAGCTGTATAAAAATAATCAAAGGCTATAAATTCAACAACAGGTCGAAGCATATCGATATCAAATTCCATTCTACAAGAGACTACGTTGACAAAAAAAAAATTATAAGATGTGAATACTGTCCAACCGATGATATGCTTGCAGATTTGTTTACAAAACCTTTACCAGCAAACAAAATAATAAAACTTCGAATGCAAATTGGACTTATATAGAATGAGAAGGGGTATTGAAAATACATTCTATATCAACTCACTTTATTATTTATTGTTTGTATTTTTCGTACTTAGCTTTGAATCTACAATAAGTTTGTTATTTTCATTCTAACTAAATCGTTCTCGAATAAAGACGTATTGCTATTTCTTTATTAATTAAAGACTTATAAATCCAGGAATTTCATTAAAAAACTACTTTGTTCAGCCTTAATACTCCACGACGGTATTTTGCACCTCTTAGTTAAATTATTGACTGCACGATTATTTTTCTCATCTCTTCTTGATCATATTCTTCGTTAACCATAAACACTACTTTATGTGCCTGTTATGGATTAAAACTTACATTAATTGAATTAAATAAATTACTATATTATGGAAGACAGATACTTTCTGTCGCAAAGGGTAAAATAATATAACCAAGGTTACAAAGCCTAGATGACGAAGAAGAAGGCTTGATGAGAGATAACTTGGTAAGAACTAGACACCAACTTATTTGTTAAATTTCACAAGAAAGGACATGCTCTAAACTGTGTCAACTACAGAAGAAGTCTCCTAAACGCCGCATATAAAGAACTTAAGACATGGGTCATTGTTAAAATCGCCCTCTTCTGCAGGATGACCGTGCAGAAATCTCACTTCTCAGTTAAAGCCGGAAAGAACACCACGAACTTGAAGCATTATAGAAAAATGATTATCTCAACTCGGGGAAAATGTCACGATGGAATCAGTCCAGAGACCAGATGGGGAATCAGACTTGTCAATCGCTCTTTCTTTAGAATAAGAAGAGATTTAAGTAATAAACCCTCTGTCAATGGGTAGAGGAGAGGATGCCAGGATGAAGAGGTGGAGAAGGGCTCATCTCACTTCCTTTGTGAATGCCCAAGCCTTGCAAAAATCAGAAAAACAGCCCTCGGAGATTATTTTTTCAATGAACCAGGCCACGTCTCGACTAAGCCACTAAAGAATATCTTAAAATTCATTCAGAGCTACTTTTTTTAACCCTCCTACTTCCTACCTACCTGGGGAGCACAATGGATCCATAGAGATCGGAGCGGCAGGGCGTTCTAACCTAACCTTACGTCTCTCAAAGAACCAATGAGACTATACAAGACCTTGATCATTCCGGTTGTGCTGTATGAGACATTAGCATAGACCTTGTCAAGACCGGATAAAAAAAAACGGTCTCTTGGCGTGATATTTGGTCCAGTGTGTATCGATAGAGGCTGGAAGGGAAGATTCAACGTGGAGTTATATATGGTATACATGAAGCGTCTAGACAGCGACCCTGATTGGCAACGCAGCAGAGGAAGACTCCGCCTTAGATTACGCGTTAACCAGTCGACGGATATGTGTGAAATGGGCTTAATGTTATCATAGGCAGGCCCAATGCGAGACCATTCGAGTTTCGGGGTTAAACTCGAGTAAATTCCTGAAACATGTATTTCAGTCAATTTCAATTTCGAGCTAACCCAACAAATTTTCAAAATAAACTCTGGATTAACTGAAGTGATATTTTTGACATATGTATATGGTTAAAAAGCAATTAATCACCTAAATTAATACTTCTACTCAGAGTTAATTCAGTATTGAAAAACTCGACCCAAAGTAACTACATTTTAATTTTAGTGATAAAGTTATATTTTTGAAAGGTCTGAATAAAAAAATGACATAAGGTATCCCTAGTATTACCAACATCCCTTTTGTTTTATGTTTGTGAGATTTGGCAATGTTGTTCTTGAAGTATACAATTCAATTTTCAAACTCTCATAAAAAACGATTTGACAAATAGCAGTAGTTTGATTTTGATAAGTATGTCAACTGGACCTCAACTGATCCGACTTTCATAATACATACCTAAAAACATCTAAAAGGAGAGCCATTTTATTAATAAATTTCTCCAAGTTGGCCGAAGTTTGGTTTTTGACAGACAATTAGTTCGGATCGATCATAAAGATTGGCGGATAGCAATAGATGATAAGTTCATCTAATGATAAAATACAAAATAATTAAAAAAAATAGACTCACCTCATGGTGTTTTTCTTCTGCTGCCCTTCGTCGACGCATTTCTTTGTCTTTTAAGATCTTTTCCCTTAAGGCCTTTTGCTTCTCAATTTCCAGCCGATACACTCTTGTCTCCTCGTCCTCTTCCATCTAAAACACAATACAAATTTAATCTAATTTATTCGAATTTTTTCACATCCATTAAACTTACATCACTTCTGTCGCGATCTCGCCTTCGCATTGGCGATGCACTTCTCCTTCTCTTGCCATAATTTCTGTTTTCATAATCTCTGCTATTTGCGCGACGAAATCTTCCTCTATTAAACGAATTGTATCTATCACGACTTCCTGCCCGACGATCACGATCTCTGTCTAGACCTCCAGGGCCCCCAGGGCCAACGCCACTATTATTCCCGCGATCCATGTGGCGGTCGCGTTTTGGTGGCGAGTAACTGCGTTCTCGACTGCGGCTCCTTTCGCGGCTACGGCTACGCTGTCTGGGGGGCGGTGATCTCTCATTGCGGCGCTTTTCAATATGCTGCCGATTTTTATTTATGAACTCCTCTTGCTGCCGTAGTAGTTCTTGATCGCTCTGTAGATGCGACACATGACTACTTATAGTGTGCATAAACTGAGTCTCTTGAATGAACTTGCTTGTGGCTGCCTCAACACCACCTTTAAAGTTCGGGTTAATAAGCACTTTGCTAGGGCGAATCGATTGCTGTGACGTTGCCATTGGCGCTGCCGAAGCTGTTGGCAATTGGGGTTGGGGAGGCATTTGCTGTCGCTGCATTCCTCCTTGTTGTGGAGCAGCAGAATTAGCAAAGTTCGGGTTTCCTTGCATCATCATACCTGGCGGTCGATGCAACGGCACGCGTGGTGGTCGGATCCCAGGCATTGCCGAAGACAGCTCGGGCCGAAACATTTGGCGCTGATGATGGTTCGGAGGAAACGAGCCAACATAGGGCAAACCGTTTGAGGGCACTGCCCCACCAGAATACTCGTTGTGTGGAACCTGCCCATACATATTAGGATTGGGTAGGCGATAACTGCCACCAGGCTGTCGGAAATCCATTCTTGGCCCAGGCACTGGATGTTGGTTAAGGGGATATGTGTGTCGCAGTGGTTTTTGATCGGATATATAAGGATTTTGGTTAGGAAATTGACCTGGAATTAATTGAGGATTAATATTCTCATTGGGATGATGAGGATATTGTGGGAACCCACCACCAGCGCCACCTGGACCCATTAAACCGCCATGCGGAGGATATCGCAGCAATGGCCTCTGACCGGGATACATCATGCCACCACGCATCATCGGTGCACCACCAATGCCTCCACGACCACGTTTGGAATGCATAAAGCGATTTTGATGTTTGTCTGTAAAATTAAACTCTATTTTAGGTGATTGATTTTTTGGTAGTTCTATAACTTTAAATTTAAAGATTAAAACCCAGTCTAATTGATGAGGAGCATAAAAACATACAAATGTTGATGAATTTCTAACAAATCTATATTGTAAGTAGGAAAATCATGATCCATCCAAAATCGTAAAAAAAGGTTTTTACCTGAAGAAGGTTACGACATTTAATACATAGTGTTATAGAATACACTCATTAAATTGACTATAGTCATTTTCTCCTTTGGTGCGCTACGACTGGTTGCAATTTATATAGACTATTTATGCAATACGACAGACGTGTAGGACCACAGACAATAAGTGTTAAAAACTACAAATTACACAAAACTTTTTTCCGACTAATAAGAACTAATATAAATTTTAGTGCATCTGGTAGATAATCGACCCCATGGAAAAAGTCTTAGATTATAATATTATGTTATCAGAGGGGACGCGTCTATCAGTGAGACCATATTTCTCAATGCTATCACATTTTATTTAGAGACCGGTTTCATACTCATATTTGGGTTCGTCCTGGATGCAGAAGACCCCGTCCAAGACGTCTTGAACCCCCATTTTCATGCCTGGGGGCTTGGATCTATTATTAAATAATAATACTATACTTTTTATTTGGGATCTAAAAAAACGCATATTTAATGCACAATTACCGACAAAGGCTCCAATCACGAAATGCAAGATCTATATAAAAATATACCAATGAATTTCTGCTATCATTCACACCCACAATTTGCTGTGGGCTCTCGGTCTAAAAGAGAGGGAATACGTTAAAAAAAATGAGGGTATTGCCCACACCAAAATAAAATAAAATAAAAACTGTGGGCATGTAAAAAATAGCACATTTTGAGAGTTATTCCAGCTACGAATCTTGAAAAAAGTGTCATAGCATCGTCGTCATAAGAAAAATATTGCCACGATTTTGGGGGCTATCGATATAACTTTTTACGACCATTGAATTGGTTTGGATATATTTCTGTTTCAACGGCAGGTTTAATACTTTTTTTTCCGGATTCGTAGTACGAACCTATTACGACGGGACCTGTGATAAGGCCTATTGTGTTCAGGCAGTAAAGCCTAGTACGCACTGATGCGTATCATTTTCTTACTTCATGGGTTTCTCTGATTTTTTGCGTTTATGTTTGATTTTGTTTTTGGAATTAATGAAACTCTCCAAGGATATTATCCGTTGTCTTCGCAAGCGTTTCGTTGTCTGTTTGGAGATCACAGGAAATTTTCGAGAAATTTTTAAAATTTGAGCGGGAGGATCTATTTTCTAAAGCAAGAATTATATGACCGTTGATTTTTTTTAATTGATAGATTTTATAATTACAAGTCTCGGATATATCTAAACGAAAATTCTGAAAATTGTAAAATTCGAAATATAAACGCTTCAAAGTTAAAAAATGAAAAACAGACGTTAAAGAACGTTAAAGAACGTTAAAGGTTCCCACAAACCAACGCGATGGCGGTGGCGATTACGATAAAAATGTGGATGCCGCACATATATAAATCAAAGGAGAAGCACACATCTACACGATTGAAGTGTCTCCTTTGATTTTTATATGAGGCATCCACATTTTTATCTCAAACGTCACCGCCATCGCGTTGGTTTGCGCGTAGCTTAAAGAAAAAATCAACTTAAATCAATGTGATGTTTTCTGGAAATAAATTTTGATATTTTTGAAAAGCAGACAAGACATTTTTGTGGTTTTCGCTTTTTTGCTTTCATGTGTTTTCATTAAAAAACAGAATCAACATAAAAAGTACTTTGATAATATGTCGTCTTTAAAAGCATTATCCAGGTTCAGTTGTCGAGTTTTTAAAACTCTAATACATAGTCTTAGAGGTGACAGTAAATTTTGTGAATGTAGTATATCCAAAATGGGAGTATGTGGGTGAATTGGTATAAGTGTCATGTTATCGAATACATGTCCGGCAGGTTATTTTACTCAGCTTGTGGTTGATGTGGGAGGTTAAAAATTGCGGGTTTTCTTATTATTTTGTAAGGAGTATAACCACTTAAATTCATATACAGATTTAAAACAAAGAATGATGCTATCATTTTGCCTAACCCTAAAGATCCCAATCTTGACCACTCGATTAATAGAACCCAAGGCCTTTTTTTAAGTGTTTACTTTGTTGGGAAATATTGTGTATATTACTATTTAAAACTTACCTGGAGACGAATCGACCCCTTCTTCCATTTCCCGCTCTGTTGCTTGCTTAATATTTGTACGTTCTTCGCGCTCTTCCTCGGGATCTTCCCGCGGATCTGAGAATTCAGTTCCAGCTACACTGGAGCTATCTTGTGAACTTGGCAACATGAATTCCGGCGCATGGATATTCAGCGAACTCATGTTCGGATATTCCGCATGTGATTGCTCCTCGTAGTTGGTTGACGTGACAACTTCTTCGCAGCTGCTTGTTGTCGTCGCTATTGCTATCGCCTGCAGCATTGGTTGTTTAAAGTCACAGATCGGAGCTGGTTGCTGTTTCACTGGAGATTCTTCGCTTGTTGACACGTCAGAGTCACTGGCCGCCAGTGCAGCAGGCTTTGTGTTTTCTTCTTGTGTGTTTGCTTTGGCATTTCCTGACGAAGACACCTCCTCCGTTAATTTCGAGGGATTGTCATTGGAATTTGTTTTTTCGTTCGTCTGCTCGCTAACCCATTCTTCAGCTTCTTCTTTTAGTTGTCTTTTTTCTTCTTGTGTTACATCCTTTTCTAAGTCTTTAAATTAAATTAAAATTAAATTTAAAAAAAAAAAAAACAGCTAGAAAACTACTAAGTTTTAAGCTTACCATCGTCAGATAGGAGTAATTCGTCCTCGTCAGCACCATACAATGCTTGGTCATCCAAATCATCGCCGAGTTCATAATTCAGTAGATCATCACTGTGAAAATTAAAAGCCATATTTGAAAAAACAACGTTTTTGATTTTTTAATGAGAAGTGAAAATAATTTGCACATAAGTAAAGAAATATACGCTGCCCCCCGCCCGCTTCATGCTTTACACTTAACACTGCATGAAAAAACTCAAACCCTCAACAT
Source organism: Epistrophe grossulariae (assembly GCA_929447395.1). Lineage (NCBI taxonomy): Eukaryota > Metazoa > Arthropoda > Insecta > Diptera > Syrphidae > Epistrophe > Epistrophe grossulariae. The sequence continues at coordinate 62,852,598 of OV839569.1, forward strand.
AGAAAATTTTCACTTAAAAATTCAATGTTAAAATGCTTCACACTGCAAAAATTATCAGCACATTGTTTTAAATAAATGTTCTTTTATTGTTAAATGGTTTATTTTTTGATAAAATAACTATTAAAATAATAAAAATTGCAAAAATATTTTCCAGAAAAAAAATTCTTCTTACTTCAAGTCGGACATTTTGATATTTCCTTCCTATGTCATGTGTGAGAGTGAAAGAGATCTTCTACTTTTTTTGCAGTTGATTGTTGTATTGATAAATAGAGAAAACTATATTTTTACATGCAGCTGTCACGATATTGTGATACCGACGAATTTAGATTATACGTACCTGAAAGTGTAGTTTTGTAGTGTAGTTTTTAGTACTTTAATTGTGGTACACACTAGTCCTATTTTATTAGGCGTGTTTTTTATGTCGAATTGGATCAACCAAATAAAACAATCCCTCAAGATTTGGGATCAAAATCTTTGATCACGATTTCAGGAGAGATGTACACCTACACAAAACACGCACTTGCACACACACAATAGTAAAGTAACATTTATATAAACGTCATTATGAAATTTTTCAATTCGGAAATTGTTGTTTACTTTTTAGAAGTTTTGTGAAAATAAATTTAAATAACAATTTAAATTTGAAAAGGCCACGAAAAAGAAATAATATAACAGGGCTATTCTGGCGTTGTGAGGTCTCACAAGTCACAAGCCCTTGTGAGGTTGATTCCTTGTGAGGTTGTTGTGATTCGATAACATTTTCCGTATTCTGCGATAACCCTCACAAGAAACCTCACAAAAAAACTTACCACAGCAAGGTGAATTTTTTATTGTGATTGCTAAGGTCTGAATTTTTGTTGAACGCACCCACTGAACTCATCGACAACGAAGATGTTTGTGATGCCACATACATACATATGTAAATATCATATATGTACACCACTTGCTGTTCTATGTCGATCGTACTCGACGAGAATTGTTTTGTGAACAATAATTTTCTTTTATGGAGAAATAAATTTTGTTCGATTCACGACAGAGGATACATTTTTTTCACCAGTTAACCTATTCATTTGGTTACAAAATGTTTTTTCAGAAAAGAAAAAACAAAAGTGTCTTAAAATTGTATTTCAAATATCAAATTTGTGAGTTGTGACCTGCTCTGAAGAAGATCACAATTTTGAATTTCGATAGTTTTTGTGAGGCTCACAGTTGTGAGGGTGCTGCCAGAATACGAAAACCTCACAAAATCGAGTTCACCTTACCTTGAGAGGTTGTTGTGACTTGTGAGGTATCAGTGAGGTTTGCCAGAATAGGGCTGTAAAGGTAATCATTAGCGTTTTCATTTTTGTTCAGTTCTGCGCATCTGTCAAAATTGAGGTATTAAGGTAGAACCGCACAAGGCGGAACTGCAATTCAGCGACACCGTGCGCACTTTCGCATGAAACTGAACGAAACTTCACGTCACGACACAGTTGGTCAGTTTACCAACTTTGACGCATAGTGTCGCGCCGTGAAGTGCAGTTGTCGCTTAGTGCGATGTAGCTCATACAATTTTCTACAAATAAGTCGTGAAGTTCAGTTCCGCTGAAGTGCAGTTCCGCCGAGTGCGGTCCTAGCTTTATGGTGGTAAAATGGTGGATCCAGTGTCCCTTTACTTGTCTAATTTCAATATTTTGTTGTTGTTTCTAATGATGCGTGATGAGTTCCTGTGGGCACTGGAACAGCCATTTTTAATTTTTTGACACTTCCAACTTTGACAACCTGCGCAATATAATACCTTTGATTTGTGTACTGTGGTACAATAGTGGTTCAGCCTCGGTTCAAGTTTTTAACTCACCGATTTCGGTGGATTAACTAACGTTCAACGCTGGTTCAAGTATGTAATTGGTTATTATCACACACTTGAACAGTAAACCACTGTTGAAACTCAATTAATCTGCCGAAATCGGTGGATAAAGATTACTGAGCCACGGTTTAAATATTTGTACAACTGCCCCTGAGCCTCACAAAAACTATCGAAATTGTGATCTTCTTCAGAGGGCCTATTTCTCAAATCATACATGACATACATTTCATACAACAAACAACACTTTTATACATCATACACATCATACAATTTTCTGTTTTTCAGATTTCATTGGAAGTGTTGTATGATATTTTGTTTGTTGTATGATGTGTATGATTTTGACATTTCATTATTATTGAGTTTCTAGTTAAATAAATCTAAATTTTTTTATTACGAAGTCAATTATAGAGCGTTTGTTTCTAGAAATAAAAGTAAATTATAATAAGAAAAGGTCATCCTTTATTTATAATTCACAATGGAGTTACTTTCCATATGCCAAGGCCAAGGAAACTATATTCCTCCAAGCTAACGTTATCTCTTCTTCTATGGTTTTTTCGATCCGGCGAATTGGCCAAAAAGTAATTCTTTTTGGCTTATCATTTCCCGAAGGTCAAGTATATGCTGTTCTTTAGTTGTCTATTAAAAACAAAACAGATTACCATTTTTTTAATTCAAAAGTTACTTACTTTTGTATATTTTCAATTGTTTACGTTCATTTTGCCCTTACATTTTTAACAATTACAACAAATTTATATGCTGTATGAAATGTATGAAAAATTTGCTGTATGATGTGTATGATACATTTCTGAGAAACAGAATTATACAACATTCCAATATTTCCAGTGTAATCTCCAGTCATACATTGTTGTATGACAGTGGATCATACAAAAAATCTGAGAAACAGAAATCATACAACTGAACTGTCAAAATCATACAATAGGGGTATTCCCGATCCGATGCAACTGGTCTTGTATCATTGCAAAAATGCAAAAGTGTAAAATTGCTATACAATAACCCCCAATGTATGTGATGTATGATTTGAGAAATAGGCCCCTGGTCACACCTCACAAATTTGGCATTTGAAATACAATTTTGAGACACTTTTGTTTTTTTTTTGTATGAAAAAACATTTAATAACCAAATCAACATGTTAACTGGTGAAAAAAATGTATCCTCTGTCATAAATCGAAAAAAAATTATTTTTCCATAAAAGAAAATTATTGTTCACAAAACAATTCTCGTCGAGTACGATCGACATAGAACAGCAAGTTATGTGTATACATATATATGTATGTATGTGGCATCACAAACATCTTCGTTGTCGATGAGTTCAGTGGGTGCGTTCAACAAAAATTCAGACCTTAGCATATCACAATAAAAAATTTACCTTGCGGTGGTAAGTTTTTTTGTGAGGTTTCTTGTGAGGGTTATCGCAGAATACGGAAAATGTTATCGAATCACAGCAACCTCACAAGAAATCAACCTCACAGGGACTTGTGAGCCCTCACAACGCCAGAATAGTAATTTCATTTATGAATTTGAAGAACGACGTGACAATTGGTGTTTGTCCGCTGGTGGAGCTGCCGAATGCATTTACTGGAATCGTGTTTTGCACAATTATGTATTTTAGAATAAGAAATACAACGCCGCCTTTGCTGCAGCCATTCCAACTGCAGGGATACAATTAATCAAGAAGAAGGTGCTGCATTTTTGTTGTTGAATAATTGAAATTTGTGCAGCGTTAAGGCTTAACTACATAAGCCAAAAAAGTGAAAAAGTAAAAAAGTGAAAATTTTCAAACTCATTTTAGGATAGTGTTTCTGACTGGAAAACTTATAAAAATGATGCAGAAAGCTTAAATTTTGGTTTAAAAACAAATTTGTGTATTCTTTTTCACAAAACAACGGCGCTAGCGGTAAAAAAAAATATTTTTACTTTTGTACTTCAGTACTTTTTGGCTTATGTAGTTAAGCCTTTAGTATATGAACGAAATAAAATTCCTACTGAGGATCAAAAAATCCCTTATGTGTATTTTACTTTTAATTGATATTTTAGACTCATACGAGGAAAGAAAATCGTTTACTCTTTTGTAAGTTAAACATGTCGCCATGATTTTTTTAATTTTGATTACCATTTTAAACTTCAGCATTTTAAATAGTCTCAAATCTACGACTAACAAAGTTGTCAGTTTTCTGTCACCTACCTACATTTATACGAAGTCGAATAATGGCACTCGGAAGATACTATTAGGGGGGTTCACATTCAACGACGTGTCATCCGACCCCAGTCGTTTTGCTAGCGTTCACATTTAACGACTTTCGTACCGACATCATTTGAAAATAATTTTTCAAAGAGCAAACATGACGAGAATTTCATTATTCGCACCAATACTAGCGCATATTAACTTTATTTGTTTCTACTTTTGTTTTATTATTTTACTTTTATTTCAACCTATTCTCTTTTTATCTTACGAAAAAAATAGAAATAAAAAATTTAATTTTCGGTCGTCCGACTGCAGTTCACATTTACTACACCGGTCGTTCGACAGGGCAAATTATGAACTACAAGGCTTGCTTCATCGACAGTCGTTCGACTGGTGTTCACATTATAAAAATCTAACGACACGACATGTGTTGATGAACATGTCGTTTAATGTGTACGCCCCTATTGATTTGCCTCAAAATATTGATTAATTTTTAAAATTAAAACCTCAGTTGGACTATTATCAGTTTGTTTTATTGTAAAAATACTTGCAGATTTTGGACCATTTAAAACTAAATGGTAGAAAAAAGAAATTATGATAAAGCTATCATTCGTGTAAATTACATCAAAGAAATTGCTTGAAATAAAAACATTTGTGTTTCCTTTTTAATAGCTGTGTTTTATTTTCCCCCAAATCCAATTTATTTATTTATTTATTGATCAGACATGATAATAAAACAAACTAGATCACAGAAATTTTTAGTTTTTACAGTTGGTCGCATTGCCCATAAAATTAACAGATTACAGAATGAAAATTCCATCACTCAATTTGTTTTTCAAATTCCGACCATCTCGAATAAAATCTCGTGCAATTGGTACAAATAAATAATAATTGCGACAAATAAAAAACAATTCCTTAAAACACAAACAAGTATGTATGTAAAATAACTATAATTTAAATTTAAAAAAATATTCTTGTATAGTTTGAAAATACTTATGTCGTTTTCCATTGGTTTCACTCAGGGATTCACTCATTCTAACATCCAATGGAACAATACTAACTATTTCTACTCAACTTGAAAATTTGTCATTATATTGGTGAATCATCGTGAACATTTCATGTTATCGAACAGTATGTGTGTTCAATGAGGCTGTTCGGAACAGTTTAGAACACTTTAGAACAGAAAAGTACAAGATTTTGCTGTTCAATGAGAAATTTTCTGTTCTAAACTGTTCTGGATTGCTGTTCAATGAGTTTGTTTGGAACAGTTTAGAACACTTTAGAACAGGATTTTCTGCACTTGCTTTTGAGGTAGAACAAGTTAAGCCTCAACTACATAAGCCAAAAAAGTGAAGAAGTGCAAAAGTGAAAATTTTTAAATTGATTTTGTGATAGTTTTTCTGACTAGAAAACTTATAAAAATGATGCAGAAAGCTTAAATTTTGGTTTAAAAACGAATTTGTGTATTCTTTTTCACAAAACAACGGCGCTAGCGGTAAAAAAATATTTTTACTTTTGTACTTCAGTACTTTTTGGCTTATGTAGTTAAGCCTTAAGCCTTGTTTTGTGAAAAAGAATACACAAATTTGTTTTTAAACCAAAATTTAAGCTTTCTGCATCATTTTTATAAGTTTTCCAGTCAGAAACACTATCCTAAAATGAGTTTGAAAATTTTCACTTTTTTACTTTTTCACTTTTTTGGCTTATGTAGTTAAGCCTTTATTCGCACCAATACTAGCGCATATTAATTTTATTTGTTTCTACTTTTGTTTTATTATTTTACTTTTATTTCAACCTATTCTCTTTTTATCTTACGAAAAAAATAGAAATAAAAAATTTAATTTTCGGTCGTCCGACTGCAGTTCACATTTACTACACCGGTCGTTCGACAGGGCAAATTATCAAAAAAATTGAACTACAAGGCTTGCTTCATCGACAGTCGTTCGACTGGTGTTCACATTACAAAAATCTAACGACACGACACGTGTTGATGAACATGTCGTTTAATGTGTACGCCCCTATTGATTTGCCTCAAAATATTGATTAATTTTTAAAATTAAAACCTCAGTTGGACTATTATCAGTTTGTTTTATTGTAAAAATACTTGCAGATTTTGGACCATTTAAAACTAAATGGCAGAAAAAAGAAATTATGATAAAGTTATCATTCGTGTAAATTACATTAAAGAAATTGCTTGAAATAACAACATTTGTGTTTCCTTTTTAATAGCTGTGTTTTATTTTCCCCCAAATCCAATTTATTTATTTATTTATTAATCAGACATGATAATAAAACAAACTAGATCACAGAAATTTTTAGTTTTTACAGTTGGTCGCATTGCCCATAAAATTAACAGATTACAGAATGAAAATTCCATCACTCAATTTGTTTTTCAAATTCCGACCATCTCGAATAAAATCTCGTGCAATTGGTACAAATAAATAATAATTGCGACAAATAAAAAACAATTCCTTAAAACACAAACAAGTATGTATGTAAAATAACTATAATTTAAATTTAAAAAAATATTCTTGTATAGTTTGAAAATACTTATGTCGTTTTCCATTGGTTTCACTCAGGGATTCACTCATTCTAACATCCAATGGAACAATACTAACTATTTCTACTCAACTTGAAAATTTGTCATTATATTGGTGAATCATCGTAAACATTTCATGTTATCGAACAGTCATACAATCAAACAGAGCCCGATGTTTACTTTTGACATTTGAGCGAGTTTGTTTTGAAGTTATAGCTTAATGTATTAGTGCTTCTTGAGTGGATTCTGATTTCATATGGAGAAGCGAAATTTTCTTCTGAGAAGCGTCGGTTGACCGTTTTTTTTGCCAATGGAATGGTTTCAGAAGAGTTCTTTTTGATTCTGGACACTTCTAGCCGTCCAATGGAAAACGACATTACTTCCAGGAATTTTTCCCTATGCATACTATCACTGGTTTCATCAAGAAAATAGTGTTATATTTGACATGCCACACACACAATTACAAAAAAAAATCAATCCCATTTTGGTTCCCATTCACCACGAAAAATCCGCAATCCCGGATCAAAATCCCAAATGGCAAAAGGAAATCGACATAAAAGTTCTCCCAAATCAACGCAAAACATTCGGAACGAGGATCAAACTTTCGTCTACAGACTACAACTACTACTATTTCGCTTCATTGCTGCTGTTTTTTTCTTGCTGGTTTCGATGTATGATGAAACTTCCGAATTGGTTAAAAAAGTAACGACATGTAATGTAAGGTTCCCCCACAGCAACGCGAATTTTCGGTGGCGACGACGAAAACAAATGTGTTGTTTTCATTGACAACCACGTGTTATTATCGTTGTTTTCGTCGTCGCCACCGAAAATTCGCGTTGGTGTGGGGAAACCTGTAAAGTGCTCAACAATTTACATGGTTTTATCGTTTTTAATGAAACTTTATTTTTTTAAACCAATTCCTTTTGAGATCGGAAAAAACACACCTATATCGATCAAACACACCAACAGTTTGCGCAAACATTTTTGTGAGTGTCAGTTTTGGCTGACAAAACATCAGTCAGATATCAATCACACATCCAAAAATGTAGGTACTTAAAATAAATTAAATTTGTGTGATAAGTATGGCCAGAGGCAGGGGTTAAAAAATAAATTAGGTGGCGCGACAGCTCATGTTGAACTAGGCCCTAGTGACTTACAATCTCTCAAACATTCCTGTCCGTATGGCAGGAGTGGAGAGGATCACGATTTTCTGCCGAATCCGAGCGGTTAAGGTGAGAAGCATTTTTCATAACAAGAGATACTCTGGATTTGCCAATTTCTCGCGAGGCGAGAGGCGTTTTTTTTAGGTGGCAAAGGCTGGGAATTGAACCCAAGAACTTTGGCGTAACAGTCCTTCGCACTCACCATTACGCCACGGGCAGGGGTTAATCGCCCTAATATATTTAATATATTTTTGTCTGCATTCTGTCACACTTTTTACCTTTATTTTCTTTTTACCGACTATTCTACTAACAAATTGAAGAATTACAATTAATGGCTCGCAAATGTGATGGATATGCAATGTCCTCTTTTAGTGCCATCAGAAGTGCTTGGGATTGTCGCATATACTTGCAAGCTATCACAAATCATATGCAAGAAAATCGCAGACTTATATGCGATCTGGGCGTCGCATATAGTCTTTCATCAATTTGCGAGCATATACACAGACTTCCCAAAAGGATATCATTTACGAGGTGACGTAAAAATTACGTCAAACGTTAGCGACTTTTATAAATGCTGCTGCTCATCGCTAAACGCTTTTTGTTGAAAAAATAAAAATATATTTATTATGTATATATTTCATATTATACAAATATATTGTATAATGTATATGTACACGTAGCCTAACCTTATACTACTGAACAATATCAAACTTTTTTTATTTTTTCTTTTTTAGTTTAAATCTATCTAGAGCTGCTGGTTTGTTTTTCTCAAGTGGAATAAAGTTATCAGATTCTTCAACTTTAGTCTCGGCTATAATTTCCTTCTTCTTCTTCCGGATATCTGCAATGAATTCCTGAAGGCAAAAAAAAATATTTAAACTTTTCACTTCGATATAATTTTATTCTTACCTTTCGTGCCGTATCTCTGACAATCTGTTTATTTCTGGCTGCTTTCACAGTACCACCACGACCTTTCATTTTGTGTCTTGATTTAAAGTCTACCTGTGGTGGTTTCACGAAGAATAATTCTTTCTTAGCATCAACCTTTTCTCGCAGTGTTGGTACATCCACAGCAGCAATTTCGTTGGGATTAAGGGTGATTAATTCAGGAGGAATCTTTTCTAGTAGAGCATGTATTTCATACTCTTTTCGCTGCTTCTTTGTCTGGAAGGGGTTATCTTCTCGAGCATCGTAGTTAGGCTCACCAGAACCAGGGACAATCATTGATTGGAAACCTTTAGAAGTTGACAAACCAAGAATGTCCTCGTACGGACAGAATCGAAGTCCATGTATAAAACCATCACAAGTTTGTTGCAGGTATGGTTCTCTATCTGTTCCAACAAATACGTTTTTATACATACAGCAAAAATCTCCAGTTGCAAATCCTAGTACTCCTCGCTGTGAGACGTCCAATTCATTAGCGGGCATTTTTACTGTGTATACCTCCAAAGGTCCTTTGAGTTCCCTTACATCCCAAACTTTAATGGTTCTGTCCAAGCCTGCGGTCACTAAATGCTGACCTTTCGGGTCCACGGCTAAAGCTGACATTGGTGCCGGATGGCAAAGAATTTCGGCCAAAGGTTCCTTCACTTTAGGCGACCACATTGTCACAACGCCTTTTCCCCCTCCGACGCATAGAACTCCATTCGAAGGATTGCTACGCATCATACGAATGTCACCCAATTTTGACTGAAAGTGCCCAACAAGTTCACCTATGGACACATCAAGCCATGAAAGGTACCCTTGAGTGGTGGCACACGAAAGAAGAAAATGATATGGAAGGAATTCCATTTTATTTACACGATACAATCGTTTCACACAATGCAATTCGGTTCCCTGGTTGTCATAGATATGGACCCAGTTCTTTTGGGCACAGGCAAACATTGTTTCAATGTGAAGCCACGACACATCGGCAACTTCCTCCATAACATTGATTTCACAATGCAGACGCTTTGTGATCCAATCAAATGCTGCTACATGTCCCATGCGGCCTCCTAAAAGCAAATGTCGACCATTCTTTGTGTATCGCATAGAGTAAGGTCCAAAATCTAAATTTAACTTAAAGAGTTTCGACGCAGTAGTTATATCAACTTTTGCAGCTATTTCTGATTGCCTATAGAGTTTCGTTCGTTTACCTTCATCTGGTATAATAAATCTAGTACAACAAAAATATAATTATAAAATGTGGGCCTATTATTCTAATTTATAATATAAAAATGGACATAACAGCGATGAGAGCAACCAAACCTCAAAAAATAGTATGATTAACTTACGACACTAGATGTTAAAGCGGTGGAGCTTTCTGACTTGAATCTTCGTTGGATTTAAATAAGAGTCTGTCTAAAGACCCGACAAGGCGTACGCGAAATCATTTTCATTAAGTGCTTCACACTTCTATGATTTTGTTGCTGCTTAAATAAATAGTGCTTGCACCTAGCATTACGGCGTATAAACAGTGAGGTATGTATAGGAGGGCATGGTTGTTTTCTGCAACCCCCCTGCTAGGCAACACTAGAATTTGGGGTAGGTGCGAGGTTGGGTGTATGCAAAGTTTCTTCTGCATTTAAAGAATCTGGATTTAAAGGCAACCTCGCACCTACACCAAATCCTATAGTTTCGCTGTCGGGTCTTTAGACAGATTCTTTAAATAACCTTCTAGGTACTAGGTAAAAAGCGAAAATTTACCTAATATTATGTGGGCATTTTTGAGCAAACAAATACTTTTATATCTTGCACAGCCAACGGCATTTGTTATCGTTGTGAGTATATTGATTATAAAGAACAGAAATTGGCCGTGAAAAGAATTAGCTTTAGTTTTACTACCAAAATCAAAATTGAAGATGAATTAATGCTACAGTTTTAAAATTCACAAGTTTGGTACCTAGTTATGCCAAATTGTAAAGTGACAAAATTGTTTCGTTGAAGCTTACCCAACATCTTCTTTGAGAAGGATTTCAGTTCTAGCAGCTTGTTCCGTTGCGTACTCATTATAGACTTCCTTTCGCTTAAATTTTTCCTTGAAGAATTTTGTTTTGACGCCACTAGTTTCTATTTGTGCACCGCGCAAATGTTTATTCAAGAGTTCCTCTGGAACTTTAGATTTTCTTGGAGGAAGAGGTTTTTTAGCATGTTTTATTAGTTCCCGTAATGGTTTGGCCTTAGATTCCACTTGAATAACTTCTCCTTTGAATTTTTGTTCCTTTTCGGGTTTCAATTTTATTTTCTTCACTTCGGATTCATCAACGGTTTTGTCAAAGTAGCGTGCTGTAGTTTTGTTCTTTGGTTTAAATTTGTGTGGTGTTGAGTCAAGATCATCATTAATCATCTTAAATTATATTATTTTATCAAAAGAAAATTAAATTTTAACTTCTGGTCCTGGGAAAGAAAACAATTCACAACGTGCTTTAACGTACAGAGTTAAAAAAAATTTGACATCACAAATGTGAAATGACATCAAAATTGAACTTCAAATGATTACAATAAGGTAGATGCTATGTTGTTTGGCAATTTGCACTGTATTATCTCTTATAACACAGAATTTGAAAATAGTTCTCTGATGTGAAAATAAATAAATTAGGCGTGTTTTTTTGCAAGCCCGGGGGGAATTGGTTGAAAAAAAACGACAGCGGGGATTAGCGACGCCATGACAGTAAAAAAACATGGAGTTTTCATACAAAATATCGATAACATGTATGCAATTCATGCTGGTAACACAGTTTTTCGGTGCGCTTAAGTTAAACCCCGAGAAGTCTCCGGGATTAGTTGTTTTTGCATTTAAACATGTTAATTGTTGAGAACGCGACGTCGTTTTTTTCATTCAATTCCCCCCTGGCTTGCAAAAAAACACGGCTATTATTAATTAATTAAAGCTCTTCCACACTATCCCACTGAGTATTAATTAATGAGTGACATATTGAAAGTGGGAAAGAATTCCATACTACAGTTCTCTCTTTTCTGTTTACCCATTTGTGGTGCAAAAAGAGAACACTGTACTGAGAATCACTGCGGATGCAGTATTGCGGATTCCATAATCGACATGCATCATGTAAGTGCCTGTTTAAGCCTAGTACGCAGATCGCGCTAAAATTTAGCTCCCACTTTTCTCTCCAAACATCAGCAAAAAACCCTTGCTAAATTTTGACATAAGCATGCGTTGTGGAGAATATGTAAAAGAAAGCAGCTGTTCTCCAAGAAGAAATTTCAATGATCTTTTTTTATTAAATTTTATCAAATAAAATGGATTCTTTTCTTCGGCTGAGACAAATCGTTTATTCCGAAATATTCCTCCATTTTAATTTTTATTTTCACATAACAAAATTCATACAAAATTCAAGATTTAAAGAATCTGTTAAAATTTAGCTTCAGAATTAATGTACCGCACAATTATTTCGTGCGTTAAATTTTGACAGATATGTGATGTACAGTAAGAAACAAACATTTGAATTTTTAGCTGGAGCTGCGTACCTTTCGGCTAAATTGCTTTCCTTAATTTTAGCTGAGCTAAATTTTGGAGAGAATTGTGTATGGAAGCTAAAATTTAGCGTGATCTGTGTACTAGGCTTTACATTGGAATTTTACTGAAAGTCGTTTTACTGAAATCGTGTCTACACATACAGAAAAAACCCTCTCAGTTTAATCTACCTTTCCCTAGGGGCCAGTTATAGCTTTCATTGAAACTCATCATTGAAAATTTTAATTTTAATTTTTGAGGCCCTAAAAAGCGATATCAGTGGTTATTTTGATGCTAATAAAAAGCTGATGACTCGATTTTTATTTATAGCCTAGTACGCACATCGCGCTAAATTTTAGTTTCCATACGAAATTCTATCCAAAATTTAGCCAAGCTAAAATTAAGCAAAACATTTTAGCTGAGAGGTACGCAGCTCCAGCTAAAAAAATCAAATGTTTGTTTCTTACTGTACAGCACTAATCTGTCAAAATTTAGCGCACGAAATAATTGTCTGGGACATTATTCTCGAGCTAAATTTTGACTGGTTCTGGTATTTTTTTAATTTTGTGTGAACTTTGCTTTGTTTTCACAGTTAGATTGTTGCTGTCTTCATGCAAAATGGATTCCGATTTGGAAGAATTTTTACAAGAATTACCACAACCGAAAAAAAGAATGCGTGGTAAAAATAAAATTACGTTCAGCATGGAAAACAAAAAAAAACTGGCTACTCTTGTAAAGGAACACCCTTCTATCATATTGCCACAACTTGTGCTGCTGCACAAATCACCAAATCTTCAATTTCCCTTGTATCCATTTTGTTTCTAAAATGTAATAATACTTGAAATTTTTCAAACAAACTTTCTTAAATTTGAATATTTTTTTCGGAGAACAGGTGTTTTTGACATATTCTACACAATGCCCTTATGCCTGTTTGATAACTTTTTGTTTCAACAAATATCCAAAAACTGATTTTTTTTTCTATTGGTTTTGACAGCAAATTCTGAAATTTTGTGAAAATTTGTGCGAATTCGCAAGAAATTTCACGTTACCAAACAAACCACTTATTTCAATCACATATTCTCCACAACTCTCCTATGTCAAAATTTAGCTAGGGTTTTAGCTGATGTTAATATTTAAACCGTGGTTCAGCAATTTTTATTCTTCGATTCCGGTGTATTAATTGAGTTTCAACAGTGGTTTACTGTTCAAGTGTGTGATAATAACCAGTATGTAACTTGAACCAGCGTTGAACCTTAGTTAATCCGCCGAAATCGGTGAGTTAAAATCTTGAACCGAGGCTGAACCACTATTGTACAACTGGCCCTCAATGAAAGCTATAACTGGCCCCTAAGACGTATATTTGTGATTTGTAACAAGAATTTATGCTCCGAAAAATTGTTGTTGCATTTTTAGTGACAACGTAGGTAGCCATTTTCTGTTCTAACTTGTTCTGTGCTGTTCTGTTCTGTCCTGTTCTGTTCTGTTTTGTTCTAACTTTTTCCTCACTGAACAAACCTTATGTAAACAGGCACTAACGAAACCATTCTACATGAACACAGTTCTTATTCGATAATGCAGTTTGATCAAAAGTGACACATTTTAAACTACCTTACCAACAAGAAACCCTGTTTTTTCGACTGGCAACTGCACACACCAGAAATTCAATAAGCGTGGCTGAGGTGGAGCAAAGTGTTAAAAGGTGAGTCGGTTAATTTCATTAAAAATTACGTATTTCAAGTGAAAATTTTAAGAAATAATAACATCATTAGCTTCATTAAATAATTTAAATCCATAATTTGTGCTATTTTACTACCGAGTGTTCATATTTCTTGAAAAAAAATAACAAATTTCCCTTCCGAAGAAAACATTTTTACATTTATTTTTTATAGACCAAGTAAAAAAGAGCGAGAAGAAAAAAAAAGATTTTACAGAGAAAAAGTAAGTTCGCTGCACAAATATGAGATTTTATAAATTTTTTACAAAAGATTCAGCTAAAAATGGCGGCGAATTAAAAAATATTTTTTTCTCAATTAAAAATAATTAAATGAATAGAAAAATAATTTCTTTATGGAATAGAAAAATATAAAAAATTATTACACTATTTTTGAATGAAATGAATTTAATATATAACTTAAAAAAAGACTGTTCAGATTGATTTGCAGAAAAATGAGCAGCTCCGAGGAAGTATCCTGGGTAACATGGTTCTGTGGACTCCGTGGAAATGAGTTCTTTTGTGAGGTAACTCCATTAAGATATAGCTAACAAAAAAAACAACTAAGAATAGTATTATATTTTAAAGTGGATTTTTTATGTTTAAAGGTTGATGAAGACTACATACAGGACAAGTTCAATTTGACTGGATTAAATGAACAAGTCCCAAACTACAGACAGGCTCTTGATATGATTTTGGATCTTGAACCAGGTGAGTGCAAAAAAAAAATTATTTTATAAATAACCTACTTATTTTAGCCGTAAGCAACGAGTCTTCAAAAGTATAGGTAGTATGGTAAGGTTCTGTGAAGCTATAAAGTACAAAATGTGTTGATATGAAATCAAATTGCATATAATCAGTTCGAGACTTCACAGATCCAGAATATAATATGAATAATAATTGGCCCTACGTCGAAGGAATATATTTAGAATTTTCATGATTTATCACTTCGTTTGCTGAAATAAAATCTTTTTGTTGTTTTGTGAGGATTATTGGTTGCATTAAATAAAATTTCTGTTTGAAAGATATTATTTTATGTCTATTTGTATAGGTAGCTACATAGAGCCAATAGTCTCTGCAGCAGGGATCAAAAACAGTGTATATTATCATTTAATTGTAATTAATTGTTTATAAATAATAATAATGAATCGATTTCGAATGAAAATACACCTCTATAATAGCCCAAAAATGGATAAAAAAAGTTATTGTTGATAGATCTGCTTTCGTGCCCCTGTTACTAAAAGTCATGACAATAGGAAGAGATACAAATAGTTTGGGAGGCGACCGTATGATTCATATCTCAGAGAGGGCTGTTGAAATAGAGAATACATTAATATTAACAAAACCACATGTAGGTATGACAACCTTTTTCAGGTTCCGTTAGAAAATAAACATTTTTGTTTGCTTTCAGATTAAGTTAACCTATCGTTCAGGGGTCTTCTGAGTATGAAATTAAAAAGTCCTGTCGCGTCACCCAATTTATTTATTTTATAGATACAAAGGTTAAACAAATTAAAATTAGAATTTGCCCATTTGTTTCAAAATCTTCAAGGACAATGTCAAATCTCCTCAACATAAAACACAAATTTGCCATATCTAGAACCATCCAATTTTCGTATGTTATAATAGCTAAGTTGTGATTTTGAAAATTCTAATAGCTACCTATTTCTATTATAGAATCGAGTTACATAACTAGAACCCACCCCCATAAACCGAGTATCATCTATGCGATACATATTTCTCTATTTCAATGTATTTTTTCTTTAAGTACTTAATGTTTAATGCCCTTTTATGTAATATATTTTTTTATTAGCGCTTCACTTATATTTTGGACCATCGTTAATAAATATTCCAAATACTTCTAATCTTGAACTTGTATGTGTAACAATTTACTTAAACAAACGTTTTCTTTACATCTTATGCTGCTATATACCCCCATCCCAACTTACAATTGGATATCAGCTGCTTGCAGATGCAGTTGATTTCATTGTTGATTCTATCAACCCTGTCATACTTGTAGGTGACTTTAATATACCTCATTTTGTATGGTCAGAATCTGAGAATGAGATTTATTTCATTGCAACAAATGCCACCTTCGGAAAAAGAAGTTTTGTTCACCGACCGACTTCATGCTTGTTGTCTTGTTCAGATGAGTGATATCAAAAATAATCTAGGAAGACAACTTGACTTGATTTTTACGTCTGACGCAGACAACTCTGTTGTAACAGAAAGTAGTCACCTCCTCTCCAAACTTGACAATTACTATCACCCCCCCATTTGTATTAATTTCGCGTATGTTAGCGAATATCGTAATACTGATCTTTTAAACGTAGCGGAAATTTAATTTTCGTAAAACTAACTTTGACAACTCATTGGAAGAATAAACTTTGACTTCATCTCCGACGAATCTATTCACATTTATTTAGTGGTTGAAATCTTTGACACCCAAATCTTCAACTGTTTATCTAATTCAGTCCCTATTTTAATTCAAAAAAAACTTCACATCTTCTCCTCCGTGGTATAATAAAGAACTTCGTTCACTGCGTAACCTACGTAACAAACTTTGGCAAAAGTTTCTGAAATCGAGGTCTAATTTGGACCTTTCTAATTATCTCTCTACAACAACTTCTCGGCCTTATGTGACTTTCTATACTTTAATTATATCCACCAAATGGAGGCCTATCTTATTTCCAACCCAAAAAAGTTCTACAGTCTTATTAATTCTAAAAAGAAATCTGATGGTTATCCTTCCGCGTTAAGAATCCGTGAATCTTTGTCTGCTGACCCTAATACTATAGATTTTTTCAGCAAAGCATTTTCTTTTAACAATACCGATGTGGATATGAACTATTTTAATTATTTGAACAATTGTCCTCATACCTCCTTCACTGACATCAACAACAACAAAATTAATCATCTGAAAGATTATTTCTCCCCTGGTACGGATGGTCTCCCAGCAATCGTTCTTAAAAAATGTATTGATAAATTAGCACAGCCGCTTACCGTGGTCTTCCACCTCTCAATCGTAAATAGTGTTTTTTCTAAGATGTGGAAAGATTCTTTCATTATCCCTGTTCATAAAAAAGGCTGAAAAAATGATATGAACTATTTTAATTATTTGAACAATTGTCCTCATACCTCCTTCACTGACATCAACAACAACAAAATTAATCATCTGAAAGATTATTTCTCCCCTGGTACGGATGGTCTCCCAGCAATCGTTCTTAAAAGAAAAAAGAATTTTCTTGTCCCTATGTCATTAAATCCCTTTATATGAGATTCGTTAGACCTCTCTTAGAATATGCCTCACAAGTCTGGTCACCATATCATCAAGTTTACATAGAACGTATTGAAGCCGTCCGACGCAGATTTTTATGCTTCGCTTTGCGTGGTCTCGGCTGGAATGATCCAAATAACCTTCCCTCTTATAAAGACCGCCTTAAACTTTTGAACCTTCAATCCCCCAATTTACGTCGCGATACTGCCGACTATTAAATGGGGTCATTGATTGCCCTAATCTGTTCCAAAAGATCTTTCTGAATCCAAACACCCGACAGTTAAGATCTGCTCCTAACTGCCTATCAACGTACTGTTTATGATATGAACGAACCTTTAACTCGAATGCAACGTAAGGCCAATTCCTTCCACTCAAACGTAAGAAAATCTGCTTTAAAACAAGCTATCCTTCTTTTAGTCCTTTTTTAAACTCGCCCACTTAGAACATCTCTACCTTTACATGTTTAAGTTTAAATTTAAGAAAATTATGTTTAGAATTAAGTCCAGCTTGTATTGAGCTTATAATAAAATTAAATTTTTCATTTGCAGAGGACGAACTGGAAGACAACCCCCATCAATCGGATATGACTGAACAAGCAGCTGAAATGCTCTACGGCTTAATCCACTGTAGGTACATTTTGACAAATCGTGGAATTGCTCAGATGATAGAGAAATATCAAACTGGAGACTTTGGTCATTGTCCACGTGTTTACTGCGAAAGTCAACCAATGCTTCCACTAGGTAAGAATCTTGTTTTTGTCATTTTGGAAATGTTTAATTAATTTGTATTTTCACTTCAAAGGCCTTTCTGATATTCCCGGCGAAGCAATGGTGAAAACATATTGCCCCAAATGCATTGATGTTTATACACCAAAGTCATCACGCCACCATCACACAGATGGGGCATACTTCGGTACTGGCTTCCCCCATATGCTCTTTATGGTTCATCCAGAATATCGCCCAAAGCGACCCACCAACCAATTTGTTCCAAGGTAATGATTTTTCTAAATAAAATCTTAACCGAAGAATATTGATTTAATCTTTATTTTTAGACTATATGGATTCAAAATACACAGCTTAGCTTATCAAATTCAACTGCAAGCCGCAGCTAATTTTAAAATGCCACTTCGAGCGGTAAATTTGAAATGAAAACATTTAATATTAATTATATATTTTTTATTTTCCTCACAAATTTATTGCATTTACATTTATATACATTAAAAAAAAAACTAAAATTTCAATAATATTAACAATAAAGAGAAAAAATAATGTTAAAAGAAAAACAAAATGCCAAACTCTGATTGAATAGTAAAAAACACAGAATATACAAAAAAAAAATGAGAACTAACATTCGAAATAAAAATTCACTTCTGGTTTATAAAACATGCAACAAAAAACAAAAAAAAAACTAGAGAAAAACATAAAATCAAAGTCATACCACTATTTTCATTGTTTACATCAAAATTTTTTTGTTGTTATTTAACATTTTGTGTAGTTTATTAAAATTGTGTTCATAGAATATCTTCACACTCGTAGTTGTTTTGTGTATTTCTTTGAATAACTATTGGCAAATATTAAATCTATAATGACTGATTATATTTTTCTGTTCTATATAAATGTATGTATAAAATTGATTATTTGAGTAGCATTACACTGATTGTATGCGTGTTTGATTGAGAGTTCTTAACATCAGGACAATATAAATGAGTAGTTAATCTTGCATTTATAATATCGCAAGAAAAACTTATTTAATTTTCTAGATTATGTAAAGATTTGTTATTTTAAAGAATATTTATTCGAAGCACTTTATTTACGTTTTTTTTAATGCCCAGAAAATGATGGAGATTGTGCTGCTATAAATAAAACCATTAAAGCCGTCCATACAAGATCGAGCTGTTTGTGTCGTGGATTTGCGAAAATTCAAATGGCACGGCCCAGCCCAAAACCACGATGCAACTTCGTTAGCTCGTGTATGCCCAGTTTAAGACTACTTCGCTTACTCAAGTCAACAAAATATCGATTTTCAAAAGGAAAACCTTTAAAAAATTATTACAATTATATCAGGGTGAATTTTTGTACTTATTTTTTTCAAGTTTTTTTGCAAGCCCGTATAGGTTTGTATAAGAAAAGATCGCGTAATTGCAACAACTAATTCTAAAAGAGTATATGAATATGTTATGTTTTGCCGCCTGCCTTATTAACTTTGTGCAAGGCCAGAAAATGTTCCGGCTAAATTCAACGCTTAGATCTATTCCAAAAGGCGCCGGAAGCGATACCTCAATTTCGACCGCCTTCGCTTTTAGTTAATCCCAAAATCGCATACCGGTGAAAAATTTGCCATTAAGATGCTCGCATATGTGTCCGCTGAAACAATTTAAAAAAAATAAGCTAAAAGATATGAGCTGTTCCTTTTGTTCTTAAAAGAAACTACAAACAAGAAAAAATTCAAAGAGTAGGATATCCGTTATATACCGCGGACATTCCCTAAATTAGAAACCTAAAAAAAATTTACTGGCAAAATTGTTGTCCGATGTCATTGACCCGTACCGCGATTTTGTGGGGAATTTTTTCACATTTCATAATTTTTTTTCGAACTGGAGCAGTTAAGTAATATAGTTTTTTTGGGCATACACTTTTGCTTAAGGGGTGTCTGATAAAAAAGAAAAAAAAAAAAAGATTTTTATAAACAACGCACATCCTAATAAAGAGACATTTCCATAAATACTCTGATTTTATTTGTTTGTATTCCGTCGAACTTTAGAACCTTTAATATTTTGTTTTTACCGATAGTGCTACTAGTAAAATGGAGAATTACCACCGAAAATATGCTCGCAAATCTGAGTGATGTGCAATGATTTTTTTGATGACGGCAATATGACGTCAGACGTTTGCTCTTAGGGAAGCGCTTTAGCTTTAAAATGATAGCGATTACACATACTGTCGGCTGAAAATAACAAGGTCGTATTTTTGCACTTGAACTTATTAATTGAATTTTAATCAAAATATGTTCATACATCAAAGCCTAATTTCAATTTAACACGAAAATTAAATACAATTTTTATTTGAATGGCCGAAAATATAAAACTGGTTGATTTTTTTTTTTTTTTTTTTTTTTTTTTTTTTTTTGATTTATATATTATTTTTTTTTTTGAGCCAGAGGAACGTCTGAAAAACCAGAATTTTAATAGATTTCACGCAAATCACATCAGGGATATTAAATAATAATTTAAAAATTTTATGTACCCACGGACAAAATTAAGCGGTGGAATTAATACACGAGTTTTATAAATTACACGAGAATAAGAATATATTTAATTTATTCATGAAAAGCATACATTTCTCGATTGTGTTCTACAGTCATATTCTGCTATTCGATTCGACGCAATTAAATGCAAATCAATTACAGCAGAATAAGGCTGGTAGATCCAATTCATACAAGACGATAAAGTTTTAAAGCATGAATTTTATTTAAAAAAGACTCATTTGAACTGAGAGTTACCAAAATAAAAATAAAAATATATATTTTAGGATTTAATCTTAAACCATCAATAAGTAAAAATTTTTTTAAGATATCTAAACAACCAATGTATACATAAAAGAATGTGTATTTTTTATGTTGTATGATTGCATGTATTAGATACGTTTTGATATTTCTATGGTACAAAGCAGGAGCCGATATTTAAAAAAAAATGGATTTTTCGCTTTCATTCCATGATTTATTTGAAAAATTAAGATCTTTTCAAAATGTTGTCTTTTTGGGTACTCAGAACATTTTAATGAGTTTATCTCTTAAAATATAATCTTGTTCCTATGAGAAACTCGATTTAAATTATTAAAAATATTGGGTTTTGTGTCAGTACAACAGATTTAAGAAATACAAAGTTGGACTTGCATTTCAATAAGCATTAAATGGATTACATTTGTTTTTCTATCATTTAAAAATAATATTGATTGAAATAATTGAAATCATTTTTTTAATTCTTTTATATTCATTCGCATCTAATCATTTGTGTGTTTTCAGTTGGTATAGTACTTTTATCGAATTAAGAAATATTGAAAGATTTCTGAATTGTTTGGTAATATTTTATTTTTTAGTATTAATACAGTCCGTACCATTTGGATAGCCTCACACATAGTTTATTTTACAATTAACTATTTTTGGTACTTCTTTGAGGTCTAATTACAAAATTTGTATTGAGTAGCAAAGTAGAATATGGTTACTAGTATTAAGAGAAGTTTTGACTTAATTCTAAAAGCTAAAACAGTTTTCTCAACTAGTTTTGTTAACAGTCACAAAAATGTGTATTATTTGCTGTAACACTAGAATAGCCTCACAGTATTTATTTAGTAGAAATAAAAACCAATTTATTAATTTTTTTAAAGAAAATAATTTTTATTTATTTTCTGTGGTTAACACAATATTTTAGAACTTTTTAGATCCCTCCTTGTTTTGAAATACCTCAAAATAGCGATCGTTTAAGGAATCATACAAAATCAATGTTTGATTTCTTAAACAATCGCAAACGATTCCTTAAAAATCTGACGAAATGTTGGCCCTTGCCACTTTGATAGCTTCAATGAACTTTACTTTTCTTGTGTACATCCTTCCATTTCCATAAACCATGCGTGTTTGAAAACTCCACACATTTTTAATGAGAGTAGGGTGGTAAGGATAATTGCTGATTATTTTAAGTTTGCAACATTTTAATAAAAGCTGTGGGAATCGGCTCATTGTCTTGCTGCAAAAAGAATCGGCAGCAGTTTAAAATACACTGAAAGTGAAGCAAGACTGTTTCCAATAAGGTATTATATTATTTGGATATTATTTTACACTCTACAAAATCTAAATCAACAGTGCCATAAAATGGTACTGCATCTCCATACCATAAATCATCCCTCACGGCTATGATAGCGATCAAAACACAAATTTTCTTTTCTTAAATCATGGAAGTAGTTTTTATATCCATCCGGTCAGTTTAAATTGGACTCTCTTCAACTAAAAAGATCATTTTTTGCCAATTGTTTGAATGGTTGCTGCCATAAGCATTTCATGGCATTCGACATCGTGCTAAATTAAGCTGGTATAGTTTACGCACATTGTTAAACAGAGGTTTTTTCATCAGCATTAATTGCTTTAGGTGTCCGGCATTTCTGATAACCTGATTTAAGGTCATTGGGATTACTTCTAACCCAGCTCCGTGTCTTGATGTTCTCAGAGAGTGGTTGCATTTGGAGGCTTATCATATTATTTTCGTCATTGATAGATAAGATAGAATTGAAAAAGTTCGTTCTTTGTAGTTTTTTGCATTCATTAACGTATTTTTTTAAGAAATTGCATACCAATTTGAGACTGATTTATCTGACCAATAAAACGTTTCGTCGGTCCTTGATTCCGATAGGGCTCGGTTTTGGCAATCTCTGCAAACGTTAATGAGTCTTTTCTGCCCATTTAAACTTTCAAATTGAAGAAATCACAAAACATTACTGTTTTATCACTTCTTGATAACTTTTCGAGACCTACGCTGCCAAATTATAGCTTACAATGTGGAATAAAATCAACTGAGGCTATTCAAATGTTACAAAAAATATTAGCGTTTTAGTGACGGCAAGCAAACAAGCACAGAAAATTTAGTTAACTTTACGAAATTTGTTAAAAAATTGTCTTAATCTCAGACCCCGTTCTCTTACCTTGTCTTTAAATATAAATTTTCTTATGTATAAATCAAAGAAGTATCAAAAACAGTTGAATGTAAGAAATTTAATGTTTGAGGCTATTCAAATGTTACGGACTGTACATACGTACAATTTTTCGGACATTAAATATTCAAAATTCGGCGAGTTCTGGTAATTTACTACAAATTACAACAAGTTCCTGGAGTATAACTCGCAGTTTTTTCTTTCCTGTGTTTACGCACGGCCATTTTGTCTTAAAATAAACGTTTTTTTATATTTGATTATTGAAGAGTTAATGTCTAAGACAATGACTATTTAAAGTTATCTGCTCGTGAATCCCAATAGAATGATTCGAGTCCTCTAAAGAGAAATGCTTATGTATTTGCATATTTTCCTTAAGCTGGGCCATAAACGATCCAGCCATTTGGTTCGTGGATTTTCGAATTTGCTGAGAATTCAAATTGGTAGGCCTAACCCAATCACATATTCAAAATTTGACTCAGAAATTTAACACGTAGCACTGGTATTACCTTGTGCATATACATTATATAAAAAGAAGATCAGATGTTGGGAAAATGTGGTATCCAATGAGTTAAATGTCGTTTTGCATTGTAAAATAGATTTGAACTTTTTCCATTTTTTCTAGACGAGATTTCAATATGTACGAAAAATGCGATTATTCTAGTTTGGGAGATATGATTTGCATTTTAAGTGTATATTTGGCGCATTGCAATGAAAAATGATATAAGCGATAGTGAACAAAGCAAATGAAAGTAAAATCAACTCATGCAATATTGTATTCAGTTAATAGTAGTTATATAGAAAGATAGTTGAAATCCTTTACATGTTAAAATAAATGATGATTGCCTCTGACCTTTGTTTTTTTTTAATCTCAATGAATCCAATTTTATTAATGCCTTTAAAAATTGTTGCATTCCTTCACAACCCCGTTATTTACATTGGACCATAATATGTATACGAAATACATAGTGATAATGCTAATATTACTACATATCATCGGCTTTCTATTAAAACTTCGTAAGCAAAAATGACATTTAAATGTATTTCAGATAAAAAAAAATCACCTAGTTCAAATATCAATGTATTGTATTATGAATCCTTTTGCCTCTATCAACCGGTTTTAAATCCTTTTAGATTATAAGAATTTCTTTTATTATTTTTTAAACAGTGTTTTTTGTCTCCTGAACAACTTTTCGTATTGAACTTACGAGGTTTCGACAGAAAGGCGACAATATGTACATATGTACCTACTTAAAATGGCATTTCCTTATTTATTTAATTAGCACTATAATAGATGTCCTACCTATTGTTTATTTATACTAGCTATAAATATATATATATGTATGTGGTAAAACCCCAATTCAAGCACAGAAAAAGAAACCATGGAGTGTGTTATGTTGTTAGAAACACCGTGAATAATACTCGTCTTGGTAACATTGAAGAAAAACAAAAAAATGGAACTTTATAAATTTCATTATGAATTAAAAATAAATTACTTTTCAGGATTACATTGCTCTGTGTCAGGAAATCTTAAGCCGACCCGAACCCGAGGCAGAGTAGTTACCAGGCAAAGCAGAAAATCTTTAATTGTTTGAATCTGGCAAACTAAATTTTATTTAAGTTCTTCCTCAACTATATGTCTCATAAAAAAAAAGAATGACAAACGGTTATGTGCCCCCGTCTATCAGTGTTGTGATATGTATATATTTTTAAGAAGATGTTTTCGATCAACTTTCTTTTTCCACAAAACATTTCTTTTGTGTGCTCCTTTTGTTGTAGACTGTTGTGGTTGGCTCCAAACAACAAGAATCTTTTTGATGTTAATCTATATCTATATACATATGTTTGTACATATTCTGATTTTTGTACCTTTTTGTATTTTCACTACCTGGTCATTATTTTTTGATCTGAAAGCGACCCCTAATTCCTTTTTTAAACCTCGTATCAGCCACTGTTGGAACACAAACAAAATATATTATAAAAAAATATTCAAATATATAAATAAATTTCCTTATTAAAAAAAAATGTAAAAACAAGTGTTTGTTTTATTCTTTTATGTTTTTCGTATATTTATGTTTATTGTGTGTTTTCTTTTTTTCTTTTCTTTTTCTTCTTTTTACAGCGTGGTCCACAAAAGGACGAAGAAGGCGAGGCTAATGACCGTCCAAATCGCATATAGAAAGAATATTGTTACTAAGGTAAACACAACCACACATAAATGTATAGGAAAAAGGGATAGAGAGAATATATAGTAATTTTTTATATTGGCCACGCTTGTAATATTAAAAAAAAACATAAATCTCTATAAATAATTTTATTTAAAATGACACATCTTGATTCAAAATATTTTTTGTTGTTGTATCATCTTTGTAATTCTTTTCATCTCCATTTTTTTAATTCATATTTCTCTAGTTTTTTTTAAACTTTTACACACCAAAAACAATAACGGTCGATTTATACTTTTTTAAAGTGCAAATAATATTTCTAAAAAGAAGGTTTATTATGATTGGGACCTTAGCTCTTAAAAATTTTATAGTTCAATTGATACTTTTTTTTTCATGTTATAACATCAGTCGTATCTCACAAAAACAAAACTCACTAAGATTTTAATCCAAAAATTTCGTTAGAGAAAAAAACAAAAACGGACCAATTAGGTGAGATGTGTCCCACATCTCTCCGTAATGGGATTAGTCTATTGGCCCGAATTTATTAAAATTGAGAAAAAATCCACTCTTCTCTACAATATGTTATATCGTTTTCCATTAACTAAAAACAAAATCAATTTTCTATTCTTGTGATCTTACACTAGATTTCATTTTAACATTTAACATTCTAACTACATATATGAGTGGAATTAATATGCGAGTGAACATTTATAGATTAGATGTAATGGTACTTCTTACGTTGTATTCAATAGCAATTGTGTATATTTTATATTCCTTACACCAGCGCTCCGTTGCTAATCAAAATTTGAATACAATCTATTTATCTATAATTGATAATTAGAATATTGCTTTTAATCAAGGTCCTCGTTAAGGTGTCGTCAATCATATCTGTGCTGTATTTAATGAGCGAATTTAATTGAACAACAAAATCTCATGAACATTGTCAGTAAAAGTCAGAGAAATTCAACATGTTTTATGGGGTTGGCTGACAGTCCACTATCAGCTTTAAAATTTTATATAATCAAGACTGGCAAAATTATCATGAATAAATTCCCAACCTTGAACTTGATTGCTACTTTCGGTAAGCGGATTTGTTTTTTTTTTTATTTTTACGTAACAAAGTGTTGGTCCCACCAGAACCTATTCTACAATTCACTCTTGAATTTAAACATAACTTTTAATTAAAATCACAAATAAATGTGCATATTGAATAAACAATTAAGCACTATAGCATTTGCTTATTAATTATTGATGGGGTTATCCTGATGAAGAAGAATATTATCTGTCTCGAAAATAATTCTCTTTTTCGAGTACAGAGTTGCCGCTATTTATTTTTCACAACAACACTTTGATTGCATTTTATAACCTTTTACTGCATTTTGGAACAATCATTTCACTTCTACGAACAGCACAACACAAACATTCTTGTAGGCAAATAGCAGTTAAGGCTGATTTAAGAGTTCGTCTCCTTTAAGTAGACCCGTCCAACATTTCCAGTTTATTTGTTTAAAATTATAAAAATGATAAAACAAACAAACACGCTGCAAATATTAGACTAGTCTGCTATTAAATTTAATCCAACTCTTAAAAAAATCTCTTTTGGATGGAACCCTAGAAATTCCGATTTATAACAGCTATATAAGTCTACCACCATTACAAAATAAAAAGCTCTCGAATGTCCGTAAGTATGCCCTTACTAGCAGAGGGCCCTGGCCCTGTGGGGGCTGCATCCACGGTACATTTAGAAACAAAACTGTTAGATTGTTGCATTACTTTAGGTTTAAGTGTTAGCACTTGAAAGGATTAAAAAAAGGACTAACAATCTTATAAAATTATCTTTGTTTATTGGAAACGAGATTGGTTGAAGTCGAATGTTATTTCATTGAAACTAATTGAATAAATTATGTAAAGTTTGAAATTGCAACAAAAGTACCCTTTTCTTATGCTTATGTCCCATTCGCTCAAATCATTCTCATGTTGAGTGAAATGTAACACATTTAAATAAAAAACAGACTTAACGGTACAGTGTACCCACAAAAACAATTCATCAAAATATTTTTTTTTCTTTTATAATTTTGTTTTGTGAACCATGTTGGTGGTTTCAACTCAATCTTTTAAAGATGGAAGGTCAGACGAAGACACGAAAAACAAATCGGTGGTCTAATTGCCCCATGTTTTCGATTTGTTAAACTATTTATTTAGTGTATTTAATTTTTATTTAAAAAGTGGTTATAACTGTAAAATTAATTTTCCACCATCAAAAAGGTTTTGGGAAGCCAACTAAATATAACACAAAAATAATTAATTAATTTAAAAACATGTTGTAATCCATAATGAAGGTTTAAATGAAACAACGAACACTTGAATGAGCTACCAACAAGTTCTCGTTGTAATTCATCCATTCCAGAATGTATATGTAGGTACATATTTTGTTTAAGGGTAAGAATTTCTTAATTACTTGCATCAAACTTTTCTCACTTTCGCATAAAGCCTAGTACGCTGCTGACGCGAAACGAAAAATCTCATACAAAAATTACAATGAAAACAAACTACAAATTTCGTTCTGCAGTACGCAGTCGTCCGATGAACCAAATTGATAATTCTATGAGTCTCTAATTTTTGTTCACATTATTTGGCAGTAATTGTGTGCGAAAAAATTACATTTCAGTTTTATTCGGTTTGGTTGTGTTATTTTTTTAATTTTTCATTTACTGTGTGTGATTTGTTTGCTTTCGGACATTAAGCTGTTTTTGTTGGAGACCACAGTAAAAAATATTGTTTCGTTTTTGTCGAAATATTAAAGAATAGATAAAAAATTAATATTATGATCATATTTTTTATCAATCAATTGAAACTACATGAAGTTATTAAAATTAACATGTCTAGCTACAGAATCTAATAGGCATGTCCCTTTATTAAATTGGCTTACAAAAACTTTTTAGGTGAGGAAGTTGAATTTGAATTGTACAGTACGAAAAATACTAGGAAAGCACTTTAAACTGAAAATCGAGGCGAATCGATCTTCCCTTCGTTGCTTTTTTGTGTTGGTCTGAATTTTCAACTCTAAAAGCCTGTCGTGTCAAATCGCCCTGCAGACGCAGATTGTAAAATAAACATTCAATGTACAAACCAACGACTGAATCATTTTTCGTACAATATTTATTAAAGTAGTTTTTTGTTTTTGTGTTTAGTTCTGCCTTTTGATTTGTAATTTATTCTTTTGACATTTTTTCAACACTCACCTTTCATCGTAAATCCAAAATCATATTTAAAAGAAAAATATTTGATTTTATTATGATGAACAAAAAACAACAAATTATGATTCTATAAAATAAAAACATAAACCTTTAAGTTTAAGTTAATGATAAGAAACAATAACTGTTTAAAGGTCTTTCGTTTTCGAGTTCAACTGAACACGAACAACCTATAAATATATATATATATATGTAATTATATACATAGAAACACGTTTATATAATAATGTGCATATTAAAAAAAAAACAGCATTTGGAATAAAAAGAAAAAACTTTAAATATCAACAGTGTTGTTTTAGTACAGAATTATTCATCTCTGAAAGTTATTCTCTTAAATCCAGAATGAATTATGATAACGCCTGGCTCTGGTCAAACTTTTATTGTATTTTTTTCCAGTATGTATTGTTCAGTATTGAAAAAGTGAGCCTGGTAACATTTTTGAAAATCTTGAAGACACTGTTTTCGGCGATGAGCTCATTTCTAGATTAATGGCTAGCTCAATAAGCAAAATTGCAACCCCAAGAGGTTCAAGAGCTGCCATTACATCCAGACAAAACAACGGTTTAGTGTGGTTTATGGGCTGTTGGAATCATATTTCTTCAGAAAAGGTAAGGGACTATTTGCTACCTGAATTCGAAGCGATACAAATTTGGGGAACAAAATTAGCCGCCCAGATCATGTGATATCTATCATACCTCTAGGCTTTTCCTTTGGTAGTTTACATGAACAAATTGGCTACGATTGAGAAATTGGGGGCCAACATTATAACCACTCGAAATGCTCCAACGCGTCATCGAAAATTGGAACTTCAGAAAATGTTTTTAAGAAATAAGTTTTAAAAATAAATGTTATTGTAGTATATGATAATAAAGATTACCCAATAAAATAGAAATGTATTTCTGTAAATGTACCTCTAAACGAATTAAAGGTATGTATGTACGTACTTCCTTTATTTACAATTGAAAATGATGCCCTGCAATTTTTCCTGGTTTTAGGTTTAATACCTTGTTTACAAGGGAAAAACCAAATCAATCCACGCAATCAAGAGTTGTTAAAAGATAACCCCAAGTCACAACCTTTATAAAACTGTAACTTTCTCCGCCCAAAAGTAGGCTAGAATTTCAAATGTTTTCACCACAACTCCAAACTATCCCTCAAATTTACATTTTATAATCCTGAACCTCTTAAAAAAAGATAAATCAACGACGACCAATGAGCATTGTTGGGGTTATAGCGAGCAAATTTATCATGGAATGTTACCCCTTTCGAGAATTGAGAACGTGAATTTACTGGAATCGGGATTTATTCAATATAAACACAAATTATGTAAAACATTTTTCCTTGATTAATACCACGTTTTGTAGGTTGAATTTATTTATGAAATCAGCATAATAAATGACGGCTGAGCCTTCCTCATCAGCAGCGACTTAACACGATTGACGATGGACGTCCGTAAGTACATTGAAACTAGGGTTCCCATTTATTTCCCAACCGTACTACCTATAATATATAGTATTGTACTATATTTCGGGTCTTTGTACTATATAATAATGTTGAAGAAATATATAGTACACAAAAGTACTATATTTCAATTGAATTAAATAATCATAGAAACAAAGAGCAAACACACTTTGATTTCACCTTAAGGTTCCATTTTATGCATTTTTACTGTCAAATGTCAAAATCAAGAAGATACAAATTTCATATTTATTTTTTAAAAATAAAGACATTCTCGACATATTCGATATTTTCCTTTGCATTTTTGTAATTAACTTCATTCAGATATTTTTTAAAATAAAAATAATCTCAACGATAAGTTTTATTTTGTATTTAAATAAATCTGAAATTTTAACCAAACTCTTTTTTAAAGGAATGTAGTAACTCTCAGAGAGAATCCAATAAAAAATAAACGTTAACTGTTATTTATGATATCTGGCTGTGCGTTCACAGCTAGATTGTGACACGTTAATTGTGAAAAAATTTGGTTAAAAGATTCTAGAAGTACATATAGAAAAATAGATTTTATAAATTTAGGTACATATATAATTATCAAACATATTTTTTGCTCTTTTTAACCTTTTTAATAAATACTACATTTTTTATAGTTAGTTCTGCAAAGTAACTACTATAATCCATCAAAAAAAGGTTGGGAACCGTAATTGAAACGCAATACCAAATCACTCACCTATAGGAATTGTTGTAATTCTCCACTAAATTTCATACACTCCATTGACCGTGTTCCACACAGTCGAAGGCAGGCACTAGGGCTTAATCATCGAGTAACCAACCATTCCGAATTGAAAGCTTTTTATTTTTTGTCAGAGCTTTCAGGTTTAATTCCTTCTTGAAGCCTGTAGGATCACGTTTTTTAATACTATATTCTTTTCACTAGTCTCAAAAATTATTTGTTTTCATCGAGTTCAGATTATTCGCTTAAACCAATTTGACACATAAAACCCGGATGATGCAGATTTGTAGATACTTTTTGGTTGTTGCTGTGTCGTAAAATATTAACAACTAAATAATTTTTCGGTAAACTTGGGATTTATACCACTTATCAACCTCCCTGTGTGGAAACAAAAAAAGGTCACACTACCCGTTTTGTTTTTATTTATAATTGTTAATTACGAATTGAATACTAACTTCACAAGACTTTCAAGTTTAATGAACTGCGACCACTGTTTACGCAAATTTCAAATTAAGTTATTATAGCGCAATCAACTGACGAATAGTTGAACTAAAATTCAAAATATTGAGTGAAGTGGAATCGAATGCTCAAGCTGATAGGAGAAAAGTGTTGGTACTTGCTGTAAAAAGCTGCCAGTAATATTATATGGTCACAGAAAACATTTTTCGTAATGTTGGTTAAGCTACAAAATCTAGTCGATCCAACTGGTTATAATTCTACCTTCCAACTCTTAAAAAATTTTAATACTATATATTTCTTTTTTAAATTTGGTTTATTTTCTTAGAAAAAGGAAACTGTCATACAATGTCTACACTGTTTTTATTTTGAATAAAATAAAGTGGAGATTCTCACCCATATTGCCTTTTAATTTATTTCCATTAAGAAATTATTTAAACTTAAAATTCAGTCGAATCAAATAAACCGCAGGTGGGCATTACAAATGAGAAAAAGAAAAATTACATAATATTGAATAAAGGAAAACCAAAAATTTTTTTTAAATATTTATAGCCCCTTCGTAAAAATCGAAAGAGCTATTCTTTTATTTCTTGTTTTTTTTTCTTCCTCTATTGAAACAACTTAAGATTCTTCATCTTTAGTCAGTCGAAAATGTTGACTAATGTTGTATAATGTTTTTTTTAATCATTAAACACAAATATTAAAAAAAATGAAGAAAACTCTTAGAAGTAAATCAATAAATTAATTTAAATTAAACTACAAAAAAAACATGATCTTAATTTGTGTTTTGAAATGCCTTAACTTAGTGGAGAATTTTCTTTTGTGTGAGCGCTTTAATTGGAGAGCGTGGGGTTCATGGTTTCTTCGATGCCCTCTACATTTATTTCTCCCCTTCAATCTTATCTCTCCTGTATCGCAATGATGGGAACACTCGTCTCTTATAGTTCATCCTTTAAGTCGTCACCCTCTTCTGTTGGTGGCACGCCGCCTTGTCCTTGGTACAGTTTCGCAATAATAGGTTGCACTATACTCTCCAGTTCTTTCTTTTGTTTTTTGTATTCTTCTGGATCCGCATCGGCGTTTTGTTCCATCCATTTGATCTTTTCGTCGATGGCTTCTTCCATTTTGGTCTTTTCTTCATCGCTCAATTTGGAACCGAGCTTTTCCTTGTCACCGATTTGGTTCTTTAAACTGTAGGCGTATGATTCAAGTTCGTTCTTTGACTCGACGCGTTCTTTCAGTTTCTTGTCTTCGTCGGCGAATTTCTCGGCATCCTTGATCATGCGATCGATGTCATCTGGTGTCAGACGGTTTTGGTCGTTGGTGATGACAATTTTTTCTTTGTTTCCTGTACCCTTGTCTTCAGCACTAACTTGCAGAATACCGTTGGCATCAATTTCGAAAGATACTTCAATTTGTGGGATGCCTCTTGGTGCTGGAGGAATGCCTGTGAGATCGAATTTACCAAGTAAATGGTTGTCCTTGGTCATTGGACGTTCACCTTCGTAAACTTGAATGGTCACGGTGTGTTGGTTATCAGAGGCAGTGGAGAAAATCTGTGATTTCTTTGTTGGAATGACAGTGTTACGTGGGATCAGCTTGGTCATCACTCCTCCGACTGTTTCAATTCCCATAGTCAAAGGATTCACATCAAGCAAAACAATGGCGTCGGTATCTTGTTCACCTGATAAAACACCAGCTTGAACGGCGGCACCATAAGCAACAGCCTCATCGGGATTAATTCCTCGTGAAGGTTCCTTACCTCCGAAGAAGTCCTTGACCAATTGTTGTACCTTTGGAATACGAGTGGAACCACCAACCAAAACGATTTCATGAACATCCTTTTTGTTCATGTCAGCATCTTCTAAGACCTTCTGCACTGGCTTCAATGTTGAACGGAACAGATCCATGTTCAATTCTTCGAATTTGGCACGGGTCAAGGTTTCGGAAAAGTCCTCACCTTCAAAGAACGATTCAATTTCAATTCTCACTTGATGACTGGATGAAAGTGCACGCTTAGCCTTCTCAACTTCACGACGCAATTTTTGTACGGCACGGTTGTCCTTGCGGATGTCCTTTCCACGTTTCTTCTTGTATAATTTTATGAAGTGATCCATTACTCGCTGATCGAAATCTTCACCACCCAAATGAGTATCACCATTGGTTGCAACGACTTCAAACACTCCATTATCAATGGTCAAAAGAGACACATCAAAAGTACCACCACCCAAATCGAATACCAACACGTTCTTTTCACCTTCCTTCTTGTCCAGACCGTATGCAATAGCAGCGGCAGTTGGTTCGTTAATGATACGCATAACATTCAAACCAGCAATAACGCCAGCATCCTTAGTGGCTTGTCGTTGTGCATCATTGAAGTAAGCTGGTACTGTGACCACAGCGTGTGTGACTTTTTTACCGAGGTAAGCTTCAGCAGTTTCCTTCATTTTACCCAAAACCATGGCTGAGATTTCTTCGGGAGCAAATACTTTGTTACCCTGCGAGGTGGCTACACTAATATGTGGCTTCGAGTTCTTTTCAACAACTTTGAATGGGAAGAATTTGATGTCATGTTGAACGTTAGCGTCAGACCATTCACGGCCGATCAAACGCTTAGCATCGAATACTGTGTTTTCTGGGTTAGTAGTCAGCTGATTCTTAGCAGCATCACCAATAAGACGTTCACCGTCAGCAGTGAAAGCAACATACGATGGTGTAATACGATTACCCTGATCGTTGGCAATAATTTCTACGCGTCCATTCTTATAGACTCCAACACTGAAAGAAAAAATTAAAACAATGTTATCTATTTGATTCTTATTTTTATGACAATGATAACATTACTGCAATATGCAATAAATCTGATATGGTAAGATTTTATTACACTCAGGAGCTACCTTAGACATGAGGAAATTTTGTTATTTCAACTCTCCCAATTTTAAAAGAGGTTTATTGAAGCAATTTATTAAGTTTTATTTTTTTTAAATAAGTTTTTTGTTTAGATAAACATTATTTAAAAATTTCCTTCTGTAAGTGTGGCAACAAGTCCAAATATGTATATGTATATATATGTTTGTATGTGTGTGTAAATAACTAAATAAATGTATATGTATAACTAGTAGAACCCTTTGCCTATCTTCTTAAACCAATATTAGCCGTGTTTTAGTGAAAATTTTTATTTAGCATAATAAAAAGTTTGCATTTGATGCGGATCAAATTGATTTATACACCTATCTTTTTTTCAGATATATGAATTCCAATCCATATTAGGCGCATATTTACATTTCAATGAAGCCAAATAATAATATAACATTCATAGCAACAAGATTAGGTGGGTACACAATTTATGAAGATGTCTTCTTTAAATTACTAATTATTTTTTGAGAATAGCACGGACCAACAAAAAGCTTAGTCTTTTTGTTTCTAACTTTAATTAATTTGAATCATTTTTTGATTCATTTGGTGAGAAACTGCAACCTAGTCAATTAAAATTTAATAGAACAACAAAAATCTACTGGCATTTACATTAACCTTTTTCTCCAGTCAAATCTTACTGGACAGAAGTTGTTTCTCCTATTCAAAATCAGTGGGAATTGTGGATGTTTTCTTGATTTTTTTTTTACTTCGCTGAGCTACATATATTGTCACAAAACACGGCTATAGTCATTAATTATGTTATCACTTTTCTTCAATTAAATATAATACAACAAATAGTTATCAATTTATCTCTTATCATAGCAGATTCGAAAACTGCTCTTGTGCTGCTGAGAATACAAAATATTTAAACTTACCATGAGTATGTGGTCCCTAAATCAATACCGATCACGGTTCCGAGTTCCTTATCCTTTTCTTTCTTCTCTTCTCCAAGAGTAAGGCCAACAAAGGCCACAACAGCCAATAATATGCATAACCTCATTTTGAGTTCTGAAAAAAGAAAATTAATATTTATTAAATCAAATAAACAAAACTGAACTACCTAAATGTTCCTATACTTGCTTACCTACACATATATTTAAAAAAAAAAACTGTTTCTATTCAAAGTTTATAACATAACGTACATATATGTATGTTATACTATAAAGGTATACATTATACGACCTACAAAAACTTAAACTCAGAAATATTGACCTACTTAACACGCTTCTTGCGTATACTATACCCACCTCTTCAAGAAATACAAAAATGCTTAAGTAGGTATTATTGAAAAAACAAAATATAAAAACACCTACTTTCTTCATTTCGCAAAGACAATAGAGTAGAACATTGACCGTCATTAAAAAAAAAGAAGTCTACACAAGTTCAATGTTTGTAGAATTCGATTCAACTTGAACAAAAGAGCTAGAGTTAGGTACTAACGCCATAATCGTAAGAAATTTTTTTAAGATGATCGTTCAAAAACCGGTAGATTGATATTCAACGGCCAATGACACGTTGAGAATAATTATGAATGGAATTTTGATGATTTCGTTGAAAGAAATTGAATTTAACAAAAAATCACCGGAAATGATAATCGATGTAAAGAAATGCAGAGGGAATGAATAATCAATCAAGAATGAATTAACCCTGCAATACTGTTTTTTTGTTTTACAGGGCGTAGGTAGACGATACGTGTTGAAATGGCGATGTGTACGTCTACGTCATCAATCTTTTTAAGTAGCAAATAGAACTCGAACAGGTTGGTAGTTGGGGTTGAATTCACCCTCATCCTATAATTTATGTTATGAATCCCAAAAAAATATCATTCCTATTGAAACTTTTATACCTACCTATACAAATTCAAAAACGGCTTCTGTTAGTTTTTTCACAGGGTAGATTTTAACAGAACTTGGCAAATTCTGTACCTATTGAACTTATGAATAAAATTGATTGAGATGCTGTTGAAAGGAAAATGTTTTGTTACTTATTTTCTTTGAGACTGTCCGACCATGACGTGTACTTAACCCTACATACATATGTATATACATGTACTTAAATTTTTGGTCTCCGGTTTTATTGTATCTAGTTTTTTTTTAGTTTAAATAAATGATGGAATCGACTTTAAAGCAAACGCCCACTATTAATCGCACTCATCATCAACCTAACATAGAATATACAAAATTTATTTTAACCATTAGTTATAATCTATATGTAGGACACATTTTAGTTTGGGACACGTCAGCCATAAAGCATTTTTTTTAAATTAATTCAAAGAATAAAAACCACTGCAGTTTCATCAATTTCAGCAAAACCATAATCGAATCGGAACCCGAGCGCGAGGATAAAAGATAAAAATTGAACGTAGGTGAAGAACGGATAAGCGAAGCAAAAAAGAAAGCTCTACAACTACAAATTGATGACGTCGCAACTCTCCAAACTCACACATTCGTATTCGAAAGTAGAAAATCGTTGCTATGGAGAGAATGACGGGATAATTCTTCTAGAACTTTATGTTAACACATTTTGGAGTGTTTGAAAAAAAATATAGCAGGGTAAAAATTAATATTTTAACATTAAATAACTTTTAAAACAATTTAAGGACCACTTTCGTTTTTCAGTTTCTCTTTTTATGCCAACATTCTATTTTTCAGTTTTTTTTTTATTAAAAAAACACTAAACCTTCACAAAATAATACACTTTTATTTCGAAAATATGTACTTACATTATATTTTTTTCGAAAATACAATTAAAAAATTGATGCGCTTTTTTATTTTTCACAAATAAAATAAATTATCCGTTTCTTCTTTCTTCCAATTGGAAAATCACAAAATTTGTCTCACTTGCTATCGAATAAATGTATGTTCTTCTCTTTGTGGCGTATAAAATTCAACTGAATGCTCTCCTCGAGCCGGCCGCCTATTTTTACCCCTTAAAATCTAGCGTGGGGCTTTCTGATTGGTTCATTAGCTGTCAATTTTCATCACTTGTGATTGGCCCACGTTAAAAATTAAGTGGCTCTCTTTTCGAGGTGTTTCTTGAAAATTCTTTTATATGATAACAGTGTCACCAGGTGAGTAATAGAAGATTAATATTTAACCCCAAACTATATTTGGCTCTATGCAATGCAAAAAAAAAAAAAAAAATAAATACAAAATATGAAAGAAAAAACAAACCGAATTCCGGCCAATTAATTCAGTGTGAAAAAAAGGTTCACCAAAATATTTTCTTCAACTACCAATTTAACTCATCGAACTGCGTACCTACTGCAAAATGGAAAACAAATCAAAATTATTCCACTTTTGTATGGGATTTTATGTTTCGCATCCGTAGCGTACTTAGCTTTAGTAGAGAGGAAGAAGGACACAAAGTAAGGATAGTGAACAAAGTCACCCTGACGCGAACTTGAAGATATTTTTTAGACATTCCTTTTCCCACTGCAAGTACTTTGCGCTTAACCAAAGGATCTTAAAAAGTAACTATAAAAAGCTCTTACAATTTTCTTTCCTCATATGAAAAAAATAACGGATTGTACGTATATTTTTCGCAAAAAAACGTCAAAACAATTCCAGTGAATAATTTCTGATATGAAAGTTGTTTTTATGTCAAAACCATTAGGGGTATTCCCGATCCGATGCAAACTGGGCTTGCATCATTGCAAAAGTGCAAAGTTTTTTTTTTTACAATGGGGTTACGGTATAGCAATTTTACACTTTTGCATTTTTGCAATGATACAAGACCAGTTGCATCGGATCGTGAATACCCCTACTAAGTTTTCATTGGGGCAAATGAGGTAACGTTGAAAATTTCCAAATTCGATTCCAAATTATCTCATTTCTCATACAAATTCACATTTCAACCAAATTCGCACGAAATTAGGTCGGAAATTACGTAAAATCTTTATGAACACACCCATGTGAAATGCATCCATAGTAGTTTCCATAGTGGAAACCCATTGGATACCATTGAAAATGTCAAAATTCGAAGTATAGAACATAGAAACAGAAAGAGAACACACAAAAACGGGTCGTATAATCAGCGTCTAGAAAAAAAATGAAAAATGAAATACCGCCTTAATTACGGCAGTGAATATTCTGGGTAGTTTAATTATACCTTAAATCCCCCAACCTACATATATCCTTTGCGGGAAGTAGATAAAGTAAATTTTGACATTTCAATAATATGCCTGTTTGGTAACTTTTTTTCAGACAAATTTCCCAAAAACTGCGTTTTTTTTCTATGGGTTTTGACAGCAAATTGTGAAATTTTGTGAAAATTTGTGCAAATTCGCAAGAAATTTCACGTTGCCAAACAGACCAAAAATGTCTGTCTGATTTTTTTTTGTTTATGTTTTTCCATTTTAATTTTGTGCCTAAATAATTTGATTTGCAAAAATAATTAAATAAAAAATCGTTGATATGAGTGGAAGTAGGTCGTTACCCCAATCAAAAGAAGCCCTTTTAAAATCATACAACACTAGACTCAAAGAAGATGTTAAAAGTATGCTGGAAAACTTTG
Source organism: Epistrophe grossulariae (assembly GCA_929447395.1). Lineage (NCBI taxonomy): Eukaryota > Metazoa > Arthropoda > Insecta > Diptera > Syrphidae > Epistrophe > Epistrophe grossulariae. The sequence goes on from OV839569.1 coordinate 62,890,974, forward strand.
AAGGTACCGAATAACGACGTCTTTTCCACCAAAAACCAAATAAATTTGGAATATTTTACAGCTATCAAATCTTGCATCGTTTTATATAAATACATATATTGTTAGCTATTTCAGAATTTTATTGAATATATTTTTTCTTTGACAATATTTTATGTAAATATTCTAACCCATCAGAAAGACCTTCTTCAGATTTCGCGCTTACTCCCTGCACAAAATAGTTGTGTCCCCTCAATGTCTCTGGTATACTCATTAACTCTGCCACATTTGTTGGACTTAGTGCATTCGGCAAATCTTGTTTGTTAACAAACAAAAGAACTGGAGCATTCTTCAAAGTCTCACCAATCAAAATGTCTCTTAGTAAAGATTTAGCTTCTGCAAAGCGTTTTTGGTCTGAAGAATCTACAACAAAAATAATGGCATCACAATGTTTCTCTATATAATCCTCCCATCTTCGATTTGATTTCCCGAAAATATCCCAAACCAGAATTCAATATTTTTAAAGTTCACTTTTGCTGCAGTAAATCTGTACAAACCGGCCGATGTTGTGTTTTTGTATAGTGTTAACTTATGAATAATGCTTGTCTTTCCAGCTGAAACCAACCCAAACATGAGAATACGCTTTTTCTGTTTAGGAAAGAATTTTTCCTGCAGTAATGAAAATGCAAATTCGATTTCTTAAAAATTATTATACTACTGATATAAATGCATTGAGCTATTTTATGCGTCACTGGGTATTTTGGTATGTAAATGCGATTGTCGGTATCCGTCAAAATAATATATTAATGGGGATATAATATAAAACTAGATTACGTTATCTTTCGTCAACATTTTTACAGATTAATAGAAAGTAACATTGATAAAGTATCAGATATTATGAAATACCTAATATTATTTGGTTGCTTTCTATAGGCCACGTCATGTTTTCAAAGATAGAAAAAGTAAATGAACTAAAGACACGTATTCAAATACTTTTATTTAGGTCAGATTTATACCTATATGGTACTGTAGATGGCATCATCTTATTCCGATTATTATAGATTTATTGTTTAGTATAGGTCATCTTTCAAAAATATTCCGTAGTGATTTTGTAAAATTTCGTCAGTAGGATCTTTGCTTGTCCCAGTAATAGATGTCTATGTTTTGGCACCGAAGAGATCGTTTGTGGAAGAACATGGATGACCCACGTCGTCTCACTTTGGTTCGAAAAGACTTGTACAACACCGTTGATTTTGTATAATTTTAATTAAAGACTAGGCTGATAGGTATCTACTGTGTGGCCAGAATTTTCCATCTAGTTTCGAAAAAAACTTAACATTAGTACATGTCAAATCTATTTATAAATAGATTTGTTTACTTACTGATATCCAACAAAAATAAATGAAAAACAATCAATTATTTAGTTATCATAAAATATTAAACCATTTGTTTTTGGAAAAAAATGTATTTAAATACTCCAATCCTTCTAAAACTCCTTCTCCTGTAGATCCAGAAGTTCCTTGTATATGACAATTACGATTTCTTTCGTGTAATTTCATTTTCTCACCCACTTCTTTTGGATTTAATGCAGTGGGTAGGTCTTGCTTATTTGCAAATACAAGAATCATGGCATTCTTAAGCTCTTCACTAAACAACATATCATTTAATATCTTATTAATTTCATCTATTCTGCCAAAATCTGTAGAATCTACAACAAAGATGACTGCATCACATTTTCCCGTAAAGAAATGATTACTAATACGAACAGTTATACGTCTTGCCATGTCCACAATGTTAATTCTAAAATTTTTTAAATCCACCATTCCTTCACAAACGTCTGGCATTGGATATGTTATTTGGTCGAGTTGCATTTTGTTGAAAACTGCGGTTTTGCCAGCTCCATCTAATCCATAAAGTAAGACATTTTTTTCTGGTTTAGAGAAAAAATATTTCTTAAACGATGAATATTTTTGACCCATTTTTTGTTTAAATATTTGTATACACAAAACTACTTTACTGCACTTTTAGTAAACAACACAACACTGCAGTAGAACTGGTTCTTGTTCAATGATCAATATTTTGTATTTAATGCAACTCTACTCACTTTCGCGTGCTACTATTCTATTTCACACGAATCTGGCTTATATGTATGTCTCTGACTTGTTAACTTGAATGTTCTGAGTCATGTTTGCTCGTCTTGTAAAACCCACTGGAAACTTACGATGAATTATTTAAACCAGCTTAAAATGAATGCATTGAATCTGCTCTCACAATATCCCAAACAGTAAATCGAATATTTTTCACATCTAATGTCTCAACGTTGAAACTTATTGTTGGAATTGCGTGGACTAGTTCATTAAGTTTTAATTTATAAAGAATTGTTGTTTACCCAGTACCATCCAGTTTTTTTTTTTTTTTTTAAATAAATAATAAATCATAGATGAGAATGAAAGACACATATTTTCATAACAAATGTTTTATCGTAACCTTTGAACAAATTAAAATAAAATGTGATTCATAGCCATTCCATTTATCAAGACTGCATAATATGTAAGATAATGACGATTTATTTTCTATAAAATTATTGCAATTTCACAAACGTATACAAGTTGTTGGATGTAAAACGATATTTTAACAGTTTGAGAAGCTAAAATCAATTACTTGAATTTTTTTTTTAATCCAAAACATAGTTTTTGAAAATTTGTATACGCTTGTAGAAGTATTCAGTTTAAATCGCTCTGGTCGATAACCATGCTATGTCGAAAACGGATTTTGACAGAATTTGTTCCTATCTAAAAAAAAAAAAAACTTTCCCTTAACGGTCGCAAAATTTGGTATTGTAGGTACATAGAGGAAGTCGGTCCTGCCTTTTAGTAGTCGAAACTACAGATCAAAATATGAATGTATATAATGTACATACATACATACAAAATATAAAGTACTTCAAAAATTTGAAACACTACAAAACATTTTGGTTGGTCAATTATAATTTTTGTATTCATTTAGGACGTAGGTACGATTAAAAAAAAAATTTACTTAAAAAAATCGTTTGTATGGTCGGCTCCGTTATTATAAACCGTTATTCTCAAGTCTAAATAAAAAATACGATTTGAAATTTGGAAATCGTTTTTTGTTAAAGAATCGGTTTATATAATCGAAGAAAACATCCCTGAGTTCATAAATAATGTTAATCTAACTAGACACAAACACAATTATAAAATATCGCCACTATTTATGTACTTAACTTACTTACTTATTTATGTAACTCTGTAGTTGCTTGGAGATTTATTTAAGTGTTGCCTAACTTTTAAATTAATGAACTCGATCGATTTTCATGTTTTCCAATCTCCTTGCAGGCCCTAGCCTGCTGGTACTTCCCAATACTTACGAATAGCAAAACATATTGTTGGGCCAAATACATTTTTTATAGTAAATAAGTAGGTACAAATAATAGCCTTAATTTCTATTTATTTTTTATATTTTATATTTGTAAAAAAAACTATAATTATAACATTAATCTTTCTTGGATAACATTCTATGCAAGTTGTCAAGACCTTCAAAGAGTCCACTTCCAGTATGAGCACAAGTCCCCTGAACATACCATTCATGTCTTCGATTGTGCATTTGCATTTGGTCAGCTAACTGAGATGGAGTCAGTGCGTTCGGTAGATCTTGTTTGTTCGCTAGAATCAATATTTTGGCGTCTCTTAGTACATCACTCTCTAAAACTGCTGACAACTCAGATTCCGCTTTGTGAATTCTCTCTCTATCGGAAGAATCGACAACGTAAATGACTGCTGCCGAGTTTTGAAAATAATGGCGCCACATCTGACGAATTGTTGTCTGTCCACCAACATCCCAGACAGTAAATCGAAAGTTCTTATACTCAACTGTTTCTACATTAAAGCCGATAGTTGGAATCGTTGTCACAACTTCTCCAATTTTAAGTTTATAGAGAATTGTCGTCTTGCCTGCTGCATCCAGTCCAATCATGAGAATTCTCATATCTTCTTTAGGAAAGAAGCGCGTTAGTAAATATGATATCGATAGACCCATTTCAAGTTCCAAAGCTTCAACTGAACTAACTTAACTACAAGAATTTATAACTTAAAACTTTGTTTATTTCTTTACGACGAGTTACTTTGATATGTGCCTCAGAGACTCCTATGTTGCTGTTTAAAAGCAAATTCTTTGAATGACGTGTTCTTTTTGTTTTGAGTGTGCGTTTTGTATGTCATAAATAATTTTAAATGATGAAACTTCATTTCAGGATACGTGGAGATAAAACGGTTGGAACAATATTCATTTTAGATTTTACAGTTTGAAAAGCCATATGCTGAACATTTTAAATTTTAAATTTGTCTTCAACAGAAATAGTTAAACTTGCAAGAGGAGAAGGAGATTCTCAGATATCAAAAACCACACAATGCGAACAAGATACATATGAAATGCAAGTTCGAGCTGCAAATATTGGTTTGTAAAAATACGCACTACATTATAATAATATATTCATAATTACTATTTGAACATTTTATTCTTTACAGTGCGTGCTGGAGAATCTTTGATGAAATTAGTGTCAGATATTAAGCAGTATTTAATTTTAAATGATTTCCATTCAGTTAATGAGGCAATAACATCGAATTCACAGCTATTTCGAGCAACACAGATTGAATGCGACAAGAAATTAATGAAATTAAGAGATGAAATGGCAATGGACTTGTATGATTTAGAAGAGGAATATTATACTAGCATTAACAAATAAAAAAATACAAATATATTCTTTGTGAGTGTTATTAGTTTTAGGTAGGTTGGTTCTCTATAAAAAATACAAGAATAAAAAAAAATATTTTTTGTGTTTTCATTAATTTAAGGTAGGTTGGTTCTTTATAAAAAATACAAGAACAAAAAAGTAAGTATAGGGTGCAAAAACTATGTTGAAATTGTTTGATTATAACAATTCAAATTATGCACTCGATAAATTACCATTTGCAATAATCTTTGATTGAAGATGATTAGTTGTGAACAAACCAACCTTTATTTAAATTAAATTAAACTGCATCCGGATTTAAGTTTTGATCTTGATTAATAGAGTGAAGAAGCGGGAAGTCTTACAAATGTTAAATCTAAAACTCGTCATACTTATGTCATCGTTTTGTTACGTATTTTCGTAGTCAAATCAAATACCTATTATCTTAAAAATTTTGTTTAAATAGGGCGCATGTACCTACATTGATATAACTACAAACATTTCTTTTTCACCTGAAATTTATAGAAGTATCATAGATAAAATTGTTGCTTAGTGTCAACCATTGTATATAAAATCTATAGTAATATCATGAAGAGGAGTGAAGTTAGCGACATCTTAAGGACATATGTTCGACATCTTTGTAGACTGTTGGTTGGAATCCCGAATATTCACAAAAAGTATGTGTGAAAAAATGTAATTAATTTAAAATTTAATTGAAACACAAATTTAATTAAACAAAATATTTTCATGCACGTGTATTTGACCCTTTTAAGGAATCTTATGTTTGCAGAATTTAAATAATAGATTCATCTCGCTCTTACTACTTATTCCCTACACTTAGCTAAGTCTCAATAGTCTAATTTGTGGCGATCTCAGCGACGCGTACAGGACATATGTTCGACTAAAAAATATGTGTTCATGATAGTACTATAGATTTTTATATACAATGGTGTCAACCGTATATTTTTATTTTCAAAAAAAAATTGGATATTTCATTTGATACCGATTTTTATATTTTGTATTAAATATTCATATGACCATCTGACCATTTTTTGAAGGCATTATTAAAAAAGACCTTAAAATAATGGGGGATATCGCGACCAAAAATTTTCCTAGAAATATTCCACGCTTTAAAAAAATGAACTTTAACATGCTCGGAAGTTCCCGAATTTATTGGTATCTGCAATTTGGTGTTTGTTCGAGTAAAATTTATTTATTAGGGGTGTTCCCGATCCGATGCAACTGGTCTTGTATCATTGCAAAAATGCAAAGGGTAAAATTGCTATACCCAAACCCCATTAGGGGTATTCCCGATCCGATGCAAACTGGACCCATGTTCTGTAACTCGGCGATAACTTTTCGAGGCGAGAAACGGCGAAAAATGGAACAATGGTCTTGCATCATTGCAAAAGTGCAAAGTTTTTTTTTTTTACAATGGGGTTAGGGTATAGTAATTTTACACTTTTGCATTTTTGCAATGATACAAGACCAGTTGCATCGGATCGGGAATACCCCTATTGTAAAAAATTTTTTTGCACTTTTGCAATGATGCAAGACCAGTTTGCATCGGATCGGGAATACCCCTATTATTTTCGAGGGAATAAAATTATTTCGTGGGAATCAAAATTCCACTTTAGATTCCCGATAGTGCCCAAATGTGGTTCACACTCTATCCATCAATGAAAAAACTTCCCTTCCATTCTATTTTTTTTTTACATTTATATGGTAAATAACGTTTTTACAAAGAATTATTCAAAACCATATGTGCATCCGTATCTGCTTTTAAACCCTATCCTATTTTCTAACGCTCGCACTGTTATTTTTATATGTTAATCTTCGGGGCTATTTGTTGAAAAAACGACAACGGAGATTAACGACTCTGCACGCTTAATACTACGTTTTCATTGGGCCAAATGAGGTAATTTCGTTGAAAATTTCCAAATTCGATTCCAAGTTATCTCATTTCCCATACAAATTCACATTTCGAAATGAGGTTATTTCAACCAAATTTGCACGAAATTAGGTTGGAAATTACGTAAAAACCTTATGAACACACCCAAGTGGAATGTATCCGCAGTGGAAACCCAGGGGAAACATTGAAAATGTCAAAATTTGATGTATAAGAAACAGAAACAGAAAGAGAACACAAGAAAAAGAAGCTATTAACTGCCAAATCAAATTCAAAATGAAGTTATCTGTCAACGAAATTAGCAAATTTGCAATGAAAACACCTTTTCTGTAATTTACGAAATTTGCTCATTTCGGGTCCAATGAAAACGTAGTATAATAGCCTTTTCACACCAATCCCAAAACGCGGTTTTCGCGAAATTATCGGTTTTGGCGGAAAACCTAATCGAAAACTCAAGTTTTACCATATATTTTTGGAAAACCACAAGTTTTCGTAAACCATAAGTTTTATATAAAACCTCACGAAAACCAGTTGAAATTCAAAGTTGAACTAAACAAACAAACCTAATGAAACATCCAGCGCTCAATTAAATGTAAAAAAAAACTGCTGAATTCTGCTGACAAAAGAAATTGTGATTGTGTTATGTAAATGAGATGTTTTTTTTTTTGCAGGAGATGAGTTGGTGTTTGTGAAATGTCAAACGAAAACTTGTAAATGTTCAGTGTGAACGCTTTTCGGGTTTTTGAAAACTTTTTGCCGAAAACCCGGTTTTGGGTTTGGTGTGAAAACCCTATAAGCTAAGCCCTGGAAATTATCTAAGCCCGTTGGGGATGAGTTGTTGCAATTAACATGCAAATTATTTAGTCCTAAATCGTTTTTTTCGTCCAATTCCCCCCAGGCTTGTAAAAAAACGCCTATTATAAAAAAAAAAAGAAAAGGACTCCAACAACGGTTTCGAAAGAGTTCTGTCTGATTCCGGGTGTCTAAAATTTGCTTTTCTTTGAACACATCCTTAATCCATGGCATCACCATTCAGTTGTCATCGTTCAACCAAGTTCAATAGAAGTTGAAATACAAATCAAATGTTCTGCTGTCAAAATTTGTATTCGTTGAAGAAATTCAACTTCTGTCGTAAGTCTAGTGTTTGCATACAAGATTTGTATAAATAGTTTTTAAAAAATGTCCACAAGCGTTTCGCAGGATATTATAAAAATACTAAATGATAGCGATAACATCGATACAAAAAGACAGATATCGAAAATCACTACGGAAATTAAAAGATATCAGGAGAAAATCAAATCCTACATCGAAACAAATCATGTTGAGTTTTTGGTCAATCTATCTAGCAATGAATTATACTTGGAAGAGGGTGAAACCCTAATCAAGGAGGTAAGTAGTGCATCTCAGCCACGCAAAACGGAAAGATTCAAATATACAAAATCTCAACTTTTATTAAATAAAAACTAATATATGGGTATTCAACATAGCTATGTAGCTAACTATATGTTCCTAATTTTGTTTACCTTTGTACGTACATAAAGATTGTCGAACAATTAAAAAAAAAAAATTGGTTTATTGGTTTCCTGCCATTTAATACAATGATAAAAATACGCCAGATATTTCAATTTGTTCTCTTATGGGTTCGTGGCCCAAACTAATTGAATATAATCAGCATGTCTGGACGAACTTGTGATTCGAATCACAATGTTTAGACAGTGTAGATGAGAGTAGTATATTTACAATGGTTTAATATATGTAACTTGTAGAAGTTACAGACTTGTTAACTAGAATGAACAACCTCAACAAAAATCAACACATCATGGTGCCCGGAGTGATCCGTTTCTCTCTTAAAACCTTTAAATAATAATATTGATGAATCTTCATTAATTTAAAAACACTTGCAGGTGGAATATTTGCTCCAAAACATTGAAGGAGATACTCAAAATGCCATCCGTGATGCGAACGAAGATCTCCAGCAATACATTGACGAACTTAGCGAAATATCAATTGGGCTTAGGGTTTCATGTAAAATCCTTCGCATTGATGATCTGTTCCAGAGTCTAGAAGAAGCCAAAAGTAATAAAGAGTATCTGATAGTAATGGACATTGTGAGTAAGCTCAAGAATCTTATTGATGATTCAACCGACAAGATCTTCAGTCGTTTGGAGTGCTATCACATTATAAAAGTAAAATTTCGCCTTGAATCCGACATGCTGCTACAAAATATGAAAAAATGCTTCGATAGATTGGTTCAGTTTTCGGAAAAAAATTTTCAAAATACCAAATCGGTGACTTTGAAAATTTCAAAAGACGAAAATCAATTACAAGACACTGTACTCGCTTTGTTTAATGCTCGGTATAATCCAAAGAAAATGTGTGAGTTTTTATTGGACAACTGTTTCGAACCGATAGTCATGAAACCGGTGTCTATGGAGTTTAGAGACGATGCTAGCCCCGATTTTTTCCAACTTTCTCTCTCATACAGTCTTAAGGACCTCGGCGCCAGTTTGAGACCTAATTACAAAGTTGTTTTCAAAAACATCGAAATGCTTGTGCTTTGCTTGGGCCATATGAATATTCAGTTATCTGACCAGCTGCATGTGTTTACAATTTTCGGCGACCAGATGAAGGAACGACTCTTGTCCCTGATTGTTAATGAATGTCTTCTAAATGCAGTCCCCGAGACAATGGACGAAATGCATGAGTCTACGTTGGTTGAAGATGTTTTAAATTTTCATAAATTCTTGGTTGATTCGCAGCTTATCGACGAAGAAAGTGACCTCGCTTTAGTCGATTTCACAGAGAAGGTGGATATTTTGTTTCGAAATCGTTTTTGTGGAACCATTATGGATACTGCAGTGGATATCATGCGAAAAGATTTGCATGAAATGACATTGATTGCTGAACGAAACAGTACCGAGGACGTTGCGAACAACCCGTTTCTTTACCCGCGCTGCATGGTCTCGAAGAGTATTTTGGTAATGTGAAGGTTAACCCATATAAATTATATTTTTTTCATTAAGTTATGTTTTTTATAGGAACTTGTACATTTAATGGAAAAAATCATTCGCCACGCTGGTTCTGTAGAAGGTGATCTCAGCGATCAGCTGATATCCGTTATTCCAACTCTTATACATCGTTATGTAGCAGAAGTACCTACACATCATGAGAAATACTTACAAAACATCCCACAGCAATCAGCATTATTCTACAATAATACAATGTTTTTGAGTCATTGGGTTACGAAAAACTCGGACAAGGGCATTGCTACTTTTGCGACTTTAGTCAAATCACTTCAAGGGCTCGCACAAGAACACTTTAATAGTCAGATAAGGAATCAGCGAAGCTTACTTATGGGAATCCTTGCTGAATTAGGTAAAAACTAAAACAACAACTCTTCATTATATATATCCAAACTTTACACAATCTTTAGTTAAATATGCTACTCTAGTATGATCCTTATCATCATGTTAAAATTTTATTTGAACTCTAGGCTAACTCTTCAAAGTTATAGAAAAAGCTAGGGCTTATATATGATAATATATTCATATACCTTTCTTTTTGTTTAATTTAGTTCTTTTGTCGCTTGAAACAATTTTACTTAAATTGACATTTTATCTTACACATATTTTAGATCTGTCGAATGCCATAACTGCTCTTGGAATTGCGCCTCAAAAACTTATTGGTCAATGTTTGCGACAGTTAGATTTACTTAAGAACGTCTGGCAAAATATATTACCAGATGAAGTATATAACAAAACCACATGTGGCCTGATAAACGATTTTTGTTTAGAAGTTATTCGTAAAATAATGGTCATGGAGGATATATCAGCGAAGGTCGGTGACCAGTTAGCTGAACTGATTGGAGTTATTCTTGAAAAGGCACCTACATTGTTTAAGGTTTGATATACACGCACAATATTGCACATATAATGTTTTAACTTTATTTATTTTATTAACTGTAGGACAAGCATCAAATTATTCATGTGAAAGCGTGGATGAAATTGGAACAATTAAAAATGATCCTTGGTGCCTCTCTGGTACAAATAACCGAGCAATGGTGTGAGGGTCATGGTATTCTGACAGCAAACTATAAGGCTGAAGAAGTTAAACATCTAATAAGAGCGCTTTTCCAAAACACAGACCGTCGAGCAAATGCCTTGGCTTCAATAGTTTAGTTTACACAAAAAAAAAAACTTGTTTAATTTTAAAATTTTAACATACATATACATATATCACATATTGAAACAACATTTTTAACTACTTGGAAAGCTCGTAGGTTATTTGCATCATCAATGGAGATAGTGTTTCCTTGTATAAGCTGTGATCTCGACCGTGTGTAACTTCTATAATTTTGAAAGCTTCCTTTAAATTGTGTTGGGCTTCCTTTAAAAAGCCTTCGTACATCTGAAGTTTGGCAACTTTGACATATAACAGCCCCAGCAATGGATTCCACACGCCATAGTATTTCCTATGAGATGAACTAAGTATCTAAATTTGATGGAGAAAAATAATCAGATACTTACTTAAATCCTGGAATAAGTTGAATAGCAAATTCTAATGCATCATTCCATTTCTTCATTGAAAAAGCACTTTCCACTGCAGCATCAAGTGTTTTTACATGCCAAAGACTCAACGAGTGTAATACTCCTTTTTGTCGCGGCAGGCACATTTTACAAATATCAAGATCTAAAATGATTAATATCACTTTATTATCGGATTCATCTTTAATAATGTACTTGTTAAATTACATGTTGTATGTTTCATATCGTCCAAATGAAGCTTTGTCATTGCCAAAACTTCATTGTATGCATTCCTATGTTTAGGACTTATCCCAATGCCACACTTAGAGCAATTATTTCGTGACATATTGACCATTTCATTGCAGTTTTTATTCGGACACACACCACCGTTCATTTCAATTGTTTCCCGAGGATCAATACATTTAGAACAAGTACACAAAAAGAAATAATTATCTCTCAGTTCTTGGCGTCTCTGTTCTGGAGTGTTGAGAAGATCAATATAGCTGATGAAGATCTAAACTCAAGAATATAAAAATGTAAGTAAAAATTATTGTTTATATTATTATTTTTGCTAACCTTTGACCAGTCGAGGTTTTCCATATCCTCGGTAGCGTGAATGTGTAATTCTATTCCCTCAAATGTGGCCACAGCATTAGGCTTACAACTATGATCTGTCACAGAAACTCCTAAATAAATACCAGTGGCAATGGCATTCATTTCGGGATCAAGTATGTTGAAGCCATTCGTTACCAACTGCAAAATAAAAAGAGAAGATTAACGCCAGCCCGTAAACAGTGGTACTATATTATGCCAAAATATTTTTTTTTGATAAAAATAGCGACACACTTTGTGTTGAGAAAATGTGTTGCGTGTGGCTAAATAATTCATTTTAACAAATTCTTAGAGATAATGTGTTTGGTGTGAACATATTGTTTGTTTTATGATGCACAGAATGCATGCAGCTAAGAGGTGAAATGGCGTTAAGCCAAAATATTTGCGATCGCTGTGGGTTAAAAAAAGTGCTTGTATCGTCATATAAAAATATCTAATTTTAAGGCGGACATGGGCGTGCAAATAATTAAAAAAAAAAGAGTTCCCAAATGTTAAATACATGCACCGTAGGTACGAGTAAATAATTTTCTTTCTCAGCCAAAACACCTGTTCGTTTGACAACCAAAATGAGATTTATCTGTAGCGTACATAATCGAAAATGATAAATTAATGCAAAATAAAAACGGAATGATGATAAAAACTGAAATAAATTGAATTTGGTACTATTTTTAGTACTAAACTAAGTTTTGGGCTTTAAATACTAAATATTTTAAGCACAGTTGAAATTTTGTTTCCAGAAGTTTAGTGCGGAAGATATTTTTTTTTAATTGAAAAAATTCCGCGGGTTCAACGCACATTTGAAAATTCAGATTTCTGAATTTTTAAAGCTTCTGATTGGTCAGCTATCAGATGAATTTAAAAGTCATCTTACCAGAAGCCAGAAAAATTCAGAAATCTGAATTTTCAGATGTGCGTTGAACCCGCGGATAAACATTGAGCTCTCAGTGAGATTTTTTTTTTCCGTGGGACTAGCCTATCTCTAATGAAAAACAGATCAATTTAATCGAATATAAGGTATGTGGGGATAAACTTGTTTACATGGATATTTTGAATGTGCGTTTTCTTCGACTAACGTTTTCTTCCAGGCACATAGAAAAACTTTTAGAACGAAGTTTTATTTAATTTTCCGAATTGTGTGGACCTAACTTACCAGCTAGAGAACGCTACCATATATACTTCGCGGGTAAAAGCATGAAAAGGAAAATATGAAGTTTCTATAGTCACCCTACTCATCTGATTTAAATACCATATTAAAATTTTTGGTGAGGTTGCTGGCGGAAAAGAGTGACTTCGGCAGGCAATTCGAAGGCAGACACCTTAACTATTGCGATTTAAACTACCTGTGGTGAATTTTCCTTAGATTACTGTAAGCAATTAAGAATATGATTCAATACCAAGTAAAATGTATGAAGTTATTTCAAATAAAACGTGAATTTCACACCACTAAAACAAATAGCTGATACTCGACAAATTTATATCGTTCTAGAAGTATACGATTCAAATGGATCCCATTTCTTTCCGTCCTTACATGAATTCCATCGTAATCGTAAACTTTTACGAATCCCGAAAAAAACTATCATCGCAAGATTAGCACACCACTGCTCTTCGATGATAACGAGATTTATGTTGGCAACCAAAAAATCATTTAAGAATATAATTAATCAAAGTTTATATGTATGTAATTAAAGAAAAGGTTACTCACCCGTCCGTAGATTCCCATTAGCTCTGACATATTTGGCACAATATTATTTTCCATTAGTTCACACAGTACCGAGTGTAGTGCCTCTAAATGCTCCACTCTCTTTTCATCATTTTTCAATTCAGCATAATCTAATTAAATTAACAAATTATATTATAAGAAAAAAAAAACATTCCTCACATACGTGACATAAGGTCCTTAAATCTGCGAAAAGATGTCTGTGTGTAGTAGCTCTTAATTAAATCACCCCCAGAGTCGAGTTTGATGATAATTTTAGAAAGAATTCGCGCTGCATCGGGCACAACGCGAGAGCCTATTTTTTTCAAGGAACCGCATTCATGCTTATGCATGATCCAGGATTGCATTTGGCAGGCTCGATTGCAGTAGAACACATACTGGCAGTTGGAGCACTTGAGAACCTTACCGCTAACGAAAAACATTGGTTAAACTTTATTCGTCTAAGCAGAAGATTTCTATTTCTAACTTACCTTGCTAAACAATTGTCACATCGTTCTTTGCGATACTTTGAATGAAGAACATAGACAAAGGGCTTCTCTGTTAGGATACGATCACCACGTTTGATAGTTTTATTCTTTGCTTTCGATTGCATATTTTGGCAGGTGAGGACTTTCCTTCTCCGATAGCTAACAAACAAAAACTGATTCCACTTCTAGAGCTACAAAAGAAGTCTGATCGGTACTGTTTTTTGAATTTATTTATATTATAGAGGCAAGTCCCTCTTCTCAGTGTGGTGACGTTCGCCGAGTTTAATTTTAGTATTTATTTGTGTTGTTGAATTAACAAATTTATAGAGACTTTCGTCGTCAATCATAAAAACAAGAAATGGAGATGTTATTATTTTTAGAAACGCATTTTAGCGAAAGTGCTGTTTTTCTACTTTAAGGTGAGGTAAACAAAAATGTATTTTTGTTCTTTTATTGCCGAGGTTTTTTTGACAGGTGATATAAATAAGGAATTGAAACAAATTGAAACAGTTTCGCTTGCAAGAAAAGTACATTAAATGGGTAAAAACTCTGACAAGTTAGAAATAAAAAGTAGAACATTTATTTAAGAAGGCCTCGTATAAGATGTGAAATGTAAAGTTGGTGTACCTATAACCAATTGGCGTTATGGTTAGAGCATTGGGCTATCACACCGTAGGCCTGGGTTCGAATTCAACATATTTTCGAAAAATTTGTACTCTAATTCGAAAATCGGAATGCGATATCCGAATTTAATTTGTGTAGATCCCCATGCTCAAAAATCAGACATTTCCTACTTGGTAACTCTTTTTTCGTTCCTAAAATTTTTTGCAAGCAATGAAGATCGTTTTGTGGGTGAAATGGATGACGATTTCACCAACAAAGCCATTGTGATGGCGTACAAGAACAATCTAAACAGGGACTTTGCACATCACGGATAAGTAACTCACAAAATTTTTAAATTATGCTGTTGCACTAATCCGTGTTTAAGGTATTTGCCTCTAGATTCAAGTTGACTTTTTGACTAACAACTCTCAACCATCCATGTCTGCGTGATATTTACAGGAATGGAGGGGATCTACAATTTTTTACCGAGAGATACTCTTGGAGAATTTGTCAGTTCCTCGCAAGGGGCAGTAACCCGTGAAAAACATTAGGGGTATTCCCGATCCGATGCAAACTGGTCTTGCATCATTGCAAAAGTGCAAAGTTTTTTTTTTACAATGGGGTTAGGGTATAGGTATAACAAGACCAGTTGCATCGGATCGGGAATACCCCTATTTATGTTTTTAGGTGACATAGGCTGGGAATCTATAAGGAAGCATATAGTATGTGTATTAATTTAGAAATGTTTTATTATTTTATTTGATAACATTTTATTGTAATTGATTTGATCTTTTTTTTTTTATTTTCGTACTCTGTGTTAAAATGCTGATGTAGCACAAACGACCGTCAAAACATTTTTGTTGTAATTGAGACCATTTAGAGTATATACTGCATCTTCAGCTTGTCTTCTTGTTTTGAAATGTATGTAAGCGATTCCCTTAAATACTTTTGGGTTATGATGCTTGACCAAGTACATTTCTGTTATACCACGACACTTTCTAGCGAGTAACTTCAAATCTTCATTATTTGACGAAAGTGGCATGTTTGTTATACGAACTGCTTTCGAATTATCTCGAACTCCAACTTCTTTGAATTCTTTATCTTGTGGCATTGCAAATAAAAGCAAGTTTTTCCAAGTTTTAGTTTTTAAAAAATTTATTTAGTTCTATTGTTAATTTTGAATTTTTTTTTGAAATTGAAATGAAAATATACATATGTATGTAAAAATTCCTAGTTACTTTGTTTAAAGCAGAAAATAACTTGTTTCATCAGTAATTTATGTAGATAATCCCCTTTAAAAAAAAACTCTACTACCAAGACTCTATGCCAAATTGAAGAATATTTAAAGAGAAACCCAAATATTTCAAAGAAAAACAATAACTAACAAAGAAATGAGATTTTCTTTTAGAATTATGGTCTAATGGAGTATAGTCAAAACTAAACATAACAAAAAACATTGAAGGTGTGAATGAAACAAAAAAATTTGGGTGAGCTACCACGAAGCTTTTATAGTCTGGAGTGAGTGAGAACAATCAACTACAAATAATGCAGTTTTAAGTAAAGTGTTGCCATGTCCATTTTGGATTTATGGCCCTATGTCAACCAAAGCCGCAAATGAAACATAGTAATCCGCCTTCAATTTATGATTTATTATAATTAGATGTCACACAAAATATGATAAAACAAAATTAAAGTTAATTAGTCTGTGGCTTAGACCATTCGACATTCAAGATCAAATGATCATAACCGTGACCATTGAGAATCTCGATGGCGGCAGCTGCATCCTTCCTTTGTTTGAAGTGTACATAGGCAAAACCCTTGCAAAGACCGGTGTTTTTGTCTCTAGCAAGGTACATTTTACTTTGCGGGCCAATTTTCTTTACCAATTCTTCCAGATCAGCCTCTGTCATAGACTCAGATAGATTGGAAATACGAATAGCCGCAGTATCGTCGCGTCCGCGCATTCCAGGGCCACCCTTTTGGCTGTCCTTCATAAATGGAGGTACATATTTTCCAGATTTTGGTGCATCGGAAGTGGTTGGGGCTGCCTTGTTTTCCATTAACTGGGTGTCCATAGCAGTTCCCTTATAAGGACAGTTGACGGACCAATGCTCACCGTTACAAATACGACATTTAGCCATATTCTTTGTTGGATCAAGTAGATTATCGTTTGTCTTTTCTTCTTCCTTTGAGTTGAGGAATTGCATGAATATTTCTTCAGATACCATTGTAGTTTGTGAGTTGGGACCAGGCTTGTCATCCTTGGAATCACCAAACTTTAACCATGTCCTGCGCTTGGCTACGGTTTTGGGAACAACTTGAATACTGATTTTATACGTACGAACTACTTTAATTTTTTTATCGTCCTTATTGTATTTATATTCGGTGACGTATTTCAAGCCATTCTCTGTGTTCTCAGTTGAAGGTGGCAGACCACCGAAATCAAGTTCGACCTCATCGGCCCATGACGATTTGATTGTATCTACGCCCGGCATCTATTTTAGAAGGAAAAAATCAATACAAAGTAAAGAATGATTCATTTTGATATTGTTTTTAAGTTTTATTTACGATTTTGTATCCTTATTTATGCAGAAAAATTGAAAAATATTTCGCCACGCGTTTGGCAGAATGAAAGAAGTTTTGGAAGAGGAATTTTTTTCACCACAAAAATGTCAAACTAAAGTTTACATTTTACAAATGGCTGAATCCAGGGATGTGTTAAGAGAGAAATGTTTGTCGCCTTTCACACGAGGAAACAAGTTGTCGGAGATTGTTTTGACGTTTTTTTTTTAATTTCCTTAAAAATCTCTTGACCTTTCACACGAAGAAACAAAATCGTGGAAATTCTCTGTAGTTTCTTTTTTAGAGTTGCTTGGTTGAACACACACTACTGTGTATGTGAAGAGGAATGCCAAAAAAATCTCCTCAAATCTTTGACCGGGGAGATTTTCAATCCAAATCTTCATTCGTTAAAGAGTAGACACTGACAAAACATGAAATTATTATTACAGCCCCGACTACTCCATGAGCAAGAGCTACAATCCTATTTAAAAGAAAAAGACAAGCCATGTTGGCAATCGAAAAATAAAAACAACAGGACGGTCATTAATTGCAGCCTCTGCTTCCCCTATCATTTATATAAATCAAAAGAGATAGATCTAAGCATTCGTTTCAAAAGTATCGATAAAAATTCAATACAATACATATTTTCTTGTACAATGAACCACAAAAAAATAACGTTCAATTTTTTAAGTTTCCATAACGAAAAAAACAACAAATTTGTTTACGCCGCGCTTCGCAATTTCATGCAAAAAGTTCCATCGTGGAAAAGGGGACTAACTAACCTAAAGAAATTTGTTGAAACATAAATTGCCAAAGTGGCATAATGTAGAACTAAACAAGTGGAGCGAAAAAACAAAATTTCTGTAGGCGCAAAGATTTGTGAAGGTGTGTGACTTGTGAGAGACTCTGTTTTGCAAGGATCCAAGAAATACCGAAAAAAGTTTTGTCAGTGAATTTTCTTTTTTCTTTGGCAGGAATGCCGAATGTTGATTGTTGACTGACAAATGACAATAGTGACAATACAAAAAACGCCGTGAACAATAATTTGTTGTTTTAATTTGATAAAATGAAATTTAAAAGAATTATTATAGTACTTTTTATATCTTTATTAATTTGTTCTTCGGATGCTTTGCTGGATCCCGTGTCTCTATCAGTTGGAGCAGCAGTATTAGCTGGTTTGGGTTATAATTTTGATTATGTAAAACAAAAAACTTATTGCAAGATGCATGAATGTTGCAATGATGATTACATTCCTGGTAATATCAATAGTAAGTTACCTATAATAAATATAAAAGATACGAAACATATATTTAAACTAACTTTAATAAATCCAGTGTTGGAGACAGAATTAAAGTCAAATCTGTTTGGCCAGCATATTGTCATACAAAAAGTTGTTCCTGCTTTGCGAGCACACTTTAGTAAAGGTACGACTTCTAAGAAAGCATTAGTGCTTAGCTTCCATGGAACTCCTGGCACGGGGAAGAACTATGTTGCCGATTTTATAGCTAAATCTCTTTACGATAAAGGATTGAAAAGTAAATTTGTTCATCTTTTCAAAGGCAGGTCAGACTTTCCGTTGCAAAGTGAAAGCGAGCGATACTCTGTAAGTTTACTGAAAAAAAAACAAACATTTGGTATTATGGTATCTGCTTCTTCGGTTAGCGTTTCATTAAAAAAATTATTTTGTATGCACAAATGTCATTTATGAAAAAAAAAATCATTTTATTGCATAAAGGTTTATTCTATTAAATTTTTAGGGTATTTTATTTTTAAGGGAGATTTGCAGTAATAGACAGTCGATTTTATTAATATTATTTGGAGTCTGTCTAAAGATCCGGCAGCGCGTACGGGAAATTAAGTGTTTTCCACTTCTATATTTTTTTTGCTTGCTTACATAAAAACAGTACTAGCACCCAGCATTACTTCGTATAAACAGTGTGGTATGTATGGGGGCATACTGCCCCCTGCAACCCCCCTGCTGGGGAATACTAGGATTTGGGGTAGGTGCGAGGTTGCGGGTATGCAAAGTTTCTTTTGCATTTAAAGAATCTGGATTTAAATCCAATGTCGCACCTACCCCAAATCCTATAGTTTCGCGTACGCGAAATCGTTTTTGCGTACGCGTTGTCGGGTCTTTAGACAGATTCTATTATTTATTAACATAATATAAAAGTTTTTCAAACCTAGTAGCAGAGACTTGGTTCGAAAGTCAATTTTAGTGCGGAATGGTCTATTGAACTACACAAAGAACTAACAAAATGTTAGCGAGATTCAGTAAAAGCCTCTTCGAGTTTTTATGTAAAGCTCAAACAAAGATACAAACACCTTAACACAATAAATTTTAGTATTTAAATGATTTATTTATTTATCTGTGATCATTATGTTGTTGTGTATTTACCAGTGCTCAGATTATGGCAAAGTGGGTCTCAGTGCAATTATACATCAATATTATTCATTGTTTCATCGAAAGATGGGGCGCATTCAATGTGCCAAAAAGAATGACGTCACCATTCAACTAACGGGCATAGACATTCCTTTCTTCATAAGGCGTGTTCCTTTGGGCTGCAGCATCTGCCAAGTACTTCAGGCTGCAGTCAACTACTTCTACTCTGTGGTCAAAGTAGTTTAAACCACTTTTATAATGTAATAACGAAATGTATCCACGCAAGAAAGTGACACCATCAGTAATATGAATTTGCATTGTAAATTATTGATGTTGATGTTTCCCTAATCTAAAATAAAAACAACAAAAATTCAATCTAGGTTAGATTTTTTGTTTGGCAAGGCCCAAAGGAACACAAATATAGTCAGAGTCATAGAGTAAATATATTATTTACTATTTAGAGAACCGACTTCAGGGCTTTTTCTCTTTCACCCTACAAGCTCCACTGAGAGATTTCCTCCACAAGGGTGAGCATGTATTAGTTGCCCAATGCATTTTAAATGGAACCGCACCAACACAATGACACTGTTATGGACTTTGCGTTTTTAGTATGAAATTTTGAACAGTTTTGAAATTTTCTTGCAGCTGGTACAAGCCTGTCATTCTGGCTTTAATTTGAATTCCTAAAATCTGAACATTGCATCTAAAGATACAAGCATTTAAAAGAACGCAAATCGGGTGTTTTTCATCTTTTTGAGCTGGCGCTAATTAGTTATTGTATCAACAATTCACGAATTCACACGTATTCAAACACAGGGAATTTAAGAGTGTGTGCTCAAATAAAATTTGCGGGTGTTTTAGGCAAGGGGGGTACGAGTCGGTTCTCTAGATTATAGGTACTTTATGGTCAGAGTTCTGGCACAACACAGAGTACTGAAAGATGGTTCAAACCAACTGATGAAATCCAAAACCGAAAGTTGCATGACAAAGCATGAGGTGGACGATAATTAGAGTTACTATGGATTTGAATAAATATCTTTAAGTCAATAAAAAAAACATGCAATAATTCATAAAAATTTTGATAGTTATTTTTGTTCAAGATTTGTTTTAAATAATTGGTTAAATTTTTAAAGAGTTGTCCAACGGATTCTGTATAATCGGTTGATTGAAACATAATTAAATTGTTGTTATTTGGCTCATCGATCGATCGAATGCCGGATAATAGAGTCGATTGTGTTATAATTTTTGGTAGGTTATTAAACAAAATTTAGTACATGTTTGATTTGTTTTTTTTTGGCTTCGGATAAGATGAGAGTTTACTTATCATCGCGAAGTGAATATAGAAAAATGTATTCATTATATACAAATTTAAATTGAACTTGAAAGAGCAAAAAAGGTCATAACGGAAAATTAAATCGGCAAACATAAATTTTCTTTTTTCCCGAAGATGAGGACTCCACTTCCAAATGTTCCCCTTGTTTTTTTTTGTGAAATAATACGATTTGATAATTTTCTCAAAATATTCTTTTAGAAACAAATAAAAGAATTAGTTGAAAACGCAGTCATTGACTGCCCACGCTCACTATTTATCTTTGATGAAGTAGATAAAATGCCTCACGGGATATTCGAATCACTTACATCACTTGTAGATTATTCATCTTCTGCCAAAGGAGCGGACTACAGACAAGCCATCTTTGTATTTATTTCAAATACTGCTGGAGTAAATATTGCTTTACATTTGGGATCTCTTTTGACCACAGGAACTTTGCGAGAAGAAACTAAAATGAGTGATTTTGAGAGTATTCTTGAACTTGGAGCATATAATCTGGAAGGTGGAATGAAAAAGACGGGTCTAATAGAGGCACATGTCGTAGACCACTATATTCCATTTTTACCATTAGAAAAAGAACATGTTGTAAAATGCATAGAGGCAGAGTTTCGGCGTTGGGATAAGATGCCGGATAGTGATGTTATTGAGTAAGTTTATGAGCCTCATGGCATACCTTCTATACAATTGAATTTGTCTTTTTTTTTTGCAGACAAATTGTAAAAGAATCTGTCTCATATGAGAAGAAGACTGGAATATTTGCAACATCAGGATGTAAGAGGATCGATAAAAAAGTAGTTGTGGAGGGGAAATCAATGTTTTAAGAAATAAACTTTGTTAATTTTTTACTATTTGACAAAATTTGTTTTATTTTTCATATTTTTACCAATTATTTAACCACTTAAGACGTGAATCTCTCTTCAATAATTCCGTGTCGAGTCTTTTTGGATCTGATTCGAATTTTTCAGTGGCTTCGAAACGTTCTTCTAACTGGCCAATTTCTTTAGTTACAATACATTCGCCGTTCTCCTTCAGCATAGTGTGTTTGATGTCGTTCTCCGTAGGCTCCCCGTACTTAAATGTGATTGGAGTAACTTTAATCAAATGCTTGATCTTCCATAATCTAGCATTGTTTTCAGGAATATTTTTGACAACATTGAAGTTACTCTGCTTGCCATCGAGCCCAAGGTCTTTAAGAATTCTTTTTTCCCAGTAAGGGTTTCCCTTGACGGGTTTGATTCGTTGAACACGGAAAAGCTTGGCTGGAGTTATGGGTGGATCTTGGTGGTCGGAGGTGCTACAATGTTTAAGTTGGTTCGAGTTATTGCTTTAAATGTATGAAGTGGTCAATAGCTTGATGTTTTCTTACCGTGGGTAGTAAAAGATTCCTTCGTACTTGACGCCATTATTGTAAACATATTTTTTGTTATGCTTCCCGTAAGTGCGGATAGGTTGGACCAACAGTCGTAAAGACTTCAAAAGCTTTGAAAATTCCATTTTATTTAATCTTATTGGTTAATTTATATCTTTTATAAATATATATAAATAACTGAAATGCAATCGAACTGCCCGAAAGCACGTCAAAAGTGAAGATGGGGTTGAAGTTATGAAACGAAAACAGCTGTTTTTGATAGTTGAGTGGTGAACTTATTTATATAAAGGTGAACTTTCTGCGCTGTCATAGTTCGAGAAACAATCTTTTAACTGGCAATACACAATAAACGCGGCGCATATCACGCCGCTACTACTTTATATAAAGTAGTTTCGAAAATGTCGGAATATTTTTCGAAGAGAGCGCTCATAAGTTATGAGTGGTCGGGACCACTCATAACTTTTATGAGCGCTCATAAATATCCACTTATTATTGCTTGGTGAATAGGTTTATGAGGCTCATAAGTTATGAGTGCTCGGTGAATACCGGCCTGAAAGGCATTTCGGCTAAAATTCAACGTTTTTAAAAGGACAAAAAGTAAAGCCGAAACCATCCTTGTCTTGTCTTGTCTTCTCGCTTTTGCTGAAAGAATGTATGTATTTCATATGCGCATAGCCACATTTGACTCGTATGATGTGTTGTAGAGATGGTGTGTTCTGTCGGAAAATCTTGCCCCTATTACGCAATACCACGTTGCCACGCTGTATTACAAACACATTTTTCTATGTGCGGGAAAGAGAAGCACACTTGAATAATGTGCACCGTCGACGAGATCATCCCAGTTTCAGAGTTAAACAAGAGTTAACTGCTGAAAAATGTTTTGGAGTCAATTAAAGTACTTAGGCCGTGCCCGAATTGCGTTAAAATGTTGGTTAAAACTGGACGTTTGGTTAAATTTTGACACTAGCGTGGTGAATAAAATAGGTTAAAAATTACCCAGCTCCTGAGCAGGTTAAAATTTGACACTATAGTGGTTAAATTTTGACGTTTCTCAAGAAAGAGAGAAAATTGAATTTGAAATTATTTTTAAAAGTAAAACAATGGACAATGGAAATAATTAATATTATGAATTTTGAATTTTCATGTGCATGTACACATACCTCGCGTAGTCGTTGATGTGTTATTGCTCTTCGTAATAATACGCTGATATTTTAAAAAAATATAAAACAATTAATATAAAATACTTCCTCAAATTGTTTTTTTTTTTAATTGAATTTTATTGAGACTTAAGAACAATTACAGAGTACAATTTATAAAAATATATGTTACTTAGCAAAGCCATGTTTTACTGCGGCTATAATGTATTGCCTGCTCTATCTAGTTACATTTTTGGGAAGCCTCGTGTCTGTCATTTATAATATATAAAAAAAATATAGTCATTCTGCTCTTGCTCAGGAGCAATATTTCAGTTCATGTTGGCTGTTGCAACGGATAAAAAAATATACATATATACAATACCTACAAATACAAATACCTTATAAACTAATATGCCATAGAATACATTTATATACATAAAATTTCGTGTTATAGAGCGAGAACGCTCTATGTAGAATTTTCAAATTTAATGAAATCACTTTTACATGGATAGGTATAATTAATTAAAAAACTGTTTTGATTATTTTACATTCACTTCTTTCACAGTTACATTAAAAAATAAATTACTGGCAATGAAAATAAAGTAAAACGATATGTAAAAAAGTCATAAATTACATTAAGGGCCTTACCAATAATCAAATTTAGCGACGACTTAAATATTTCAGTAAAATTACCCTTAATTCTGGTGATCCCAAATAATGTACCATTCATGGAATGTTTAATTTTTTGAAGTCCATTCCATATATGATTCATTATAAAGAGTCCACTTGAATATTAAGGTCATACTAAATATTGTTTATTAGCCAGAGCCCATTCTATTATGGTCCATTTTACTGAAATATTTAAGTCGTCACTAAATTTGATTATTACAATTATTACAATTTTTTCCGTTAAGTTTGGGGATATAATCGATGCAAAACCTTTAAAATTAAATCAAATTAAGAAATTTATACTTTATTCGCGTCGAATTTTTATTTTGATACATTTCAAGCAAAATGTATAAAATATTTATTTTCTGGAATAATAAAACACATTTGTGGTTAGGGAAATTTCTTTAGTCTTGCGGTAATTTTAACTAAAAATCCCATTTAACCCATCCTATTTTAATCCAGTTCGGACAGCAAAAATAAAAAAATTATCCCATTTTAACCAAACGTCAAAATTTAACCAGTGGTAGAAACTTTTAACGCAATTCGGGCCTTAATCATCGAGTTTGTTGCGATCACAGTACACATATTAAAGGTAATATATTGCGCAGGTTGTCAAAGTTGGAAATGTCAAAAAATTAAAAATGGCTGTTCGAGTGCCCACAGGAACTCAACGCGAATCATTAGAAACAACAACAAAATATTGAAATTAGACAAGGAAAGGGGCACTGAATCCACCATTTTACCACCATAATACCTCGATTTTGACAGATGCGCAGAACTGAAAAAAAATGAAAACGCTAATGATATTACCTTTAATATGTGTACTGTGTGTTGCGATATCTATGGTTGACTAATGCACATATTATTCACTCGATACATCTAGATTAAAATTTAAATCCGAATGTATTTACATTGAATTTGTATCATTTACATCTGGATTAAAGTTTTAATCTAGATGTATCGATTGAATAATATGGCAATAAATATTCTTGATAGCTGATGTGTTGCAAAACACATGAAAATAGAAATAGGCGACACTTTGGAAATCGGCTCATAGTATCGCCCTCTTTGTTTCGACAGTAAAAGCACATTTCCACAGTGCCGCACTTTGATTTCTTTTGAAACAAAAGTTAAAGTTAATCCTACACTGAAAAACTGCTTCTGAGTAAACTCGGGTTTCATTTATTTACAGGAGGATCCCCCACACCAACGTGAAGTTATCGCGGCGACGACGAAAACAATAATAACAACACGTGGTTGTCAATGAAAACAACACGTTGTTAAGGATCCCCCACTAACGCGAATTTGTCGTGGCGACGACGAAAACAATAATAACACGTGGTTGTCCTTGAAAACAACACGTTGTTATTATTGTTTTCGTCGTCGCCGCGACAGATTCGCGTTGGTATTCTTATAATGAAAAATAACGGTACCTCCCATATAAGTGTTTAAAAACCGGTAAGGAAAATCTCATTTCTCTCAAAAACGACTGCTACGATTTTGGTTAAAATTTTTATGTGAGCTAATATCACTACGATCATTAATTTTATTGGAACAAATTTTGTATCTATATCCGTATCATTACCGGTTGAACCGATTTTTTTTTCAAAATTAATTTTTTAACTCCGTAAAATAATAAAAGATTTTAAAATATTTACACCCATATTATTCACTCGATACATCCAGATTAAAATTTAAATCCAGATGTAATTACATTGAATTTGTATGATTTACATCTGGATTAAAGTTTTAATCTAGATGTATTGAGTGAATAATATGGCAGTTATAAGCTAAGTACAGACGATTGTCAGATCTTACAATATTGTCAGAACCGTCAATGGTCTGACAATAGCTAACAATTAGCTGACAATTGACATATTTCTTACAATGAAAAATTTTCCGTTCACACGGTTGGTAGATTTCTTTCCAATTTGACTGTCAGCTATTTTTTTATCTCTCTTTAACCAACTCATTGACATTTTGGACAATGAAGAAATTGTCAGCAATTGTAAGATGTTTTCAATGAAAACATCTGACAATGACCAATGAGTGTGACAATGTCCTAATCGACTGACAATGATAAATATTGTGTATTCAGACGATTGTAAGATACCTGACAATTTTTTGTCAGACTGTCGTCTGACAATATTGTCAGACAAAAATGGTGTGTTCAGACGATTGTAAGACATTTGGAACAGTTTTTACACTGACAGATCTGACAATATTGTAAGATCTGACAATCGTCTGTACTTAGCTTTAGACTTTAAAACAACAGTGTGATCGTACATAAAGGTGCGTGTCCATTTGAGAGTTCTTTCGCTACTAAACTCTCAAAAGTTACTCTCGGGTGCTTGTCCATTTGTGAGTTAATTTTTTGAGATTTTATTGTAGCAAGTTCAATTTTTTAGTTTTGAGAGATGATTTCCTGAGAGTACTTTCATAATCGTGTCCATTTGATATATATTTCCTGCTAGTTGGAAGTTGAAAGTAGTTAAAGTGACAAATGTATTCAAAGTTAGTTGAATTTTTTCTTAGCACTGTTCTTAAAGAAATAAAGACATTTAGAAAAGATGGGTTAAACCACAGTATCGAAATTCGGCGCATGGTTTGCTCTTGGAATTATTATATTACCTGTTTTCTCAAGTTATGAAATTTTCGTTTAAAGCCCTTCCACACTATCCCACTGAATATTAATACATGTCAAAAAAGTGTGAAACAAATCATGTATAATAGTGTGGAAACAAAATATGATATTCCCAGCCTACACGATTTGACATGTGTTAATACATGAGAATTTTTAGAAATGGTTCTAATTCTGTCACACATTTCATCACATTTTTATTGAGGTTAAGTTAAACTGTTGTGTGTGGTCTAAAAATGAAAAGAAATTTCTCTATCACAAATTTGGCAGTAGCATGGAATTCTTTTCCACTTTGTATTAATACTGAGTGGGATAGTGTGGAAGGGCTTTTAAGTTTACTTTTAGAGCTGGTTATCTATAATTTTTTTTAACATTTTAACAAAAAAGGTATTTTTAGTTCCAATCGCTAAATTATCCATCATATACTTGAGTCAACAAAATTAAAAAAAAATAAGTGTTCCAAAATCAAAAAAAATCGGGATCATTTTATTATAAAACCACTATTGATTGATTTGATTCCTTCTGAAGACCACAGAAGAAAATACGAACAGTGTTGGAATTCTGCGAGCGTATGTCCGATAGTTATCAAAACATGTGTCCTCTTGCGAGTAACCATCAAAAAGTAAGAATATTAAGAGCTTAAATTAACCTCTCCGCGAGCTACTCTCAAGCCTATGGCCACTTGCGAGTTTCATCTCGAGAGTGACCTTGAGAGCTATACTCTCAATGTTTTTACTCTCAAATGGACACATGCATTTATTTTATTTTTTTTTTTTATTAATTTTTTGATCAGAAACTAAAATTATTGACAACACAAAATTTTATTCGAGGCCGCATGAACCCGTGCTCTAAGGCCAAACTTTTCCCATAGACATACATAAGTATGGGATTTTTGCACTTGTGAAAGTTTTATTATTTTGTCCTTGGAACTACAACAGTTATTCTAATTTTTACATGCGATATAGATACTATATAGGGCATGTTTTCGATTCCTGAAAAAATTGAACTTGAGATTTCAAATCAAACATGATACAACGATGTAAGAGAACACGAAAAAAGTGGTTCGCACACAAATGTCTGTCTGTACCTCGACCTACAGCCTAAACCACTGAAGAGATTTTCTTCAAATTCGGAACTTAAGGTTTTTTAGGTTATACTCGTATTTCCTAGAGGCGAAAAAGAAATTTTTGTTCAGCTCCAAAAAATGGTGCCTCCCATGTAACCGTTATGAAAGAGATAAATTATTTTGGTAACGGTTTTAACAATTTTGTTAAAAAAAATGTTTGTAGATATTATTTTAGGTATGGTCTGTATTTTGGTGGAAAAATCCCAAATAGAATTATTAAAGATTGCACTTTGTACTCGCCCCGAACGTTTCGGATCAAGCTTCATTGAGCGTGGTCACTGCCTTATAAATGTTATATATTAGATTGGCTATGCAGGTTGTAGCGGTGCGTAGGTGGTTCTATCTCATGATGTCGTTGTTGTTGTTGTTGAGGTGCATTTTGTTGGGAGCAAACAACACTTATTGCATCGCAGGGTGTTTTAAGTTTGATCTGGGAAAACCCAGTAAACCCGGGGTGAGTGCACTCTTTAATAATTTTATTACGCGGCTAATCCGAAAACAATTACCTAATAATGTCTATAAACAACCGCGAAAGCCTAAAAAGTTATATCCCATATAGAACTTTTATTTTTCCATTTTCGACTTTCTAGTTGTGAAGAAGATTGAAAAGTTTTGGAAAATCATTTTGAAAACGCGGGTTGGTGAATTTTTTTTTAAATTTGTTTTTTTGTGTATTATTAAATAATTAAAAACGACATACCAATTTTTTATTTTATTTAAAAAAAAAAGAGTGTGCGTACTTATGTACACACGCTAGAAGTAAAACTTCTTTCACGACAACAGGGCAAGTATTTGCAAAATCGTGACGCTGAATTTTGAAATTCGTGACGGGAATTTGTATGTCGGTTTGACATGTCACTGACAGCTCCATAGAAAAATTTTTTACCCCCATGCCGCAAAAGAAGTTTTACTTCAAAAATTTTATGTATACCTATGTACATATGTACATACATACATATGTACAAATTATTTTTAAAGAAAACCAAACGCTCCAACGAATTTTTAAATTCTTTTTTTCTATAAATTTATATATTCTTCAATTTGCAATTTGCATTAAGCAAAAGATTGAAATGTATGAAAAAAGATATTCTTCAATTTGTGATTAAAAAAATTTAAAAAAATGAGTTTTATGATTTTTTCCAGTGCAAAAATCTCGCACTAATTTTAATGGAAAAAGTATAAGGACTTCGTCAATAAGATTTTTAAAGGACATTATCATACTTATTAATGAACATATTAGCTTTTTATTAGTATGTCTAAACCAATTCTTTTTATTTTTCAGATTTCCTATAACTTTTTAGTTCTTACATCATAGCAACCTATGTATACATATGTATATTATTGTAACCTGTCTTTTGCCTTTTGCTTATCTATACATAATAAATATACAAAAAATGGGCGGGTTTTCGTCCATCTTCTGATGAACAGATGATGCTTATTGGATGTAACCAGATGAAAATACTCATCACTGTATTCTGTAAGGGATGAAAGAATATTCCGAGTTTTTAAGGGGTGGGGATATGGCCTCTTGTTTCAAATACCTAACCAACCCCTACGTTTCAACGTTAAAATGTACTTATACGTATACCTACATAGTGAAAAATTTTTATAAATCGATGCTGCTAAATGGTTTTGTTCACAGTCTAAATTGAAATATTGCATTGATAACAACTCTATGTTGTTCGGTTATTGAAAAAAGTTAGTGATAAACAATTTAATAAAATATATTCAGAGAAAACACTTTATGGATTAATCAAGTTTATATTTTATAAATATAAAGGTACATACCTACATTTATTTTTTAAAGAGAATATTTTAAAATTACTTGTGACTCAAGAGTTTAACTAGATATAAAATATATATATTATATAATTATGTACCTGCAGTGAAGTTTTGAAAATAACTCACATGATGTTCGTCTACTCCCTGAAAATTTTAAATATTTAAGTCCTGAGAGAAAAAAATATACAAAAATAAAAAAAAAAAACAATTTTCGATTCTATATATACCTTAACTACACTACAAAAATGTATAGAACAATAATTTAATTCAAGAAAATAATATCCATATCATAAGTCAAACAAAATTTCCAAGGCTTAGAATAATATTTCCCAAACCAAAAACAAGTTTGTGATTAAATTAAAAAAAAAAACGAAAGAAGCCACGGCAGCCGCAGTAAAATTTTTGGAAAAAAAGAT
The DNA here is from genome assembly GCA_929447395.1 of Epistrophe grossulariae. Classification (NCBI taxonomy): domain Eukaryota; kingdom Metazoa; phylum Arthropoda; class Insecta; order Diptera; family Syrphidae; genus Epistrophe; species Epistrophe grossulariae. The sequence goes on from OV839569.1 coordinate 62,920,942, forward strand.
GACACCAGTTTTAAAGCTGGATTTACATTTCGGTTATAATTCGGTTACTAGTGTACATTGTTCGGAGTTTCGATAACATCTTATACAGAAAATTCAAAATGGCGTTCCAAGTCTAAATGTAACTTTATGCTTGCTAATTGTCTCTGCATAAGGAAAAAAATAAAAAAGTGTATAAATAGAAATATTTAAATTTTGCTATGAGCGATGACTTTGAAGAAACTTATATTTTTTTCAAACATTTTTACATAATGTACTGTAGGTACATTTTTAACATTAACTTTTTGCCCTATGGTTCAAGAGAAAATGAGAACAATATTTCCCAATATTTAAAAAAAATTAAGGTATTGATTTTTTTAAAATTCAGAAAAAAAAATATGAACGTATACCTACTTCAAATGTAAAGAATAACTTCAGATTTTTCAATAAGCTGACTTTAAAAGCGAAATGAACTCTAAAACCAGGTGGTAAAAAAGATTCCGAGTTTTTTTGTTAGTTAATTTTCATTCTAAGGGTGCGATATGTAGGTACAGTAGATTGTATAGGTGTATATAGACATTTCACAAAAATTAGAATAATATTGCCTTTTAAGATAAATATTTCAAAAGGGACTTATACCATATATGTATATGTATATATATACAAATTTTTCCAATCACTGGTTTCATAAAGAGGACAATCTTTAACTTTCATTTGATACTCCATTTCTCCCTATGCAGAATATCTGTTAGCTAAGGACACTCAGTTAAAAACGGGACCATATAAGTGGCAATTTTCTGACAACCAGCTGTTTTATAATTTTTGTTCGCATTTCCAAACGCCACTATATGATATTATAAGAAGTAAGTAATCTTATACGGTCGCATATCCAGCGCAGCACAAGTCTGAATAAAACGATTACTCACTCTATACGTTCATTTCAGTAATTTAAAGTTCTATCGCCAGCACAGCCATCTTTGTTTTTACTGACTTCTTTTTCGCCAGCAATCAAATTGTTTTCGTTTGCCAAGGGAAATTTTGCTGCGCTGGATATGCAGCAATGAATAAAACACACCTTATATATTACATGAAGAGAATTCCTCAGCACAATTTCTAAGAATGGGTGCGTTCAATCGATTACGTTTTACATCTGAATTTTCAGATTTCTGAATTTTTGGAGCTTCTGATTGGCCAGCTGTCATAAAAAGTTAGATGACTTTTAGTGACTATTAGTTACGTTTAGTTACGTTTCATCTGAATTTTCAGACAAGAAATTCTCATCTGAAAATTCAGATGAAAGTTGTTTGTGGTGGGGGAAGTGCCAAAAGCACATATAAAAGCTGAACTTTATAATTTTCGTCTTGTTGGTGGTTGACTTTTTTAGTTTTTGCTATGAAAATTTAATACTTATTTAAATGAACGAACTTTTTGTTTATTGTTTAGTGAATTTTTAAATCAACAATTTTTTTAATTGATGTTTGGAAAGTTTTTCTATGTTTTTGTAAGTCATACATATCAATAAAAAGACTTTTAATGAAGGTAATGAAACCTGTTGCTGATTTAGTAACATATATTTTCATCCTCACAACTACTCACTCTCAATGTTTAATTTACAAATGTAATTAAAGTTCTATTTTATTTCGCTTCAATGTAAATCCTTTAGGTAAATGCAGGAATTTAACACAATGACTTTCGACTGAAATTTTAGATGTTTTTTGCGTTCAACGAAATAAATTCAGAAATCTGAAAATTCAGATGTTAAGCTATTTCTATTGAACCCGCCCAATCAGCTTGACTGTCGTAACTGTAAGGGAGATAAATCTCTGATATTTAATTTTTCTGAACGCGTCAATTGTTTGCCGTTATAAACGTCAGATTTTACATAAGAATTGTTTCGACGTACATATACGTCTTATTAAAGTACAACAAATGCAAAAGGACATTTATGTCGAATTCTTTTCAACAAAAGAATCGATTTTTTTTCTAAAAAGAATCGAATTTTTTCTGTCGTTGAAAAGAATACGAAAAGACGAAAAGAATCGATTTTTTTTTGTGATTGTGTGTGTGGCACTAGACAGCAGCAATTTTGAAGTAAAATTTCCAGAAAATATTCAATTTGGAAATTATTATTATTATTATTTGAAAAACAACGCACAAATATTTACTATAAAATTCACCGAAAATTCGTTGCAACTAAAAACACAATTTGTTTTCATATTGACATTTTAGAAATTTCAAACCTTGCAAGTGTGTGTGCAAATCGGTGTAAATCTTTCTTGAATCTTGCAAAATTAGCAAGATTTGTTTTGACAGAAAAAATTCGAATTGTTCAGAAAAAAAATCGATTCTTTTAGAAAAAAATTCGATTCTTTTGTTGAAAAGAATTCGACATTAAATGCATATTCAGAATTGTTTAGACTTATGTGCATACAAATGGCAGTATAAAGGTTCCCCCATACCAACGCGAATCTTTCGTGGCGACGTCGAAAACAATAATAGGTGTGTTCCTTTGGGCCTTGCAAAGTACTTTTTAGTACTTCCCAGTAGATGATGAATGTAACGCTTTAATTTTTGCCAACAGAAAAATCTAACCTCAATGTAGACGAAAGCTTTGTTGTTTGTATTTGCATTTTATTTTAAATTGACATCGGATTTAGGTTTATAACATCATTTTGGGGGTTTCAATGAACTTCTTAAATTAGTTCCTTCCACACGAAAAAATGAGTTTCCAGCTACTTTCAATTTTTGGAAGAGAAGGGCACGAAGCAAGAGGAGCGAACAAAATCTTCCGGTCAATGATTTGAGGAGATTTTTTTGTGACATTCCTTTTCACACTTTATGTTAGTGTGCGTTCGAAGCACAAAGAACAAGCTGTTGAAGTTATTGATAAATGTTAATGTTACTTTACATGTTTAGAACTTAGTTTTTATATTTTAATTAAGTTTGTTTATGTTTATGTATCAGAAGATTGTTTTCTAAAAATTCATTATTCGTATCTAATCTTTTCAATTTGTTTATTCATTACATAAATAAAGAATTTATTTTGAATTAAACATTTTTATTATATTCAATCCATAAAAAACAATAGGTTATGGGCCTAGTCGCGAATATTAATAAATTGTTTTAATTTGAATCTAATTTCCGTTATTTTGTTAATGAAATATTATTAAATTCTCAAGAATGGATTTAGCAAAGCATATCAAACCTTTGGCTGGTGAGTCAGATTGGCCTATATGGAAAAAGAAGATTCGAGATTTGGTGGACTACCATGAAGGAGCTCTAGATGCGATAGATGGGATTCTGAAGAAGCCAAAGCCTTTAGAAGCGAATCCAAAGCAAGAGGAAATTAATGAATGTAGTGTAAAGAGCAACTTATATCGAAAGGCTAACAGCTATGCGAAATCGATGATAACAAGCTCAGTTACGGATGCAGTATATCACAAAATAATGGAAAAGGAGACTGCACAAGATACATGGAGTGCATTGAGACAGCAGTTTGAGGCTACATCCAAGGATCAGCTATTCAAGATCTGCAATGATCTTTTTGCATTCAATTGGAATGCAAGTCAAGACGTTTCCACACATATTGCAAAATTAAGAAGTTTGTGGAACGAATTGAATTCTGGTCTAAAATCTAAGAACGAAAAGGCATTACCAGAGTTAATATTAGTGTGTACAGTTTTGCATATTTTGCCAAGTTCTTTTGAGACCTTTAGATCAAGTTGGATGTTACTTACAAAAGATGAAAATAAAACATTTGATGAATTGACGATGCAGCTTTGTATGTATGAAAGAAATTTCACAAACAGAGAAGACGATGAAAACCTGGCTCAAGAGGCGCTAGTTGCAAGATGTGAGAAGAACAAACAAGAGGTTCGACCGAAGTTTAGTAGTAGGTACCCGGAACAAAAAAGAAGACATCTGCAATTTCTGCAAAAAGAAAGGCCACTGGGTTCGAGACTGCAGACAGTGGATCGCTGAAGGAAGACCAACAAGAGGCAAAGTGTCCGGCTACAACCAAGATAACTTTATCGACACCAATGTATCTCTAGTGTCTGTCTGCAATAAAGTATATGCAACAGACCTGAATTCATTCGATTGGTGAATTGATAATGGAGCAACAAAACATGTTACCAATTGTCCAGACTGGTTCACAGATTTTGAGGAGTTTGAAAGTCCTTGCAGTATACAGGCAGCTGGAAAAGAAACTCTAAGCGCAATTGGAAGAGGAACAATAAAAGCTGAATCAACTCACAACAATAAGCAATAGACATTCAACGATGTTTGGTATGTTCCATTAATATCAAGAAACTTATTTTCGGTTTTGGCTGCTCAGGACAGGAACCGAAATAGTACCTTCAAGTCCTCAGCTACCAAGTGCTGGCTTGAAGTGGATGGCAAAACAGTGATATACGGAAGTCTACAAGTGAACGGATCGTTGTATAAGGCAGCCATCAAACCAAACGTTTCAAAAATGAAGATAGGTATACAATGTAATGTAGCTGTTGGAGATGATACAACATTACAACTTTATCATGAGCGATGGGGACATCAAGATAAGCGACATATGAAACAGATGCTTGAGAAAGAATTGGGTATCAAAGTCAAATTAGACCAGAATTTGTGTGAACCGTGCATCTATGGTAAAGCACATAGATTACCATTCGGCACAAGAAGAAAAGCTACAACACCAGGAGAGCTGATGTTAACGGATGTATGCGGACCTTTTAGCAACTCATTTAAGTAAAAGAAGTATCTGGTTGTGTTCAAGGATAGCTACTCAAAATTCCGATACGGGTTTGCCATAGAACACAAATCAGATGTGAAGAACGTTTTAAAAGAAGTCATTGCGCATTCGAAGATGTTGGGTCATTCTATTAAAGAATTACTGAGTGACAATGGTGGCGACTGGCGAGTTTGATAACGCAGAAGTTAAACAGATTCGGTGGCAGTGAACGTGAAAACCGAACTTTGATTGAAATGGCAAGAACTTTTAAGTACTCAAGTACGGAAGTTAATTATCCGGAAGCAATTTGGGCGGAGCTTGCAAATTCTGCAGTATATATACTGAATAGAACTGGAAAGTCTTCAGTAGATGGTGTAAGTCCGTTCGAATTGTGGATTGGTAAGAAACCCAGAATCAAGCACTTAAGAATTATTGGATCGACCTGCTTCACTCATATTCCAATCCAGAAGAAAAAGAAAATGGACAAAAAAGCTGTTAAAGGATACCTCGTGGGATATGATGGCGACGAGCAGTATAGAATTTACATAAAGGAAAAAAACAAAGTCATCCTATCAAGAGATGTAAAGTTTCAGGAAAATCCGACAATATGTGAAAAAGCAATAAAACTACCGTTTCGAGACGTTGAATCGACAATTAAAGAAAAATCAGAAGAACCAGAAACAGAAACAGAAGATGCAAGAAGTAGCATATTTTCGGATGAGTACGAAACTGGGAGAGAAAGCAGTTCTGAAAACGAAGAAAATGATATCCCGCAAAATCAAATATGTAAATGAACGCCTAAGAGATCGATCAGCCCTAAGAAAACTCAAGAATCTTACTGATTACGTAATGGCAGCGGAAGATTATATTAACTATTCAACAACTCCTAACAACTATCAAGAAGCAATTAACAGCAAAGAGAAAAACGAATGGAGAATGGCCATGGAAAAAGAAATAACATCATTAAAAGAAAATCAAACTTGTAGACTGACGGCTTTACCAAGAGGAGCTAAAGCAATCCCTAGCAAGTGGGTTTATTGTTTAAAGAAAAATCCAGATGGCAGTATTGACAAGTATAAAGCAAGGCTGGTAGGTAAGGTTTTAGTCAACGTGAAGGTATTGATTATAGTCAAACGTTCAGTCCAGTTGCAAAGTTAGGAATTATATGATCAGTTCTTAGTATTGCTGCAAGCGAAAAGATGAATCTGATTCAGTTTGACGTGTCAACAGCCTTCTTGTACGGAGATTTAGAAGAAGTCATTTACATGAAGCAGCCTGATAGATACAACGATGGTACAGATAAGGTATGTGGGAGTTTCATTTCCAAGCTAGGATTCAAAGTTAGTGACGCTGATCCTTGTTTGTACATGAGGGAGAGAAACGGAAAGAAAATCTTACTTGTTCTGTACGTAGACGATGGGCTAGTTGGATCAACCGATCAATCCAAGTTAGACAAATTTATTGAAGAACTAAAAAGTGAATTCAAGATCGTTTCAAAGAAAGCATCGTTTTTTTTGGGATTAGAAATTGAACAGAAAGAAGACAGAATAAAAGTAAGTCAAGAAGCACATGCCCGAAAAATCCTCGAACGTTTTCAATTCATGGAATGCAAGCCAATTTCAACGCCGATGGTGAAGATTTCGAAACCCACAAGATCAGGGAAAGAAGAAATTCAAAGCCACAACTTCCATTATAGACAGGCGGTTGGTGCAATTATGTATTTGATGCTAGGAACAAGACCAGACCTGGCTTACAGTATAGGATTCCTGTCCAGATCCTTAGAAAACCCAACTTCTGAAGATGTCACTTGAGTCAAGAGAGTATTTCGGTACATAGCTGGTACTATGAAATTAGGAATTGAATATCGACAAAATACCAAAAGAGGTATAATTGAATGCTTTAGTGATGCAGATTTTGGAGGATGCAAAAACACTGGACGATCAACCTCTGGTGTAGTTATCACTCACGCAGGTGGAGCTATTTCGTGGTTAAGTCAAAGACAGGCAATGGTAGCAACATCTGCAACTGAGGCCGAAATCGTAGCAGCAAATGAAGCAGCTAAAGAAATTATTTGGCTATGCAGATTATTTAAAGGAATCATTCAACTGATTTACTCATTATTCAACTCAAAACCCAGAATTTCACAGAAGAACAAAACACATTTCAACAAAACATTTCTTCATCCGAGAGAAAGTAACTGAAGGAAAAATTGAAATACAACAAGTATCAACGGAAAAACAAGTAGCTGATATAATGACGAAACCACTTCCTTGCCCAAGACTAAAACTTTTGTGCGGAGAAATGGGTCTGTTCTGAAAATGTTAAGTATCAATTAACAAGGGAAAGTGTTGAAGTTATTGATAAATGTTGATGTTACTTTACATGTTTAGAACTTAGCTTTTATATTTTAATTAAGTTTGTTTATGTTTATGTATCAGAAGTTTGTTTTCGAAAAATTCATTATTCGCATCTAATCTTTTCAATTTGTTCATTCATTACATAAATAAAGAATTTCTTTTGAATTAAACATTTTTATTATATTCAATCCATAAAAACAATACAGGCTATAACTGCTATTTTGTCTACCCAGCCCATCGGGCTTAAAAATCACTAGGTTAAATTGAATCGTTTAAAAGCAGCCTTAAGATCTAGTTTGAAAGTTATTTTTATTTATTTAAAGATAAAATAAAAAATCTATCACCGAATTCGTTTGTAATGACAATTTGTGTGAGATTTTCCACTGTGATAGTTTTTTTCGGGATTCGTAACAGTTTTCCGAGTATGATGGAATTCGTGATAGGGCTGAATGATATACAATATTTTGAATTTTTTTTAAGCCTAACCGTTTGTTGTTTACTTACGAGATTTGTTGAAGATTTTTTTAAAAAGATCTATAGAATTGTCAAATTTTCTTAGACGAATTTTAAATTTGTTAACGGTATCTGCCGACTGCCATACATATATGTTGACGTTGTCAAAAATTATATTCAAATGCTCTCCAAAGCTCATATTTATATACTCAAGCGTACAATAATTTAAGTTTTCAGTTCTACTTTTAACGCAATCCCCGAAAAATATTTCGATAAATATTAAATTTTATTGCTTATTAGATTATTGGATCAATAAGTCGAGATTTTTCTCACACCCTTTTCCAAAAAAACCCTTTTTCTATCGTCTTTGGGGAATTATTTCCTTTCAAGCATGTCCTACCAGTTGTTATTTTAGGTGTTAAAATATACCACGAATGACGAATAATAATAATAATATAAATAAAAACAAAACAAGTGGTAAATATATCTAAAAGAATGTTTCTATACCCGAGGGTTATGTTTATAGAATAATTCAAATAAACCACCCCCTCTCTTATAGTCAACTCTCGAGGGTGTAGAAATTCTTCTCAAATTATAGCATTTAACAGTCTGCTCTGAAATAAAACGTGTGGTTGTTTCTTTCCAAGTTCTATGTATATTGAATTTCGAAGGGGTTGACAATGATACAATTCGTGCCTCATCTTTTATGTTTTTTTTTTTCATTCTTTTTGCAGAACAAACATGGTATACGACATGACCCATTTGGTGCCGTCTCAGAGCATCTCACTGGGAAGTTATTATATACCTGAAGACCACGCCGTAATGCCGTGTGAAAATGTACCCCAGACAACGCCCCATACTCCACGGCGACGGACTACCCCAATTACGAATTTGGATCCATCTGAATTGGTGGGATTGTCACGAGAAGAACGACGTCGACGTCGCCGGGCAACGCTTAAATATAGGACGGCCCATGCTACACGAGAGAGAATTCGAGTTGAGGCTTTCAATGTATCATTTGCAGAGCTTCGTAAATTGCTTCCGACCCTACCACCCGATAAGAAGTTATCAAAAATCGAGATTTTGAAACTTGCCATTTGTTATATTGCCTATTTGAATCATGTTCTGGAAACGTAAATGATTATATTTTCTCATAAAATAATATTTATAAACTTCAGTTCCATATAACCAACTGTGTGATAATTTATAATTTAAATTTTTATTTAATTTATTGATTTAATTTCTTAAACTTAGACCATAATAAAAAGAAAATGCTTTAAAAAAGTACAATTTAGCTTTATATTTTTCCAATCCGCCTTTTCATTAATATATTTATGGTATATATGTGTTGGGTGGCACCAGTTGGTGTACTTCCATTTTGGAACATTGAAATGGTCTTCGGCTAGGAGTAGCACCTGCGCCATATTACCTACATATTTATCTATATGTGTAACTTTTATCATTCTCCTTTGCGATGCGATGTACAACTCAGTTCTATACATGATAAAACTATAGCTACTGAATATTCTGCATTTAAATACTCCATGAGCGGAATTCTGATGCAAAAATCTTCGGTGCGGAAGGGTACGGATGAGGACCAGTAAAATACATCCGTTCAATTAATTTAAACCACACAAAATAAGTACATACCTTCATAATAAAATAATAAATAATAACAAAAATAATAAATAATAATAATAAAATAATAAAATAATAAAAATCATTAGTAATAATTGCAAGTGTCGTATAGTAGGTACTAGGTACATAATATGTCATTTTAGGAAATCCAGGGGCGATTAAAACAATCATTTTTACTCCCAAAAAAAACTGGCTTATTTGTTAAAAAAAATATAAATAAAATTCAAACAGCTATGATTAAAAAATAAACTATCGATTGAAATTTTGTTTTTTTTTTAAGTTTCTCGTTTATTAAATTATAGTTTTTTTCTTTGTTTCATTTGGATAGATAAACATTTTATTGAATTTGAAAAGACTTTTATTGAAAATATTTTTTAATTAGGTAGTAAATTGGTTTAGGCATTTTAACTGGTCCAACTTTTGTTTTGTACATTTTTATTATTATAGATTAGGTACTATAGACTAGAAAATACTATATAATAAATTAAAATGCACCAAAGGGAGCTATTTTTCAGAAAAAAATTATGACGTACCGTTTACAAGTTTAAAGAAAATCGAACTATGATCGCTGTAAATATGGTTCGATGTTGAATTCCAATAAAAAAGATCTTGATAGTTTTTATATAAATCTATTGAATATAAAAGTTGATTTTAAAAACAATGATGTTGATTCGAGTTCAGTAATATACAATAAATAAATATTAGAACCAATTGATAAGAGTTGCTTAGAATTGATAACAAATAATTATAGTATTTTTAGAGTTAAGTGATTTTGATTAAACAATCGCTTTAGGCTGTACCCGAAAAAACGGACAGAAAGACACAGGGGCAAACGGACAGAATTACGAGACCCACCTTTTTCGTTTTACCTTTCATCATAATGTTAAATTTGATCAATATCTTGAGTTCTGTTTTGTGATTTTAAAAACGACCAAATGCCGAAAAAAATACAAAATTTCGTATACGATTAATTTAATTTAATTTCATTTCAAAGCATTAAAAAAGTATTTTTGATACCGCAATATACCTATATCTTGTAACGGATCGCTCTAATACAAAAAATATTTTATTATTATAGCAGGAAATCCTATTATCTGCAAAAAAAGAGAACCTGTAAATTGTTTTTCAAAAACAGCGCCATATTTATGATTAAATAACAACAATTCAATATTCTTTACTTCTACCAAATTTTGAATTATTGCTTTTAGAAAAAAATAGATAATTCTCTTTTTTCTAGGCAAATTTTTTGAAGTCATTTTCGATAACTCAGGGCCAGTTGTACAAATATTTAAACCGTGGTTCAGCAATTTTTATCCACCGATTTCGGCGGATTAATTGAGTTTCAGCAGTGTTTTACTGTTGAAAGTGTGTGATAATAACCAATTACATACTTGAACCAGCAGCGTTGAACGTTAGTTAATCCGCTGAAATCGGTGAGTAAAAATCTTGAACCGAGGCTGAACCACTATTGTACAACTGGCCATCACTGTTTAAGAGTTACATATCGTCGGTGAAACCTGAAAAGTGTGTAGATAACTCCAAATTTTATGAAAATGATATTTTAATGCCATCTGTTAGTTCTTAAACCGGGAAATCTCCATTTCACTAAAAATTATCGCATAAAAGGAAAACAATACGACTCAATCAGAAAATATAAAAAAATAAGAAGTTAATGGTCTCCTGTAAAATTTGTTAAAATGGAGTTACACACGTGTCAGGTTTCACCGACGATATGTATAGGCATACCTACGTCATAAAACAATATTTATGTCATGTTATTATTTTTGGAATGCAGATATTTAATTTTATTATGATCGATAGTAGATATGGAGAATAACGGGATCTACAAACTTCATTCGAAGTACTTCTGGATAACATTTATCGTTAAAAGTTAAATTAATTTATTTCCGTAACTTGACCTTGAATTACTTTTTATGCTTAATGCTTTATATGACATTAATTGATTTGTAACATGCTGTCTCCACTGGGTATGAAATAAACGATGATGCTCAACATTTAAAGCACTATCCAACCAAAAATCTGCTAGAACATTGTTCATATACACATGGAAGACGCCATGTTATGATTGACGCTAATCAGATACACCAAAGTCGCCATCCTATTATTTCTGTGACGTCACAATATTTTTTTTGCATTATAGAAAAAAATATACTTTTTAAAATTATCGATATATGTAGCAAATATGTAAGTATTTTGCGCCACGGTAACACAATTTTCCTCCAAAATAAAGTTAAGCCGCGAAAATTCTGCGATTTTAACTATAAGACCGTAGAGAATAAGTTGGTTTTGCATTTAACATAAATGCATACATAAGTATAACAATAAATAAATTTCTTCGTTTTGTAGTCCAATTGCCCTCGGTCTTGCAAAACACACCTTTATCCAAAAATAGCCATATTCATTTAATTATTTCCGGTTCTGATTCAGATGACGCAACAAAGTATGTTAGGTATATTAAGTACGATCTCTTTCCGTTTAATTGAAAAAAGGCGTTTCTGTAAATAATGTTAGGTATACTTGTATGCAGGTACATATACATATGTATAGGCATATACAGATACTCCAACTGGTCGCTGTTAAGCTACTTTGGATTTGCAAAACGCCATTGAAACACATCGTTATTTTTAATGTTCAGCTAAATAGAATAGCGTTTTTGCTTGTAATTGTTGTGAGTTTTATTAACTAAAAGAAAATTTTAATTAAGTGAACATAATCAAGATCTTTTAGCAGTATAAAGAGGTAAGAGAATTCCTAATTAAATACAAACCAGAAGACCCGTGTGAAAATTTAGCACATTCAATAAGGTTTTGCAATTAATTTTTCAAATATACAGATACTCCAACTGGAGTATCAAAATAAATAAATTTCAATTTTAAAGTTCAAGTGACCTCAACTCCAAAAATTGCGTTTCACCCAGGTACGACAGTAAGGGCTCATCAGTTAGATGCTGTCGTACCCTTCTAAGACGCGAATTGTGGTCAGCATGAATATACTGTGAATTTCATATATTTTTAAGGGAATTTGATTAAATTCAGACACTTAGAAAATTACTAGTAGCCTAGCCCGTGGTCTGGTTATTAAATAATAACGTAAATAAAATCTTTATTGATATGAACATATTCTTCTTAAAAAAAATAATAAAGATAACATAAAACAATTATTAAAAGATAAATTAAACTTTTCAGTCAAAAGTTTTAGCGAAAAAGAATAGTTTAATAAAATAGTTATTATTGCCAATTTGTATAGCTTTTTATTTTTTTTATTATATACATATGTATGTGTATTTCTATATAATGTGTTGCATTATGGTAAGAAATCCTTCATCTGAACATTCGGACATCAAACAAAATCATAAACAAAATTAAATCAAAACAACAAAAAAAACCGAAACAGAAAACCCAGCGGCAAATCGAGTTTGATGATGTTTTGCAAGTTTCAAAATTTTTTTTTTTGATTTTGGAGTGTTTACACAAAAAGTTGTACTGTTGAATTTAAGGGCAAAACACAATTTGCGATAACTTTTTTTAAGTTTTTTAATTTTTGAAATTTTGAAATTGTAGTGCTTTCCAAATATTTTGCGATTGTACGTAGTGACTTTTTTTGGAAAAAAAAATGTAGTAAAAACGCTACAATTTTAGTAGGGGAGCTACACTGGTTAAAAGTGAGGCATTCTTTATGTCAAATTATTCATTTATTGAATTACTTGAAATTCCCGAAATTTATAGAAAAATAGTCTGGTGTAACATAAAGTTTTTGTGCAATGTCATCGCTATGTCTAAATTCTATAGATTTGACTATTTTATAAATGAGAAAAAAAAACTTTGACGACAAAAATAATATATATATGATTATATTATTCTGTAAAAATTTAAACCCGAAAAGTATTAACATGTTGCTATCCTGGAAAATTGGAACAGGAATACAAAAAATTATAAACACAAAATCGAGCAAACATACGGAATTTGTAACGGGTAGTTATGGAGTCACATCACGTCGTACACGTGGGTCTAGGATAAGCTGATTTCCTGGAACTGGTTTCCCTTTTGGTTAAATGAAGAACGCAAAATATAAAAATAACAAGTTGTTAGGGAAAATTCCAAAGTGCGAAAAAAAAATTCCTGTAGGTTCACCAAATTGCTTTGGCTCTCAGCATTCAGTTCCTCTTGGAAAGTACTACCTTATACTCAATTCACTTTGGATTTTCGCGAAGTTTTTTTTCTGATTTATTCATTTAATATTTAATATTTTGAAGTTTCATTTTAAATTGAATAATTAAATAACAGCAAATTTCTGCAAAGCTTCTTCAACAAAGGATGGCGTTTAACTTCAGCGCTAATCAGGTTTGTAGGTGTATTGTTAATGTATGTATATGTATGTATGTATATGTAATCATTGTAGATATTAAATATTGATTGCAGGTTTTGTTTTTATTAAATCAAAAATGCAGATAGAGTGAGTTAAGTGATTTACCCGTATACCTACTTTGTTCCCATGGAGTTAGTGGATCATATGGGAGAGGTTTTTGTTTATATTTAGAAAGAACCTGTTATTATTTGTTTTTTTTTCGTATTTTTTATTTTCAATGACCTACATAAAAATGATTCTAAGTTTGCATGACAAAGCAAATCTAATAGGCAGTGCACAATTAAGTATTCACGACAGATTGGTTGGCATATTGTCATTTAAATGCAAAAATTGAGAAATGCACTTTTGAGCTATTCCCTCTTTTTTCAACTTTTTTGTTACGGTAAGACTCGGTCGCATTTTATGAGAATATTTTTGAAGCTATGTATATTGCTTTTCATTTTACATTCTTTTTAGGGTTGCATGTTATATTTTGGGAAGTGATTTAGTGCCGGAGTGATATATGTACAAACAAATAGTTTTGCAATTAGAATTAGTAATTTTGTATATTTTGCACTCCTAAATTGATAATAATTACTTAATTGCAGTCGTCGCTGTTTTGACTTAACTGTTTTTGTTTTTAATTTTATTATTTTTGATTTATTGCTACTGTTTTTAAAAATAATATTTTAAGCCAGTATCTTCCAACTTTGATTTAGAACAAAACACTTGAAATTTCATTAAATTGCCATTTATTTGTGTTCAACCGAGATAATACATTTTTAAATCGGTTTTTAAACACTGCAACTTCTGTCATATGCCCACCAAGGTTGCATCAGATGAAATCTCATCCAAGAGACAAAGTTTTCGACCACTTTTTAAAGCCGTATAGTATTCCCTCAGTAACAAGATTAATATTGGCATTCAAAGCGTTGATTGTTGTTGGTCTGTCAGCGTAGACAAGCAACTTTACGTATACTCAAAGAAAATAATCGAGAGGCTTCATCATAAATTCTTGGAATATAATTTACAGGAATTTGATTCATATTTCTGAGATTAGGGAGATTTCAGAAAAATGAACTAGCTAAAACATCATTATTATATGGGTGATTCTCTGTCAAATGTGATTCTTTGTGTCCAGGGCTTTATTTGTAACTTAATGTAAAATTTTGCTACCCTTTCCCCTCGACTTGAAAATGTATACTCAAAATGTCTGTGCCGTGGCATGTCCCATTATTTTTTTTTCGATTAAATCTACTATTTTCTATTTGTTGTTTTCAGAGAAGTTTGAGTACAATAGTTGCTTGATTAAATTTTGACAGTATCAAGTCAAAATATTTGCTCCCAAATTAAAAAGTAATAAGGGTGATTTTTTAAGAGGTTTAGAACTTTAAAAAAGAAAAAACACAAAAAATTCGAAAAAATGAATGAAATATTTATTTGAATCGATAGTTTGAACCTTGCAATTTAATGTTTAAAGATAATTTCATGCAAATGTTGACCGCGGCTGCGTCTCAGGTAGCCCATCCGCTGAGTCCAATTTTGGCATACTCTTTCACACATATCGGCCGGTATCTCACGAATGAATGCATGGATGTTGGCTTCCAGTGCGTCAATCGAAGCGGGCTTGTCCCTATAGACATTAGCCTTGACATACCCCCACAAAAAATAGTCTAATGGTGTCAAATCGCACGATCTAGGCGGCCTATTGACCGGCCCGAAACGTGAAATTAACTGTTCACCAAACTCGCCTCGCAATTGCGCCATTGTTTCGCGTGCTGTGTGGCATGTGGCACCGTCTTGTTGAAACCACATATCATGCAAGTCAAGAACTTCCATTTCGGGCAAAAAAAAGTTTGTTATCATCGCTCGGTAGCGTTCACCATTGACAGTAACGCTGCGATTCGCATCATCTTTGAAGAAATATGGCCCAATAATGCCGCCGGCCCATAAACCGCACCAAACAGTGGCTTTTTCGGGATGCATTGGTAGCTGTTGCAATGCTTCTGGCTGATCTTCACTCCAAATGCGGCAATTGTGCTTATTTACGTACCCATTCAACCAAAAATGAGCCTCATCGCTGAACACAATTTTTCGATAAAAAAGCGGATCCTCGGCCAGCTTTCCAAGAGCCCATTCACCAAAAATTCGGCGTTGTGGTAGGTCGGCTGGCTTTAGTTCTTGCACCAGCTGTATCTTAAAAGGCTTTACGCCCAAATCCTTCCGCAAAATTTTCCACGTAGTGCTGTAACAAAGGCCTAACTGCTGGGAACGGCGCCGAATCGACATTTCGCGGTCTTCTGTCACACTAGCTGATACGGCCGCAATATTTTCTTCACTACGCACAGTACGTAAACGTGTTGGTGGTTTAATGTCCAACAAAGTAAATTTGGTGCGAAATTTGGTCACAATCTTCCGAATAGACTGCTCAGAAGGTCGAGAATGCCGACCATAAAATGGAAGCAGCGCGCGATGAACATTTCGAACCGAGCACGAATTTTGATAGTAAAATTCAATAATTTGCAAGCGTTGTTCATTTGTAAGACGATCCATGGTTAAATTGCAAACCAAACTGAAGCTGTTTGACAGTGACACAAGGTACTAAACACACGTCAGCTGTCAAAACCAGTGTTGCCAAAACCAAACCAGCTAAAAAATCACCCGTTAATTGAATGGTGTCCCCGGATTTCATTTTATTTTTGAATTCACAAGATTTCCCGCTGAACCGCCATCTTGTTTTTAGTTTTATGGCGTTTTGTGTAGTGCCGTTTGAAAGAGACAATATTTATTAATAATTGTTAACAAAGTGAATTTATTTTATTAACGTAATTGTGTTGTAGGAGTGAAGTGTTTTTTTAATTCTAAAAACGTGTTTCTCAAAATTACCTGTCAGTACCGTGGCAGTGTTATCCAAGCGTGTTATAGTTTTGTTTCGTGGGATTCTTAGAATATGTATTTCTTTTAAAGTCATAAAAGTTAAAAGTATCACGGATTTTATTTTTCTCCGAAGCTTTGAAATATGAGGTTATATTAAAGCCTAAATGTCAGTACCGTATGGTGTAATTTATAATGAACTTAAATTAAATGATTTCAAGCAATAGTACTTAAATTTTTGTTATTTTTCTTATTAAAAATGGTACCAATACTTCGGACGAAACAAATAAAACAAATCCGTGCAATAAATGCTGAGTTATAATGCAGCATAAAAATAAAGACTGCAACCTCGAAAAACAGATTTCAAAAACTAAAAAAACATACAATTTTGAAGAAAACAAAGTTTAAAACGTCAAAACGTATAAGAGGGAATTCAGGAACTCACCAAAAATATTGTCAAAAAGAGTTAGAACGTATTAAAATTCAAAATCAGTGTCAGCACAATGTCTTCAAGATAGTACCTACTTTTCACTATATTTTTTGTTCCTTGTAACAAATTTAATACCATACCTATATAAAGACAAAACAAAACAAATAAAAACAATTATTTTGAATGATTTTTAATATTAGACAAATTTTGATTTAAAAAATCACAGTTGGCACCCATATAGTCTTTCATTTGATTATTAGAATTATCGTACATAGTCTAGTATATAAGTTATAACTCTTAACCATTCCGCGAAAATGTCTTCAAAATCGTTTTTCAATCAATTATTTTAATGATAAATTCAACATTTTTATAAATAATTTCTTCTAAAAATACCCAACTGGTTTAACAATTTCTTCCACCCAGGAAAAATGATTTCCCCCAAAATCTTTCCATCAATTTACCTACTATTTATATCCTATAAGACTATATAGGATATCGCAATTATTTTTGTTCGAAGAAGTACTAGGTACTTTGCGACATTATTTGTCTACCACATCACACCGTTTAAATCAATATAATGTCTCTTTTGGAACCCTTGCGAAAAATTGCAAAAACCATTGCCAATTAAAAGAAGATAAAATCAGATTATTTGCTTACCAAAAAACTGACAAAATTTCGTAAACTAACTAAATATAGAATTCTTAACATGCAATCTCCAGGTAACCAAGCATTTGTTTGTTTTTAGATCTCTAGAAATATGTAAAATAAAATAAGCAACTCAACTGTTTACCTTTTATCCTTTTTTTGTTGCTCCCAAAAAACATGGATTCAGTTTATTAGCGACTTTTCGCTTAAAAGGACTCAAACTTAAGTTTCGAATAATTTAAGTATGTATATAGGTAAAGCAGATTCTCCATTTAATTAAGACAATCGAAATGCCATCTGCTGGAAGTCTATAAACGACTATTGATAGTAATTGAATTGTCCAAGAAGTATTCAACTCAACTATATTGTGAAGATCAGAAGCGTGAAATTACTTTAATCGACAACGAGGCAAGTGTTTCTATTCGCTTTTCTGTACCTATCAACTTAAGTCCGCTTAAAAGATATACAAACATAAGATTAATCGTGTATGGTCTGGCACCCTTAAAAAAATAAAGTTTTACACGTGTTCTTCGGCATGGGGGAACAAGGAACAAGGGAGTGATATGGAAACTTTTTGACTGAATAATCCCTTGGACGTGATAAATTATTCCCCAGAGGGTTGATTCATGGAAATAGATACTTTTAGCAGGCGCATCATTTTGTTGCTAACTAATTTCAAGAGTTGCACTACAGCAACTATACTATAATATCTTCTATATACCATAGATGCCTCATCGGAAGTGTGAAAATGTAATTGGGTTTAAAATCAATTTGATTGGAGAGCTTTTCTGTTGCTGTTAGTTGAAGTTGAATCAAATACGTACTGTGGTAACCAGCATGTAATTGCCGTGTAAATTTAATTATGTAACGATGTGATAATGACTTTGCAATACGGGGTTGAAAAAAAGAGACTTTGATCGCGTGTCAGGGAGTGGTTTCGATATATCTGAGTGGTAAACGTGGCCTGTGAATTTGGTCCATTGTGGGTGATTTTGAATATGAGTGATGAGTTTATTGTGCGGGTGTTGACTGCGGCTATGGTTGTTATTTTTAATTTAAATATCAACTAAAATTATTATTCAAAAAAGCGTGGGATTAAAAAACATTATAAACATTATTATAATGCCAAAGGCGTGAAAACGTCCCCCATTCACATTGAATCAGATGTTTTGAGGGACTGAATCACTACGCATTAACCCTTCATCCCTTACACAGGAAAAATGTGTTGTTTCTTTTTTGTTTATATGACATGTTTGCTAAACCAAATAAAACTTAAATGCATGTGGTCCTTCAGGACATTTATGCGACTATTTGTTTGTCAATTTCAGTATGTGCAAGGAATGACTGTATGTAGATGTGATTCAAAATATGCATATACAAACAAAATTGAAGGATTCTTTTCAAAAATAGCGAAAACCGTTGCCGTTTGAACGTGATTGAAAGACAAAGCACCAAACATATAACCTATAATTGTAAGAAGGTTTTTTTAATAATACAAATTTTATATACTACTGAAATATGTACATCAGCCAAGTAGAACTTGTTGAATTATTGATTCGAAATAGCTTTTATAGCGACCTTTATTCCTACAAAAATTGGCGTTTCATCCCGACAAATCTCACTTAGGACTCATCAGTTGACTAGTGAGGGCCTTGTCGATAAGAAATTTTTGTTAAGAATTCAGTTCATCTTATATAGATTTCGTGACGAATTTCTATTGTGAATTACACATGTATATCCAACAAGACTAGAATTCCTACTCATTAAAATTGGTACAGTTTTTTTTTCCCCGTGGCCTGGCATTGATTATAAGACGGTTTTTTTTAAATATATTATAATACAAATTCTGTACAGGGTGTCCCCAAACAATGGTCCAAACTAAAACTGGTGATAGGGCAGGTCATGACTACTTAATCCGTACCGCATCATAACGGCAGTATTTTGAAATTTCGGAAAACCCCTACTTTGAACCAGGTATTTGGTCACCCTGTCCATAATTGATTTTCAAAATTGAAGTAAAAAAGGTTTGATCAAAATGTCATACTATATCAACTAGTTTTGAGCAAAATGGTGCAGGACATCAAAAATACTTTAATGCAGAAAATTTATCTTGTTATCATTCAATATTAAGAAAAACAAAAATCAATTATGGACAGAGTTTTTCCAAATTTAAAAAAAAAACTGCTGTAATTCGAAAACCGTTATGATGCGGTAAGGACAAGTTACTAAATTCTGATTAGCCATGACCTGCCCTATCACCAGTTTCAGTTTGGACCATGGTTTATGGGACACCCTGTATACTACTGAAATACCTAATTTTCACATTTATAATATGTATATGTATCCATACATAAGGAAAGTAAGAACTATAAGAAGCAAGATTAGTAAGACTTAATCACGAGAATACAAAAAGGTAGTAAACTTTTCTTCTTCGTAAGTTAGGTGTCTAGGTCGATTTCATTCATATAAACGAATTGGTTGGTATTCACATTTTAATTTTAGTTGAATTTGTTGATTGGAAAATTTCGCTTAAACCTTTGGCGTGACAATCCAACCAATTTTGTAATTCTTATATCTCAGGAACCACTAATGCAGGTTAGCAAATATCACGAATTTGAAGTTAATAACTTCTTTGCGGTATTAAATTTAAAAAGAACTCGAAAATCGCCTCATTCCTTTTAAAAATGTTATTTGCCGAGAATTTGGCTGGGCATAATAAACCATCCTTTTTGATTAACCTATCTTTTTTTATTTCAGGTTTTTGGGTAAAACGAAAAATGTTAACAGCTTTTTGGTAAAAATGTTGGTTGCCATGCACATTCGATGATTTACCAGTTGCTATAATTCTTGATTAAAGATTATTCAGCTGTGAAAGAACTGGCCCTTATATACTTTGATATTTTTGAAAGAAAAAAATATTGAAACATTTTCTCAAAAGAAAAACAACGTTGAAAGAAAAAAATCATAAGAAACCAATCTTGATAAGGGGAAGAAAGCTTCCCATAAATTTGAATAAATCTCCCACCCACACAAAATATATAAGCTATATAAAGAAGAATATTAAAAAGACAATAATTTTGTTTGAACTAGCTAAAGCAAATTCCAAAGACAGATGCTAAAACCTCCTCTAAAACAAAACTAAACTGAAAACAAAACTCAATCCATATGCCCAATATTATGTCAAGTCACTTGCTTCTTCTGGTTTTATCGATGATAAATGATATCTGGCTTAGATGTGATTTACTTGTTTAGAAGAAAAAAATATGCGGCTTCGATAGTATACTTCTATCTATGTATATGCTGAATAATTTCTAAAAAAGTAAACAACATCTTCGAAGGATTATTTTAAATGTATTTTTACACATGTCACCTCACATCAGGGGCCAAGGCAAATATAGCACCAACAGGCAATGATGAAAATTACACTGTAATAGGCCGATTGCTGTTGAAAATTGAAGGGTGTTTTATTTTGTCCATAGCAAGGTCGAGGGTTAGATTCAATTAGGGTTGTACCAGTAATTTTTTAAGGGGATTATAAAAGGATCAAAATTATACTAAGCAAGTGTAATATAATTTATTGTATTTTTATTAATCATTTTTTTGTTTTGTTTTTTTATTTGGACATGTAACATGTTAGCTACTTTTTTGTACCAATTTTAGTTTGAAAACTCGTTTAAAGCACAACGGCTCTGTAACTGGGAAGTACCCAAATGGTATCCGCCACGCCCTCGACAGCGTAAATGTTCAACAAAAATAATAGCCAACGACAGGGGTCATTTGTTGCCAAACGTTAAAAGGTGGTTGTATTATTTATTGTTTAAACTTGTATTTTTTTTAAATTGACTATTTTTATGTTATCAGACCTGATGATTCTCCTTGGGGATACTTTAAGGGTACCCATCAACTTCCGCGGAAAATCTCACGCGCTAAAGCCGACGAAATCAACCGTAAATTAACCGGAAGAGATAAATGGAAAGAATTCGAAAATAAGACTATCAAATATAAGGAGGAGGATACATTTGAAGAGGTTGAAAATAAACTAAAAGGAAAAAAACTAGATAAATCAAAAGTAAGTCAAATAATATTGTATAGGGATTATTGGAATACCGTGATACGTATACAGCTTTACTTGTTTAAAATTTTAAAAGTTTTGTTAACGTGATCTATTTACAATAATAATCATGATGAGTTTCCTATTTTATTTCATGCGTATTTTTTAGGAAATTATCTTGAAATTCACACAATTTCGGACTTTTTAACGATAGTACACAAAATAGTCGTTTGTAACGAAAAATTATTGTGTGACATATCATTATATTCCAATATGCCCTTCAATGTATTTAAAACCAACCTTCCATTAAATTTCCCACCTAGCAATTAAAATATCCATTTAAAATTTCGTTTACTCAAGAAAATCCCACAAGAATTTTCGATCCTCCGAAATAATACCTATACCGAAGCACTGATAAGATTTGGTTATTGCAAAAAAATATAAAATCCTTATACTATAAAAATATAAATGCTTGTTTAAACAAAAAAACAATTCTTTTCCATTAGTCTTTAGATACGGAATATTTTCCAGGGGATTTAACACCATACGAACAACAACACATCTCTAGAGATCTTCTCTTACAACAAAAATACGAACAAGACAATAGTATCCCAACCCAACCAGAAACAAATGACTTATTTTTAAAACACGAGACCGAAAATCAATTTTTAAACAAAACAGATTACAGTCAATCGGCTTTTCCAATCATAAACAACACCATCACTGACGAAGAAGTTGAGAATAATTTCGAAAAAATGCATCTATCAGTTAATAGGGCCATAACGGAAAAGCCACATGAACGTTCTCCTTCACCAGTCATACCGGCTTATACAAACTTTCAAATGGCTAAAAAAATGCATCAGGATAATTTGGACCATCAGCCGCTACCTGATTGTGTAGCTGATAAAGCATTTCGCAAATTACAAGCCGAGGGAATCGTACATCCTGGTTTGGCTCTGAATATGAATCCAATCGCTACGGGAGTAGGAGTCAAGACCTACAACGCTGGCCCCACTCATTGTACAAAGATGAAGATTTTTCGACCGAAAACTTGTGGTGTTGTTCCAAAGGTCTACAATGATGTGCAATCTAATCATCGTCCATTTTCGTCGATTGATGCAAAGAAAATGGGTTCTATGGATCTGGCAATTTGTTGGGACTATAGGCCAGAAAATCCTGCAGATGAACCTAAGCTTGCTCGACACATAGACGGATCCAATGACTCTGCAGGTCCAGCTGTGTTTACTTTTGTTAAGACACCTCGAACTCCAGAGAAAGTTCAAACTGGACGTTCAGCGGGTGTTTTTACGAGTACTTTTGGAGAACCAGGGTTTTTCGATAAGGATATCATGCGGCGCAAAACAGATTTTGCTCAAGCTAGCCGTTCAGAACCGGTGAAATGTACCTGTGGAACATCTCCAATAGAATTTAAAAACGACAAAAGCAACAGAGCGAAAAGTGTGTCACGCGGCGGAAGCTCCATCACCAAGAATGGTTTCGACCATAAGCAATATCAAAGTTCGCCGAATCTTTCAATGTTTAAAGTCAGTGACTATCCAAAGGAAAATGAAAAACCGTCACGAGAACATTCATGTAGAAAATATGGGCCAAAGAAAAATCGTGAACCACAACCGGGATTTTTTAGGAGAACGGCTAGAATGTGTCATAAGGTCGGACCACAGCCATATCCAGATAAAAATGAAAAAGAAGAATACAAATCAGCTTTTCGAGCAGGTATACCGAAAATCAATGCCGCAGGAACTGTGGTAAGCTCTGATAGCGGATGCAGCTCAATGTCAAGTGGATCTTGTTCAACAACCAATAAAGTTCTAGTCGTTCCAAGACCTCGAAACCCGTACAATAAGAAAAATTATGACATAGAGACATTAGTTCCCCCATTTACAAGCTTAAAAGGTGGAGCAGGACAAGGGGGTTACCCAGAGCATTGGAGACTAGCAAGTGTATATCAACATGCATATAAACCGATTGAGCAACGGAAGAGACCCCTTCTTCAAACAGTCTATAAATAGTTTTTTTTTCTAAATTTTAAAAATTTAAGATTTAATTTAATATCTATGTAATTTGAAGCTGAAAAAAAAAATTTCTAAAAAATCGAAATTTTTTTAATCTGTTCTTATATTTAAAATCCTTATAAAGTAAATTGCTTGTGCAAGGTCTGGTTCTCGCGATATTTCTTTCCAAAGTGATATTACTGAATTTTGATCTAACCTTACAAAATATTTACAACAAAAATGTAAAAGATTTTCGAAAAAAATCATGGACCAAAAAAATAATTTTTTTCAAAAATCTTTCTCTTCTCCAAAAAAAAATGGGAGTGTAATCAAAAAAGCGCGTGGCCAAAAAGATCAGTGAGCAAAAGTAGCGAGAACAAAATGAGTCATAGCGTAAAAGAGGTATGGGGCGTTTATTAAAAGAGGCTTGACCAAAAATGATGTGACCAAAGGAGCGTGACCCAAAAGGGAGAGTAGATAAGAAGGGACGCGGCAAGGGCCTTGATTTTTGAGCAATTTGGTTCATCGCACTAGTACGTTATTTTTACCAGCCTTTCTAGCTTGTTTGTAAGTAAATACTTACTTCGATTTTCTTCAGTGGGGTTGGTCTTATAAGAAACATACATATTATATGCACATAACTCCAAAGTAGTTTCGTTAACCATCAAATAAACACCAAATCAACAATCAATTAACTAAATAATGAGTTAAGTCGAACACCTTAAATTATTTCACAATTTTTTTACTTTTAAAAACACAATTTACTTGACGAAACAGGAATTAAAAAGGTTAAAAAAAGGAGTACCTCGAATGCATTTCGGAATGCTGTCATTCCATCTTCAGCATCACAACTAAATCAAAAAATTGCAGTGTGTGCTTTTGATGAGTCATCTTGAGGTGTTGTGGGTGGTATTATATAAATCGAGAGAACAAGTTCGATTCTATATTACCGTTGTCCAAGTTCATCGAGTTTGTGTCTTTTTGTATGTAAAAACTCTCGTATGCATCGAGTTTTCGGTCGTCGTTTATCTCTTTTACGAGGTGCAAATTATCAATATTTATACATAAAATAATTATTGTTAAGTGCGTGTGCTGCTAAGGCGGATCTATACGGTTGGTTGTTACGTATATATCGTCGCTAAAATGCAGAACTAGTCTAAGTCCAAAATTTCAAAATGAGTTTTTTTTTACATCATATTATGAATATTCCTACGTGCAGTAATTCCTTCAGAATTTAAATAATAGAATAAAATCATAATGTTGAAAGTCAGCATTTTACGCACTAAGGTTCTTCTTGAAAATTTTTGAAAATGTGACTTAGACTAGTTCTGCATTGTAGCGACGATATGTTCTATGTTCTTTGAAACGCGATGTTAGAATTGGTACATATGATACCGCGACACGAATATTTTGTTCATCGAGCTTTCGATTTTGCGAAAACAAAGTTGAGAGTTCATAATAGGTCTGTTTCTTTACTTTTTGGGAAAAGTTTGGGAAAAAGTTCGGGAAAAAGTTTGTGCTCGAGCTTCTGATGTTGTTGTTGTAATTTTTGACCAGAAATGAAAAGTAAGGAAACGCATTTGGGATGTTTCTGATTTGCTTCTGGGTAAACGTCACATTTGAAAACAGAAATTATCAGAAGAAAACAATTTTTTTGAAAATGACCCATTTGGAAGATGTGAAAACGAAAATCAAGGGATTAATAATTCTAATGAAAAAGATAGCAGTGATGACGATATAAATACGAGTACGGGGACTACAATGTTATGAAGCTCTATCAAAAGAACCAGGAGAAATATTTATTGTTATATTTACTGCCATGATTCGTATAATTAATTTATTTATCTTTTAGTTTAGTTTCTTTCTTTAGTTTTTAATTCTTTTAATTTTCAATGACCGTCTTAATGCACACTTATTTGAAAAACTAAAATTGAAATTTTTCGATCAGCTGATTTCTTTTTTGACAAGCAAGAAAAGGCAGTAAGTAAAATGTTCGGGTAGATTCTTGCTGGAGGGGAAATTAAATAAATTAAAAAAAAGTCAAAAGCTCTGGCATTTTCGTGCCAGAAAAAAGTAAAGAAACACATTTTGGGTAGATTTGGGATCCCGTGGGATCCCGCGGGCGAGTAAAGAAACAGACTTAATATATCTTTTAAGCTTTTCGGTATGTTTTTTAATAAGACGATCAATCAAAACTTCGTTATACCCGCTTGTTCGCGCGATTTGTTTTATTATTTTACATTCGTTCATGTAGTTCATTGCCGAAAGATCTAAACTACATAATCGATATACCATAGCATGAAAAGCTGCGTGTTTATGATGTATGCAACAATTTGAGTCGTTTGTTATAGTTCTATTTGTGCTAGTCGGTTTTCGATAAATAGCTAATTCAACTGTTTTATTCTTTCTTTTTAATTCTAAATCAAGGAAAGGTAGAATGACAGCATTCCGAGATGCATTCAAGGTACTCCTTTTTAAACCTTTTTAATTCGTGTTTCGTCAAGTAAATTGTGTTTTTAAAAGTAAAAAAAATTGTGAAATCATTTAAGGTGTTCGACTTAATTCATTTTTTATTAATTCGATTTCACGTCGTTCAAGAACAATAGTTTTATTTAATCAATTAACTTTCAGAGGAATAAATAGGTAGGTACACATTTTTGCTTTATCTGAAGAATAAGTACCTGCCATCTTTCGATTTTACTCATTTACCTACGTCTTTTTGTCCTCTTTTTATAAAATTTCTCATCCAGAAAGCAAAATGCCAAATAAAAACGAATGTTGATAAAAACTAAAGAATTTGGTATTATTTTACGTTCAGTATGTAGGTACAATAAGTTTTGTGTTGACAAATCAATATTTTTAGCAAAGTTAAAATTTTATTTTCAGAAGTTCAGTGCAAGAATATGTCTGTTAACTCATTTACTACCAAGGTCGTTTAAAACTAAAAACCGAAACTTATGGTAACAAAACTTTATTAAATATGATCATAGGATTAGTAATTTTTTTTTTCATTTTTTACAAAAAGTAACTAATATGTTTATAAGGCTGTACCTAAGCAGGTACAGTGGTAAGATATGGGTTCTAATTTTGTGTATGAAATTTTTTGAAGCATAATTTTTCAACGCACAGAGCTATGCCACAAAGTACACAAATCCATCTAACTCGCATGTGGCATTCTCTGCATCAAGGGGCTTATCAAATCTTTTGGGAAAATGAGGCCTTCAGGAACGCCTGCTGAAAATGGAACGTTTTAGCGTTGAGGGTTGAATTGTGTCTTCATAGTGGCGAGCAATATTTCTCTGAAATATAGGTAAATCATCTTGGGAATCCGCCGCGACTTTGTAAAGCTTCCAAGCGTTTACCAGTGTAGAACTTAGCATTGAAGTGAAAAGTGCCCGCCACCACTTTTTCCCCGAATTTTGATTTTATACGCATTTACAGACTGATCGTGTAGGTCAACACCTCCCATACTTTTATTTTAATCCGCAATTTAATTTGGCTGCGGCATAAAAACTTTTTTTTCGCGGTTGGTGACCAGCGTTTCACATAATGTAACGGTTCAACAGCATCAAAGTTTGTGCCCATAGCAAAGACACTGTTACAGTTCCATTTCACAAAAAGAATTCCATTATTGAAGTCGTAGACATGCTCAAAATGACACCTTTTCTCTTTTTTGAAATGTTGGTTATGTTGGGAAGCATAGAGCATAGTTTGATCCAAAATCAATTACGTAATGTCTTTATGGAAAAGCGTTTCAAATATTTCAACTGGAGATTTGATTGTTTTCCAAACCAGTTTTCATATTTATTTATTTACTTCAAAGTTATTGGTGGCAGTCATTGTCATATCTCCGACTCTTTTAGACCAGCTTGGTTGGGATTGAGATTGTCCGGGGATTGAGGCTCTGATTATTGGTAAAGGAATTTCGTCCTCGCTGTCGTATTCCTCGTCCCTAAAAAGAGTTCAATGTTACCTGGGACTTCATTGGAAAATAGTCTCTTTTTAATTTAATGTTGTAATCTGCATCTAGTGGTGTAACTGCATTATCAAATGCGGCATTTTGGTCATCTTCTTCAACTGCATGTCTTCAGATTTTTCCATTGTACCCAAGCGGGTACATCTTACTTCAAAGTTACTAACCCACGGCCGTAGCTAGGACCTAATGTATGGGTAAGCTCCAAGTTTTTTTGGGAGAGCTGGGGCCCTAAGTTGTTTTCAATGCTTATTTTAAGTGGTAATATGTATGAAAGTGGGATCAAATTTTGGTGCTTTCGACTTTTTGCCACAGTATCTTCAACTAGCGCTGTTCTATTTCCGTTTATATGCGTTTGCTAAAGAATTAGCGAGCTGAGATTTTGCGAATTCGAACATTTTTATTGTAGAATTGAGTTACCCCTGAAATTTTTTTTTAATGAAAGTCAAAATATATAGTCTAGAAAAATTAACACCCCTATTATGGTTGTCAATTATCAATTGATAGTTAATAAATATTAAAATTTGGTACAAAAAAGCTTTGCATATAAATATGCAAAGATAAAAGCTCAATTTATAAAAAATCTGATCAACTATAATTATCAATTTTCTGGAAATTCACAACGTTCTACTTTATTCTCAATGATAAAAAGTTGTATTAATTGGGTTTTTTATTATCGATTTTCAAAATTTTGTTCACTATTAATTGATAATTGACAACCGTAGTTAGGGTGTTAATTTTTATTAAAACAGTTGGCATGTGCAATATAACATGGGATGGCTAATAAATCTCGCAAATCAAAATCTCGGAAGTCAAATCTCGCATTTACAAAAACTCACAAAACTAAAATCTCGCAAAAAAAAAAATAAGTAAGTACCTACTAGGAATAAAGTACATACCTAAGAGAAATCTTACCAGCTTTCAGTTAGAGTACCTCATGTTGCCGACATTTGGCCAAATTCATTACTGAGCAGAAAGCTTACGATAAAATGGCAGGAAGGCCTCTAAAATATTGAAGTGATAAGTATCCGTTTTTATCTGACCAAGAACAAATCGAGACTGTTTCAGTATCGACACTTCAAGAATTAAAGTTCCTAAAGAAATTATTTAGGTATTACCAGTGTTATACCCAAGAACTCTAGAACTGGTACCAAAGATACTGAATATTCAGTATTTTTGACGGCCACAAACAATCTATGCATCCACGTAGTCGAGTGATAGTTGTAATTTTAAGGAATTTTGATTTTCAAAATAAAATAAATAATCAAGTGTCTAGTTTAAAACTCAAAACATTTTATTCAAATAATATTTTATAATGCATTAATAATTAATTTAACAAAAATGGACATACCTGTGTTAAATATTTTCTTAAAACTATAGTTGCATAAATAAAACATAGGTGAAAAAATAAAATTTATAATACTGGTGCTAAAGATATATAAAAATTGAAAAAAAAAAATCGATACCTAAAATGGTAAAACGTTTAAAAAATTTTTTTTTCATTTAGAAAAATTATACTGCTCGTTGCTTTTATGAAAAACTGATTTCATAATTTGATTCTTAACATCACGAGTAGATTTCCTTATGCTACTCCTCAAAGAAGTCTTCCTCTCCGCCGTAAGATCTTGCATTTGAATATAATCTGGTTGGCTCATCCTCATATTCGATTTTAGTTTCATTTTCCTTTCGCTTGTATCGATAATTGATACTTCACGAACAGAAGACTCAGCAGATGACATTTCGCCAGGTTCCTTTTGTGGTTTTCGACGTAAACTATGTCTTATTGTTTCCATTAAATTATTTCCAGTTGAATGATGCTCTGATGAGGCAAGGGGCTTCTTTTCCATTTTATCTTCGCTCGATGTTTTGTTGGGATGCATCAATTTTCGAATACTGTTGCGAATAATACTTTTCACTGAAGATTTGAGTTCATTTTCCACTTTTAGATCTGTTACTTGATCCTTCAAAGATTCACTACTATGGTGTTCTATGCTTAGTGGTGATGGGGGAATTGGATCCGGCTTACGATAAGCACGCACAAATGGTGCAGGAGCCTTAAATTCAATAGCAACATCATCATCTTCAGTGTCGTCATAATCTATACCTTCATCATCTGTGAAAGATTCATTGTGTACAGGATCCTTTACGTAAGTTTTGTTGCAAGAAACTATTGCTGTATTAGAATCTATGTCCTGATCTGAAATTTTTTGAACTGGTGGGGTTTCTACATCTTCAAGCCTTAACATACCCTGAGTATTATCTAAAACTGATTTTATATTAGGTGCTTCTGGTGTCTTTGGTTCTTGCGAGTCAGTTTCTTCCTCTTCTTCTTGTGAGTTTTCTTCTATGTCTTCCAATTTTTCGCCAAACGGTCGACAATCATTGTTAATAGTTTTTCTCTGCTTGGCCTCATTTATACTGTTCTCTAATTCCAATTGATAAAGATCGAGCTCTTTTCCTATGTCCATTGTTGTGTCTTCTTCGTTAATATCTGTTAAAATTCTAGAAGTTCTTGTATTCATTGGAGAAAACACCAATTTTTCTGCAAACATCTTTGAAGGAGTAAGGTTATTGAAATCAATTCGACAACCAATGGTTGGCTGAAATGGAATTCCAATTCGTAATGTTGTATTTGCTAAGTCTAAGCCTGGATTTTCAATTCCATTTGACGTGTTGTCGCATATTGTATTATTGCGCTGTATTTCAAATGGATTCCTTACTGAAGTTGTGTCCTGTGTGCGAATGTTAAGTGCTGGATTGACAAAACATTGTGGTTCATTTGCTCTCACTAATTTAGTTGGAGAGTCCCGCTTCACCTAAAAATAAATTTAGTTTATTAAATTCAATGTATGCCTACACATTAAGAATATACTTCTTATCAATTTAGTGTTAAGCTAATTATTTCAATGATGTTTTGAAGAAAACTACTTTATAATATTTTGTCTAGAATTCAGGTAATAATTTCATACATTACATATTTTTTAGAAAATCAAAATCAAAAGAGAAAAAAAGTTAAATACACCTTTTACAAAAATCAAAAGAGACAAAAAATACAATACATCTCTATTGAATACGAAAAACGAGAGAACAAAAATATATTCACCAGGTAAAAGAAAAATAGAATTAATTTTGATTATAAGTACGTGGATCTCTACGAAACTGTGCTTCACCGTTTACACTCCTTAAGTGCCTGGAAAGAGAGTTCCACAATCGGGTGGCGTTAACAAAAAACTGGCGCTCTGATGTTAGACAAGATTAAGAGGATGAATGAGTTGTTGAGATCTGCTAGAGGAACCAAACTGTATCCTGTTAAATAGACTGGATGGTTGCTGTTTGGATTATATTGAATAATAATATAAGTGTTCGAAAGCGCATAAGGTGATCAAAGGAGATGTTATATATCTGCATTGAGAAATTTGACACATGAAGTTATGTGCATATTTTAAACTTATTTACATAAAGCCATATTGGCTTTCGCCATAACTATAATAATCTCATAATCTTCACAAATTTTTAGTTCGGCGCCAACTTTAAAGTGTTTCTACGAAGCCATCTACCATAAAAAAAAGCTACCACAGATTCTCCGACCCGGTTCTTATTTGCTCTTATAAAATATGTATCTAATCAAGCTTTAGTTTCTTCATTATTATAGCTTCGCTGAAACAACATCGAGTTCAATTCGAAGGAACTAAGGCAGGCTATATTTATTTAGTTTATCAGAGCTTCCTATGTCACCTAGACTACGGACACGACGTAGACGCCTATGCATTTTAAATATTGTATAGAAAATCTTTATTAACTGATAAAATAAAAGTCGTAGAATTTCAACGATAGGTACCTACGGCGTGGAAGTCACTAGTCATACAAAAAGAGTACTATTTTGGTCACATATCTAGCATACTTAATGAGAGTATGTTGCATTTAGTTAACCCATGCAACAAAATCCATTGACGAGATCAATGTAGAAGGGAACTAAATATGTCTAGAAAGAATACTCAACGTGAGTGAGATTCAACTAAACTTTAAATTAAATACGATTCCAAGTATAATGTACCTAGTTACCAAAGAGTATTTATAATTACCCAATTTTCTTATTTATAATTTTTGTTTTGATTTTATTAAGCTAATACCACCTTCGACTTCCTTGTTATGTACCCACCTCAAATGGATTAAACTGTTTCTCTGGTATTTCTAGATTTAACCCGGTATTAACAAAACAAGCTTCTTCGAGGTCAGATTTTTTTTTCTTCTTTGGTGGTTTCCGAATAACTTCAAATGGATTACTAGCTTCAGCCTCTGCATTTTGATTCACTAAATCAGCAATTGACTTTACTTCCAAACAAGGATCAGCTCTCGCGAAACGAATTCCATTTTCCTTTCCCAATGGACGTCTTTTACTCGGCGGAAATCGGTTAAATTTCTGAATAATACTTTGGATTTCTTTCTTTGGTGTGGACGAGAAAGCAGCATTTGTAAATGCAGATGATTTATGGTGAGGCGTCTTTGAAGGAGTGGTGTTCAAAGTTAATTCTGTGCGCCCTGAATCGCGTTTTCTTTTACGGGAAGGAGTAATTATTACTTCAAAGGCGTTATTATCAACTGCACATGACATTTTTCAAATAAATATGTTTTTATTCTTTGGTTTATCAGGGAAAATTCAAGATATTAAAATTTTCGTTGTATATTTTTTTTACAAGCAAGGATACTGAAGGATCAACCAAGCAACAGACGAACTGCCATTTTTGAAAAGAAATAAGGAAATAAAAATACAAATTTGTTTTTGAACACCTGCCGTTTAAGAATTTCACCTCGAATTTGTTGAAGGAACATTGTGAATGTGCCCTTTTTTGTATCTGTCACATTATTTATAAGTGTGTTCAAGTTTCTGAGATCTCAGCAGCTGAACAAAATCACTGTTCTCTTTTTTTATAAATTGATTGATTGATTTTATATTTTGATTGCTACAAAAAATTATCATGTCGATTATAGAATCTGCAATTCTCGATCCACAATGATTCGCACTGCAGTGCTCTCTTTTCTCCTTACCCATCTGTCGTGAAAAGAAAAGAGAACACTGTACTTAAAATCACGCGGATCCCGTACTGCGGATTCCATGTCGACATGTATAATAGCCGCGTTTTATTATCTACGGATCTAGATCGGGATCATCTTTTAAAACGTAATACAACAACAAATTTGGATCCTGCTCTGTATCTGGATCTATTTTAAAGATCCGAAAATAAGTTTTAACTCTGGCGAGCAGACGGCTCTTTAGTCGGTAGGGAGTACAAACTGTAGTGTAAAGAAAGAAGACAGTATCTGCATGAAAAATAAACAAACATAAGGAAAAAAGAGATGAGCATACAACACTGTTGTCACTAGCCGTGTTTTATTATCTACGGATCTGGATCGGGATCATCTTTTAACACGTAATACAACAACAAATTTGGATCCTGCTCTGTATCTGGATCTATTTTAAAGATCCGTAAATAAGTTTTAACTCTGGCGAATAGACAGCGCTTTAGTCGGTAGAGAGTACAAACTGTAAAGTAAAGAAAGAAGACAGTATCTACATGAAAAATAAACAAACATAAGAAAAAAAGAGGTGAGCATACAGCACAGTTGTCATTATGGATCCGTATCGTTTTATTTTAATGGGATGACGGCTAATATATCAATAGCCGCGTTTTAATTATCGCCAATAACCCATATGGTTCATCCCGATATAATAAAACGATACGGATCCTAATGAAAACACTGTTGTATGCTCATCTCTTTTTGTCTCATGTTTGTTTATTTTTCATGTAGATACTATCTTTTTTCCTCGCACTGCATTTTATACTCTCTACCGACTGAAGAGCCAACTAACCGCCAGAGTAAGAACTTATTTGCGGTTCCACAAAGCAAACCCCGATAGAAACCTAGATCCAAAATTGTTTTTTGTTATTCCGTGTTAAAAGATAACCCCGACCCAGACCCGTAGATAATAAAACGCGGCTAAAAGGTGGTAGCGATGGAGATGTTTCTGTTTGTAGGGTGTAGGGGTGGTGGTTGTGGAAGTAGTTTCGAAAATGTTGGCATATTTTCCGAAGAGAGCGCTCATAAGTTTTATGAGCGCTCATAAATATCCACATATTAGGCGTTTTTCTTTTTAAGCCCCAAGCGGGGCACAGAGCGGGCTCTGAGCGAATAGAGCTCACTCCGAACAGAGCGTGACCTAAGCGCACCGATCTATTTAAGAAACTCAATTGAGCACTGACCTCTCATATGCTTAGTAATCTGTCAAATTACATGAAAATTGTATGAAGTTAGCCGGGCTCAGCTTTGTGCTCGATGTGCTCGGTCATTTTTTTCCGAGCTTATTGAGCGAGCCTTGGTCGAGCTCTGAGCTAAAAAAGAAATGCAAGTCGAGAGCTCGGAGCGCTCCGAGTTTTCTTTTTGACAGCTCAGTGCCACGCTCGGGGCTAAAAAAGAAAAACGCCTATTATTCATTGGTGAATAGGTTTATGAGGCTCATAAGTTATATGAGTGCTCGGTGAATAACGGCCTTAGTGGCCATTTAGTTAAGTATTCTTAAATATTTAAATTGACTTTTATCTATACTCGTTTTCCCATTGATACTTAACTAAACAACGATTGTGTCATGTATTCTACGAATTGAATACTTTTAGGCTGTTTTTGAAAGCTTCGAAAAAAATTCAAACAAAAAACAAGCTCATTAGCAAATAAGAGAGAAAGAGAAGCAACTATGTAGTCCAAATCAAATGAAATGAAACCAGGACCCATGTTCTGTAACTCGGCGATAACTTTTCGAGGCGATAAACAACGAAAAATGGAACAAAACCCATAGGATTCCTATGAGTTTTGTTCCATTTTTCGCCGTTTCTCGCCTCGAAAAGTTATCGCCGAGTTACAGAACATGGGTCCAGACTCCATTTTGTTTTATGACGGGTTTTTATTTTCACAAATTTCTTTGGTTTTTTTCAGCCGTTTGATATAAATATATCTTTTTTATAATTATTATTCATACCTTCTTTAATTAGAACACAAAAATGAAAATTATACCTACATACATACAGAATATTATGTATATACATATTTTTCTAATAAATACACAAAAACAATTCTCAGATGTCAAAATATATTAAAATTGCTTTAAGTTATCTCTTAACGCCGTGATTGGCGTTTAAGTTAAGAGGCCTTTAAGTAATGGTTCTTTAATGTGAAAATTGATTATAGATACCGATTTCGCACTTAAGAGCTATTTAGAGGTATTTTAAAGTTGAGATGGCTTTATTTATCTTTCACACGAGGAAACTGAGTTTCCAGCAACTTTCAGTTTATAAGTGAGAAGGGCAAGAAGTAAGAGGGGAAAATTAAATCTCCCCGGTCAACTATTTGAGGAGATTTTTTTGACATTCCTCTTCTCATACACAGTTGTGCGTGTTCAACCAAGCTATTTAAAACGAAACAACAGAAAATTTCCACGATTTTGTTTCTTCGTTTGAAAGGTACAAGAGATTTTTAAGGAAATTAAAAGAAAACGTCAAAAAAATCTCCGGCAACTTGATTCCTCGTGTGAAAGGGGACATACGGCTGTAAAAGTTGCTGGAAACTCAGTTTCTTCGTGTGAAAGAGGCCTTAGAAAACTACCGCTTGAATTTTGAAAAACCACAGTACGGAAACAGATCTTATATTTTATGGCCACATATGTGGTGAATTGCGTTTTTTGACATTTCTTTTTTAAATCTATTCGTGAATCGTGAACTTGAAGAAGATATCCATCGAAAAACAAACTTTTAGTCCTCACATTTTTTTCTTATTTCTGTAAATAATTTTCCCATGCCATTAATTATAATATCCGGCTTCCCATCAAGTGGAAAAACCACTCGAGCGAAACAATTACAAGCGTTTCTAACGACAAAAGGCAAGCAGGTGAAATTAATATCGGAAAATGCAGCCATCCCGAAAGCAGGATTCAAGAAGAATGTTTACTATGCTGATTCTCAAAAGGAGAAAATCGTCCGGAGTGATTTGAAGTCAGAAGCTGTAAGACTCTTGAATAAAGACGATGTTGTTATACTGGATGCTGGAAACTATATCAAGGGCATGTATAATAATTCAGAATTAAATAATTATTTTTTCATGTACAATTTATTAGTAAAATGAATTAGATTAGTCTTAGTCTTAATCAAAATATTAATTTGACGGAGTTTTGAATTGAAATACATACATAGTTTTAGTTCCAATCTAACGAACTAGTCAAAGTCATAGAATTGTAGATATTACACTGAAATATGACTTGGTTTATGATTTATTAAAAACGAACTTAATGATTAGAATCGATTTTTAGCTAAGAAAGACCACGGAGTTCACGTTAGATATCAAAATCTTTATATTATTCTTAAGAATCTGTCTAAAGACCCGACAGCGCGTACGCGAAAATGTTATCGCGTACGCGAAATCAGTTTCGCGTACGTGAAACTATAGGATTTGGGGTAGTTGCGAGGTTGGCTTTAACTCCCCTGATTCTTTAAATGCAAAAGAAACTGCATACACCTAACCGCGCACCTACCCCAAATCCTATAGTGAGCCCAAGCAGGGGGGGTTGCAGGGGGGCAGCATGCCCCCCCATACATACCTCACTGTTTATGCGAGGTAATGATGGGTGCTAGCACTGTATTTCTGTAAGCAAGCAAATAAAACATTGAAGTGAGAATCACTCAATTTCGCGTACGCGAAATCATTTTCGCGTACGCGCTGTCGGGTCTTTAGACAGACTCTATTCTTAATTTGGCTATGAAGAATTCTTAAGCAAGAAGAAAAGATCCCATTGACTTTTTTTTTTACTCCTTGCCCCCTGCATTGCACTTTTTTTACCTAATTACGAGTTAACTCTTTAACTCAGGATTGCGAAATACCTGCAAGGAGTTAATGTTCAGAAATTAGATATTTTTATAGCAAACATAAGTTCTTACCCAATCATTAAAACCCATAAAAACCTGGCACGCTATAATAACCGCAATGTGAAGATGATGTTCTTTAAAAAAAAAGAACACATAAATATGTAAATCAATTTTTTCGTCACCCAACCTGAGTTATTTAATACGCTGCTTTGACTTATTTTAAAGAATGAATAATTGCAATTTTTATCGCGTATTTTGTAACTTTTCTTCTAGCCATAAAAACAAACTGTAAAACTAAAATAAACAAATTATTTTTCCGATCGGCTTTCAATACGAGTTGTTTGCATGAAGTTTTAACTATAGCCTCATTCTCAATAAAATCTACAGAATTCCCACGAAGCTCAGTAACATAGAGCACATTATTTAGGATAACGTTTCCGACAGATGACTTTAGGTTAACCGTACCTATCCCGCTAAATAAAACTGATTTGTCATTAGCTAACTGAACCGATTCTGTTCTATCCGTATTTAAATTGTTGAAAAAATGTTGCAACACATGTGTAAAGTGGCCCCACTATCTAGACACCATTCATAAGGTTTTAGCACATTACAATCATCAGTTTGTTGAACTTTCCATCACCAGTGTTCCATGTTGCTAGTTGATCATCTTTTGGTTCCTCAGGTAAACCATTCGAGCCATCAACAAATGACCATAAATCCGCATGCACTAGGACGCTTCTCATTTCTCCATATCTAAAAGTTTTCCCCGCTTAGATTCTCAATCTGATATAAGGAACTCATCCTTTTTTTATTATTTTTACAATAAAATTCCGATAATTTATAAAAATAAGTTACTAAAATAGACTGACCATTTACTATGACCAACTTAGATTTCGACAAATAAAAAAGTCTTAAAAAAATCTTTCTGTTCAATTGCAAACTGGGCCCATAACCTGTTGCAGAAATAACCGTATTAAACGTATAAATGATGTTTACTGTAAAATGTATTGAAAGCGAGTAATATTGTAACATTAATTTTAAAAATAAGTTAGGCAAACAAAAGAAAGTATATACATATATACAAAGTGAACATAGGTTCTGTTAATCTAAAGAGAGAGCATTGTGTTGATAACATTATAGAAAAAAATTACAAAAAATACAGTGGTGCAAATAAATATTTCAACTGTTAAATATTTTTTAAACAACAGGGACCTATTTCACCAAACATTTTTCACTTTGCAACTTTGCACTTTTACTTTACAAATTTTGTTTCACCAAAAGCAAATTTGCAAAGAGGAAATTATTGAATTGAAAAGTTTTCCTCTTTGCAAATTACGTTTCACCACACACAAATTTGCAAAGTAGAAAATTCTTTCTGCAAAGTGAAAAGTTTTGTGTATTTGCAAAGTATTTGGTCTTTTTGTCTCACCAAACAAATAAACTTTGCAAATTATATTAAGAATTTTGAAAAAAATTTTCAGTAATGTGCAAAGAGAAATTTTCATTTGCAAATATGTGTTTCTTTGGAAAAGTTGTCTGAAAATAATTAAAAAAATGAACCGTTTTGAAGAATTTTTTGAGTTTATTTTTTTGAGTTTTGGAAAAAAACTTTTTTTATCACCTTTTTTTGATTTTTTAGAACCGGCACTTCCTAGATCACGAATATACATTTTTGAAGTTGCTAGGTCGTTTAGTTTAGCCGCAAATCAAAAAATGTTTTTTTGGAAAGTTTTGGAAAAAAAATTGTTTTTTTGATTTCAGAGTAATTCCTGAATTTAACTCAGTTCTTCTACCAAAACACGTAGAATAGAAAGGGTGTTAAAATCCTTGGAACCCGCGCAGCGGGCCAGGCCCAGGTACTTTTTTGCAAGAAAATAAATAAAAAGATTAATTTTGAATCATTTACACCAATTTGGTACTACTGTCAATGATTTATTTTCAATGCATATTTGATCTGAATAGATACAATCTCAGATATACTTTGCAACTTTGCAAAATACGAATTCAAATGCAAAGTTCTATTGAAAGTTGGTGAAACACTTTTACTTTACACTTTTCAAAAATAGTCTGAAAAATTGAAAAGTCTTTGCACTTTGCAAATTTTGTGAAACACTGCACTTTTACTTTGCAGGAAATTATTTTTTTTGCAAAGTGAAAAGTGTTTGTTGAAATAGGCCCCAGGTATCCATAGCAAGTTTTTGGCCTCGAGCGCAACATTGTCAAAAATCCAAAACCGTGAAATTTTCTAACTGTAGACCCAATAGTTTTCAAAATCTCAGGTTATTCAACATCATAAACAACCCAGCGAAAAATCAGAACTACCTGATCTGGCGCAAGATAGCCCTGTTATGAGACGACAAGGTTACTGGGACTAAATATGTAGGATTCTGTTTTTTGTATAGTGATAAAACAAGAATTTTCCATCTGCTAAGATATCTATTTTTTGTTCGGACTTTCAACTATTTAAATTTAATTTGAAGGCTATCGCTATGAACTCTTTTGTGCAACGAAAGCAGCTCGCGGAACACAATGCACTCTCTTCTGTGGCATCCAAAAAGATAAAGCCTGGGAATTTAATATTCAACGTACTGAAGAAGAAACGGATCTCACTTCCGATAAAGATTCAAACCTCAATAACTCGAATACACCCTACACGCGGGAAATTTTCGACGCATTGTGTATGCGTTTTGAAGAACCGCACGGCAATTGCCGCTGGGACAAACCATTATTCGTGGTATTTCCTGAAGATGAACTCGACTGTGAGGGCATTTATAGTGCACTCTTTGACTCAGCCCCATTACCTCCAAACATGAGCACACAAAACGTAAGTTTATTTTTAATTTTAATGTCTTTATTTACAAACAAAATTATTATGTATAATGTGAATTTTATATAAACAAAATAATCGTCAGGTTAAATAATTTACATTGATTTACTATACTAATTCCAAGTTATATATTTTTTGATCGATTTTCAGGCTCCTATAAGTGCAACGAATTATCTTTTCGAAATGGATCAGTTGACCCAAAAGATAGTTGCAGATGTTATGTCATCGCGCAAAATAGGGATTTCCGGATCTGTACCAGTAAAGGGTAGCAATATTAAAGTCGATCTGCCGGACAATATTAATGCAATTCAGTTGAACCGATTACGAAGGCAATTTCTTAACTACAGCAAAATGCATTCAACTAGTAGCACTCTGGACAAAGTACCCCAGTTATTTGTTCAGTTTTTGAATTCAAATTGTAACATTTAAAAAAGTGAAAGTGAATAAAACAAAAAAGAAAAAAATATGTGTTTGTGTACAACAACAAAAAAAATAAACGTAAAGCTAATTCATTTTTGGAGGTGTTAATGTTTTACAAAGTTATTTCCTCATTCAATTTTCATATCCCCAGAACTGCCATTTAGCTCAGTATCTTTTGGTGGCATCGTTGTTATACTTGGTTTCCGGCAAACCCAAAAGAGGCTTTCGTATTCGCTCTTCAACATGGATCTAGGATTTTGTGCATATTTTGTACGTACACCAGTCTCACTTTTGATTGTTTCGAAACCGACTGCATCAATTATTGTCATTAGGTCTTCGTGCGTTGGTTCGATGCTGTTTTCTGATTGCATGTCACTGAAGTGATATAACAGAGGGCCCAGGTTCACCCATATTCCACCAGGAACTAGAATTCTGAAAGGAAAATTGGGTTAATACAAGACTAAATACATACATTTACATTAGATATAAATGAATTTAATTATATATATGCATATAAAAAAATGTTTCAGTTTTATATGTTAACCTTCACTTACTCATCTAACCTCTTAAAAAACAACCCTTCAACCATAATATAGTTCTTGCTTCTTTTTATCTCTTTAAGTAGTAATGTTATGAAATATGTGTGTTGTACTTCCTAAAAAAAAAGTTCAATTTCATAAAATGTTCCCATTTTTACATATGGATTAATATTCCCACCTAATGATGGCTTTCTATAGCACCTTATGCAAATGACCCATACAATACAAAATAGCAAACATGTCCCTCATAAAAATTGGTCTATTTTAGTTTGCAGTGATAAAAAATTAAACCAAAGTACCATAATATTTTGTTTTGAAATACAAATTTAATTATTACAAACAAAATTTAAAAACTTAAAAATTCTGAATCAAATATATTATAAATATAAAGCATATGTTCATTTGCAAATAGACTCAAATCATCGCTACCAACGCTTCTGCCACAATTGAATTTTTTAAAAAGCGAAATCGAGATGCCCATTAATGAGACCCAAAATGATAATGCTTTGGGCCGATAGAATTTGCATAGAAGAAACCGAAAAACTTCAGTTCTTGCTATGTTTTTCATCCTGGAATAGCTCTACATACCCGAAATCGGCAAAATTTTTTGAACATGCTTAGGTTTTCTTGGACGTTGAAATAAGTTACTAGTTCCGATCTGGCTACAATATACAAAGCTGCATATAACTCTCCCATCTGGGCAGCTGTTTCACAAACATCTATACACCCAATCGATCGTATCGAAGATAAAGCATTAAGATTGCAAATATCAACTTACAATAGGATGCATGTTAATTACTACTTTTTTTAAATCACTCAGATAGTTTGGTGACTGTTAAACGATATATATTCCTTTTTCTGCAACTCTAATTCACAAAATTACTTAAAGAGACAAGTCACGTAAATAATTATAGACTATTTAACTTACTTATAAATGGTTTCGATAAATTCTACGATATTATTAGCGCAGTCTATAAAGAAACATGTTGCCACACAGTCATATGAATTCGCTATTTCATACACCTATTCGTAAAATATACATTAGCTTATTGGAGAATGGAAAAATAAATTTTCTTTTACCTGCAAAAAATCACCAGCGGTGATCATAATCTCACCTTTCGGTGGTGATTTAAGTGGGCAGACATCTGGAAACTTAATAGGAGCAACTTGATCACATTTTCTTAGATTGTTTACGTACTGATGCACCCATGGATACAGTGTAAACTGATTTTCTATTGTACACCTTAAAGCCAGAAAAAAATACAATACATTTTTTAGACATACATTATATAACAATACTAACTGGTTCAACACAAAATTGGAAGCAATCAACATGAAGTAAGAAAACTCATTGCCTTCGCAGAAGTATCCTCGGCATGCCAGTTCATAAGCCAGTCGCCCGAGACCAGCTCCAGGTACTAAAACTTTAACTTCATTTAGTTCCCTTCAATGCAAAAAATATTTAGTTTTCTTTTTTATATTCAAATTGAATTTATATATTCGTGACGAACTTACATTTTTTCAGGATCAAAAAAGCTCTCAATTGCATCAATAATTGGCTTGTAGGATTGAGAGCGTTCAGGTTCCCCTTCGGCGCTCCAATCGCGTGCGAACTGCTTCAGTGTGGACTGGACCTTTAATAATTTAAAAGGTTCAACGACTGGCTGGTATGTTTATGTAAACGAGAGGAAAGTCACAACACATTGTTTTTGGAATATTTTTTTTTCCATAGAAAATTAAAATCGAAAAGAATCGAGCTGGCTCATATAATGCAACTTTTTTTTTGCTTTTTACTTACATTTTCCATGTCTTGATAACGCACCTTTTGTGCATGTCCATCTTCTTGGTGAACTACTGGACCAGTTGGATATTGACAGAAGAGTTTCTCCACTTCATCTGAGTCACGCAGCATCTTTTGGATAACTTTAAAGTTTTCATCAATACAGTAGCGGACGGCTCCGATGTGGTTCCGATACTTGGCTAACATATTTTGATGACGTTCGTTGAGGGTGTTGAGGTAGTATTCAGTTTTATCAACTCGTGCATATGAATAAGACCTGAAATTATTGTTTTTTTATTTTAAGTGAACGCTCAATGATTGCAAACAGGTAGTGAAAATAAAAGGCTCAGCGAAGAAAAGGTATGTTTTGTATCTTAAATACAAAGAATTTGTTGCTTAAAGTAGTTTTCGGCTATCTCAAACGATTCAGATATTCAGCTCCCAGTAGAGAGACCTTGCGTCAGATCTGGTAGTATTTTGAAAACAGAAACAATTGTACCGTTAACAATCAAACAGAGGCTAAAAAACTTGAACCTGAAACCGAGTAAAAAGCGAAAACATATAATTTCTAGAATATTCAAAATATGTAATTGAATTTTGTTTGATTTATAGAAGTTATTTTTATCAGATTGACTAACAAAAATTATATATGGACTTTTTATATTCGTCCTTTCGAGGATTGTTTTTTTAAGGTATTCTTGTTTGTTAAAAATATGTTGTGGGCATTTTAAAAATTATATTGTTTATATGTACTGACCCCAAACTCAAAACTAAAATAGTTATAACTTCTTTATTAGTTGGTTTTGAATCAAAATTTTTTCACCATCCGATAGCTCTCTTTGATACGCAAATTTCAGCATATCAAACTCCATATTTTTAAAAAAGTGCCTTTAGCGCCGTTTTGATTGTTAACCACACAATTTGAGCTCAATTTGGAACAAAAAACATTTCGCAGTTTCGAGGATTTTTGAAAATGTTGCGTTTGGCCCTCGAGTTTGAAAACTTTGGTTATTCTGTAGGAAATCATCATAATCAACTTATCAAAAAATCAGAACTACAGAATCTGAAGCAATTTGTGATGTATTTAGTTAGTGGGCTGTATCAATAGAATGACTTAAATATGTGTTGAATCCATTAACAACCGGACCTATCCAAAAAGATACGCGAAAAATACAGGTGTATTTGCGGGCGTAAGAGCAAGGCAGAACATTAATTGTTTGCTTATACATGATGGAGTGCCCTTTAATCTTACCTCATACCGACAGATGCAGATATCATCAGTTAGTAGGTCACATAAGATTATGGGAACAGAACGGGGTAACTCTAGAGCTAGTTTGAGTGCTTCTAAAAGTATCGTCGTTTTGAATAACCAAACTCCTGTTCTTTCTTTTATTCCAAAAAACCTTACATATTTCAGATAGCCTAAATTAAGCTACCTACTTCTTATAACAATTAACATAGATTTCTTATATGTGTGCAGAAGTGTCTCTTATAATCTCGAAGAGGTTAATGACCATCAAAGATCAAACAAACACATGTCTT
Source organism: Epistrophe grossulariae (assembly GCA_929447395.1). Taxonomy (NCBI): domain Eukaryota; kingdom Metazoa; phylum Arthropoda; class Insecta; order Diptera; family Syrphidae; genus Epistrophe; species Epistrophe grossulariae. The sequence continues at coordinate 62,964,456 of OV839569.1, forward strand.
TTCAAAAAAGAAAATAACATTATGCATTTTAGAAAAAAAACAAACTTATCAACAAAGCCCGCGCATACAGATGGCAAAATATTATTAATAATTTTTGTAAGCAGATATTCAAATATCAATTTAAAAAGTTTGTCCACATAACTTATTATTCTTATTTATTATTAATAATGTTACCTGTAACATTTTAGAGCTTGAATTATATTGAGGAAATGTCTGCGCTCATCTTCCTCGTCTTCTGGTCGCAGTGGTGGGCTGTAAATTGGCGGCCTGTCGTTCATTATTGAGGTAATTTTATTGTGAGTGTCTTTAATGGGATTAAATAATAAGTTAACAACTATTTTATAACAAACTGCATAAAAGAAGAAAGCAAAGAAAAATAATGACTCTGCTGGTAGAATCAAATCACGGAAAATGCTTGACTTTGACTTGTCAAAACATGACAACTTTGATTGTGGTGCATTCACAATAAGAAAATTATTTAAAGCAGTAGCTCTCAATCTATTAAATAGGGTGTTTTGCATATATAAGAACTTGGTAATAAACGTGTTTTTTCCACTGATCTCTATGACGCTGTTTAGATTGGCAAGATTGAGGCCGGTATCAAAGCAGTTCGTAGGCAAGAGAAGTGTGGGGTGAGGAATCTCGTGATGCAGGAACGCGAAACATTCGCCGACGACAGATTTTTGTTGTTGTTTAGCATTGTGCATTTGTCATATTTTGTGTTATTGTAAATGATTCGCTACGATTTTGCGTTGGTTTGGGAGAGCCTTAAAGGTTCCCCCACGCCAACGCGAATTTTTGTTGGCGACGACTAAAACAACGTCGTCGCCATCGAAAATTTGCGTTGGTGTGGGGGAACCTTAAAGCTAATATTAGGTCTGTTCGCATACTTGCCCGAAACTGCCAGATTAATTTCTTTTATATGAACTTTGGCAGTCTTTCGGGCTAAAAATGGTTAGGTTTGGCAAGTAATCGAACAAAGTTATTATAATCCAGCGAACCGGTTATTTAATTGTGTACACAGAAGCAAAGTAAATTATAACAGTCGTATTTATAAAACTTTTGTCTACTTAGGGCCAGTTGTACAATAGTGGTTCAGCCTCGGTTCAAGATTTTAACTCACCGATTTCGGCGGATTAACTAAGGTTCAACGCTGGTTCAAGTATGTAATAGGTTATTATCACACACTTGAAGAGTAAAACACTGTTGAAACTCAATTAATCCGCCGGAATCGGTGGATAAAAATTGCTGAACCACGGTTTAAATATTTGTACAACTGGCCCTTAGACACTGTCTAACTATTTTCAAATTGGTGGAAATATGCTTTATTTAATAAAAATAAATATCATATTATTCACGGTTAGGATAATCTACTCTTGTGTCTTAGTTAGGCAGCTATAAAACAACAATAAACAAGGTTTTTAAACACATTTTCCAAAGTTGGACAGTTGTCCAAAGTTAGACAACTTTTATAAATAAGAGCATAAATTTCGACGGGCCATATGTTCCCAAGTCGTCGCCAGAGGTTTGGCATAAAGGTTCTCACAAACCAACGCGAAATCGTAGCGAATCATTTACAATAATAAAAAATATGACAAACACACAACGCTAAACAACAACAAAAAACTGTCGTCGACGAATGTTTCGCGTTGGTTTGGGAGAGCCTCAAGTCGTCAATTGTGAATAAATCCATAAACATATCGTGAATGGGCCCATTTTTAAGTTCTAATTCAAATGTCATCCTTAGCAACATGCTGCTTTATTTTTTTGACGTTTATGTTGAAAAATTGCATTCGCAATTCGCAATTCGCATTGCAACTTCAGCAATTTTATTAAACATATTTTTTAATAAACAAATTTTAATATATAATGTCGGAAAATAGGAAAAAAAGATATCGGAAACCAAAGGTTATTGAATTCTGTTACATTAATATAAAAGTGTTGTAACTTATTAAAAATTTTGTCTCCTCATAGACCGAAGAAAAACGAACAGTGATTCTAGCCAAACGCGATCCAGATCGTGGCACTACCAAAGCCTTTGAAGATCATCAACCAATTCAACCGAAGATTTTATTAAAAGCCAAGGACAACAATGAGTCTGTTGGATCGCCAACGACCACCTCAATATCCAATTTAGAGCCACAGAAAACAATAATTATCACAAAAGATTCCATATCAATAGAAGGTGGTGCTCCAGTAACGTCAAACTCAACCGGTCAACCGAACTCCCAAAGTCCGAATAACTCGTCAGCCCAACAACAAAAAGAGGCGACTTCAGACATTCCTATCGTCGAGCCCATTCCGATTATGACTCGCCCGGCAACTGTAATCTCATCTACATCGCAAATAAACTTCAATGCGTCGAAATTTCTAATAAAAAATAATAAGGACTTTCTTGTTGTAGGGGTTGTTGGCAGACAAGGTGTCGGCAAGTCCACTATTATGAATCTGTTGGCCGCGGAGGAGATTAATAGCGAGACATACACGTCCATATTTAAAGAACAAGAGAGTATTTTTCCTATAAAGATTAAACCCAACAAAGGGGCCGCTTGGCCACGCACCGAAAGTATCCACATGTACGTTACGAAAGACAGAATAATCCTCCTCGACAGCCCACCAGTACTATGTAACTCATACAAGAAAGATGAACTGACTAACGAAATGGATGATATGCATAATCTCATCATATTCCTCACAGTTTGTCATCTGGTGATCTTTGTCCAGAATGACAATTTCGACATGAATCTTGTTCGTTTGTTGCAGATGTCTGAAATGACGAAACCCAATCAGGACACAAAACCTTTTGTAGAGGATTACTATCCGAATATCTTATTTGTGAAAAATCGGGCCAAGCGACTGGATTTTTTAAACGTCGAAAAGCAAGTGCAGGACAAGATGCTTAGATTTTGCTTTGCTGAAACTAAACTGAGGATATTCCTTGGTGAAACAGATGAACAGAAGAAGGCATCTTCGTCTATACCAGATGCCGAAAAGATTGTAAATTCATTTATACTACCAGAAATAAATGGTACCTATTGAACTGAACTTCGTTAGGGATAACAGTTTATTTTGTTAATACTTACATACATGTATTCCATTGCAGATAATGAAGCCAGCAGCTTTCATACTGATTTGCAGTCAATTGCAGAGGACTTAAGGCGAAGAGTATTTATGACACCGCGTAATCAAATTTACAACGCTCCTGGTGAGCTTACAGAAGCGATTTGGTTTGAATTACTCACACGGACTGCAAACGAGTGGAATCATTTCTTCTTTAGAACATACAAAGAAGCTCGAATCAATCATTATCAAAATGGAAGTAGTACTGATGCAGAAAATAGTGGATCCTACTTCAGCTGATTCTGAGCAATACATTACAGAATTCAAATCACTCATTTGATGCTATATACCCATACGTTCGATAGGTTTGCCTTTAGGAATTAAATTCAAGGCACCAAGAATTCAATCCGATATGGGTCCAATGAGAAAGGATTTTAATCCCGTAATAGAATACAAATTACAAAAACACAAAATAAAAATAATTAATACAATAATTGAATTTAATTAAATTAAGGGCGTTCGAGATTGGTGTACTATTTTATATTAGAGAAGTTTATAACACTAAACCGATTTTAATAGGAATACAAAATTGTACGTTATTAAAATACTACTAGCCTACTCGTGCGAGAATTCTCGCAACTACATAAAAATAAAATAATAGTTTTTGAACAAATTATTAACATTTTTAAAATAAAATGATTTAATTCGTAAAATCAGCAGGTAATTTCGCTTCGTTTGACACCTCATTTGTCAAAATCGGTGTAGTATGAGAGTCGGAAAGTGAGTCTAGACTATAGAAATAATATATGTATAGGATTTTTGATTTCGATATTCAATGTTCTTGTCTAATATCAAAAACTAGATGCTTAAATTTCTACTAGTTTTTGAGAAAATTGAAAATATCTAAATCAAAAAGTAGTGTTTTTCTCTCCACCAAAAGTTGACCCATTTTAATAATTTGTCATTTAATTAGTTTTTTTTTAATTCAATAGCATCTCCGTTAAATTATATTTCATACAATACCTCATTTTTGAAAATCAAGCAAGAATAGCGAAGCTTGCCGAAACACGAATCTGAACGGCCAATAGACTGGATTTTTGCTAGATTTTCCGTTTTAGAATATTTAAAGCGCTATATTGAAGCTTGTGGTAAACGTAGAAAAATGTTTGATATGTAAAAATGACCGTTTACTTGTCAAGATTATAATAAAATACGAATTTTGAAAATTGGTTGGAAAATGGAAAATATATGGGCCATTTTGTCAAAAACTTACTTTTTTATCTATCAAAGTCTCTAAACCAATAAAATTGTTTGAAAAATGTAAAAGTTTTTAGTTTTTATTACTTGCCGCAAATCAACCTTTTTATAGACACCTCATTTTCCAAGATTGAATCAGTATTTTCCGAGTTATAGTGGATTTTCTGCAGCTGAAACGTCAATTTTCTAATTTTCCTTGCATTTACCTGTAAAATATTTTAGCAGCGTGATTCAACTTAGATGCGGAAAAAAGCTAGAACGTGTAGGTTGGTTCGAGACAAGAAAAAAATCGTATAAGAAGGGGGCCTTATTCCCCGTCGTTTAAGTGGGAGGAGAAATTTTCTAAAAAATGTACATACAATAAAACAAAAAAAATAAAAAAACAACGGCAACACTTACAATAAATCTCTTCTTTCATTTTTTTTTAAATCAGGTTGTTCTAATTAATAGTTTTCGAAAAATTAATGTTCAAACTTAAAAATTGGAAAAAAAATTAAAACAAATTTTTTTCAACGGATTTTATTTCAAAATTTGACGTTATTAAGTACTATTTTTATTTTTCAGTGATTTTATCTATTTTAAGTCTAACTGTGAAAATATATGCTTAAAAGTCTTCTAGTTTTTGGGAAAAATGAAAATAACTAAATCTACTTTAATACATACTTATAGTGGAATTAGAATCTTTAGAAACCAATTTAAACAACGGATTGAGGTCAAGTTAAAGGATTTAAAAAGATTATGGTCCAAATACAACGCATTAAGCTCAAATGTTGACTCACGTCATTTACGCCCATATTATTCACTCGATACATCCAGATTAAAGTTTTAATCCGGATGTAAAGTATACAAATTCAATGTAAATACATTCGGATTTAAGTTTCAATCTGAATGTATCGAGTAAAAATAATATGAGGGAAGCTGAAAATATCTCATAAAAAATAAAACACAAAATGCTATTTCCTTATAATGTAATGAATTTATTCAATGAATTCATATTTCTTTCAATTTTCTTTATTATTATTTACATTATTTAGTTTTATATATCTATTTTACATATCATTTCTTCGGTTTTTTGTGTATTTACGTAAGATTTCCTTTGCTATAACCTATTTATGTTTAATTTTTAATGTTTTTCTTTATTTAAATATTAAATTTAATAACAAACTTCATTATTTTTATAATATGGCGATGAAGGTTTTTTTTAATTTATGTTTAAATAACTACTATAACTACAAATTATTTTTGTTTTTTTTTTATAATAAAAAATATTATTTTTTTTTGTAAAATTAATTTCCAGTCTCTTAGAATTTAAATAAAAAAATTTAAGAATACATTCAGTGATAAAAGTAAATATAATTTGTTAGTGTACATTTATTTTATATCAAATAGCCAGAACTAGGAATTCACAATGAATCAAAAAGAATTATTTTCATGTTTAAGAAAGCTAAACACAGATAAACGTTTAAAGCTGGATTATGTTCGTTCCAAGGACTTTAATTAACATTTTATTTTGAAAGTAAGTGAGTATCAAATGTATTTCTCAATATTAAACGTCGTATACTATTTGTATTTTCAGATGACTTAATTTTCGCTCTTTGTCGCTTTGGGTTACAACTTTTTTAATATATTTTAAGCATCAAAGACACAGTATAAGTACAATTTGTTTGGTATGTTTGTCGACCCCAATCTTTAAAATATGTGCACTAAAACAGAGATAACTGGACGTTGCAATCAAGCCTAATAAAGGGCGTTGGATTTGTTATACACTGAGGAATCTAGATAACAAGCAGCAGTTGATGTCCAGGAACCACAGAATATAAAGGCGATCATAGTTAAACAGTCTCGGTGCAAACAGATATGCAAGTTTTAAGTTGTCACCCTTTGCTACAAAGCCTTTCAAAGAGCACATTTTGTAGTTTTAGGAGGAAATAATTCGTAAATCTTTTAACAAAAAAGTGGAAATTAGAATAAAAGTTCTAGAGATGTAGACTAAAACTCGTTTAATATTTTTTTTGAGTTGAATGGCGCTTTTTTAAAAATGTAGGTATGTAATTATTTTTCTTTTAACACCGTCCTCACTTTAAACTCCGGATTTTTCAGTTATTGAAAATGAGTCAGAAATATGTAACTCCTTCATCTCTGGAAAATGTTTTCGCATACTTCACTAACTATTACCTTAATTTTTGATAAGAATTTTAAATTAACTCTTTTTAAAAACTTTTTTGTATAAATTTCTTTCTACATTCAAAATTTTGTTTTTTCTGGTCTATCGAATTGACTCAACGAATTGATTTTAATCGTTTTTTTAACATCCTTTTTATGGCTTTCGATTTAAATGGCAAACATAATGATAGCGACCAACAAATAAACGACCGACTTTGAATTTGTTAAAAAAAAAACTAATAGCCCGCACTAAGTTTGTAGTTTCAAGTTAAAATCAAATTAATTGACTACTAACTTCCAAAAATAAAAATAATCTATGTCTTTTCAGTCAATTGATTTACTGCGACAAAATACAATTGAGTAAACGAATCTTTTGAAAACTGTTGTTAGAATTTAGATTTTTCGGAATAGATCTTAAGAGTTTTAAGTGACAAGGCAGCTCTTGACAAAGAAAACGGTAATACCCAAAAGTTCATAATCGTTATTGTAGATACAGAGACACCAATTTAAAAATCATGTAAAAAATAAATCTTCTTAACAATCCTTTTCTTTTGGATTAAAACTGCAACAAAAAGGGTTCAAAATTAATCATTTTAAAATAAGTCGGAAATATGGGTTTTCATGCGCAGGCAATAAATTGCGTACTCATACATCAAAGAGATGTGAAAAACCTCATGATCGTTTTTCCGTCATAAGTTCATCGCTCTCTTACGAATACTTTTTAAGTGGTGTTATTTTACTCTTAAGTATATACATAACATATAAGTATGTATGTATAGATAATTGTTTTTATTTTGTTTTAATGTTAAATCTTTTTATTTTGAAATTCCGTTACTTAATTTGTATATAAGCGTTTTTTATTCTCGTTCGTACTTATTCTAGAATTTTTTTTAATGTTTTATCAAAATGAATTTTTTACTATGAAAGGACATCTGTGTGTTTCCATTGATTTTTTTTCAAACATTTTTTGAATTATTGGGTATTCAACAAATATACATTTAAAGGCTAAAATTGGGTTTTTTTTTCTTAAAATCTATTTATGTATTTCATTAATTTATTTAATTTCTATGTTATTTCTTTTTTTGTTTAATTGTTAATAATATTTTTATGTATATAATTTAATTTCATATATAAATCGACTAAAACGCTTAAATATTACAAAATTCAACATCACTAACAACAGTTCATGTTATTTTTCTTGCTTTTATAAAGTGTTTTCATATTTTTTAATTTAAATTTTTGAGAATTGTATTTATTTAGTACCTACAATTAAAATTGTGTATTTCTTGGGGTTCGTTTTTGTATTACTTAGGTTATTTGGTATATTTTTGCGTAAACTACAATTTAAAATATGCAATTATTCGTTTGTTTAACAGTTTTTTATTTTTTTTCATTTTCTAATTTTATTTGTTTTTTTTTTTTTTGTTTTTTTAATTTTAATTTATTATATTTTTTTTATTTTTTTTATAATAATATATATTTGAGTAAAATATAATTATACTTTTCATGGAAAGTGACAAAAATAAATCGACAACATTTGCCAAGTAAATTTATTTGTTAGATTTGTTTTCGTCTTTATTTGGAGGTGTTAACGATTTTTTAATTATTAATTTTAATTCATAAATTTTTGCGACCGAAATTTGTGACTATATAAAGTTTGATGGAAAATTTGTCAAGTTTTTAAAAATATAGATTTTTTTGTAATATGTGGTGAAAAATAAAACAATTTAAGGAAACCGTAGTTATGTTTCAATTAAATCAGGATAAGTATACTATAATTTAGTTTGAACTTTCATGCACGAGAAGTAAAAAAAATGTATACTAGTCTCTAGCAGATCTAAGACTTTCGAAAGTTCAGTTGTAATGAATTCTAATATTACCATTGAGAGGCACGAAAAATGCTTGAACTTGTTTTCTTATATATTAAATAAATATCTATGGAAATAGATTTCAACATATTTAATTATTCTATCAATGGTTTCTAACCAAATGTCTAAAAATTTATTTGAAAACGAAACCTAAAAAGTTGTTAAGTTGTTCCAGGTCCTGTTCATGTTCAGAATTGTGAATTTTGAAAAATGGGTTTTGGAAAATTATGGTATTTTAATTAAAAATCGAATACCGAAGATATAAATTTTCCTGATGAAAAACAAAAAGTTAACGAGGGATAATTGTCCTTGTCTTGGATTCCAAACTGATCTGATATTAATTTCACGATGGCGGTATACTTTTAAAAATTTACCCGATTTGCCATTCTTTGCCTGTTTAACTTAGCCGCAAATATATTCAACAACTCAATGTGTGAACGCTTCTGGTTTCCATTAATGAATCAATGACAGAAGTATTTTTTTTTTTGAGATTGAAAAGGTGGACTTTTAAAGTTTAAAAGAAATATCGGATCCGACGTGTTCCAGGTTGTGGACTTACATAACTTACTTATTTTTTTTTTACAAAAGTAGAAAATAAGAAATTAACTGTTATTAATTTTGTTGTTTTTGTATGTTTGTACATATTTTTGGCAGTCAAAATTTGCTATGTTTAATTTTAATATTGAGGAAAGAAGAGAGAATCTTTTAAATGCATTGGAATGTATTTTTTTTATATTAATTTATTTGAGTTGCATTTATACCTTTTAGTATGTATATTTTGCTTTCTATTTAAATTGAGCTATATTTACTTTTTTTTCTCCTAACTTTTTATTTTTAAGTTGCTTTTCTGTACATTGTGAAAAATTGTTTTTTTATTTTATTTAATTATATTTTAATGTATGGTAAGGTTTGTTTCAATTTGATTTTGTTTTGTTTTGATTTTCTGTAGTTATCTAAATAAAAACTATTTTCATTTGTTTTGTTATTTGTTTTGAGATTTAAATAAATGAAAGGATGTAATAATATTCACAGATTTATTCTAAGACAAGATTATTTGAGATTTTTGTTCATCGATAAAAATATTGATTTGAGGGTTAATAATTTGTTCGTTAAAACGAAAAAGAAAAACCAAAGACATGACATTAAAAATGATTTCTGAATTATATTCTATTTCGATTTTCATATTTGAATTGGATTTTTAGTAATTTTTTTTATGTTAAAACTCCTCAATCTTATAATTCTCTGTTGTAATTTGTTTTTAAACAGCCTATAGTATAGTCAATAGTGCTATATAGCCTAGCAGTATAGTGAATTTAAAGACAGTATTGGTATCAATTAAGGCATGTACTAGTTATTTCCATTTTTGAATAAAAATATTGAGCGCAGCCCATAGTAAAATAATGTTTACACAATAATATCAGAAATCTGTTTTAATGCCACGGATTCGAATGTGGAGCCATAAAATCACAATAGAACTGGAATATTTTCCCAAATGTTTGTATGCTTTAAACTTTGTTATATCCAGGGATGAGGGCGCAATAAATTCATTCTTAAAACAGAATCTATTAGCGTCGGGATTCTACAATCGACATTTAGCGATTAGAATGTGAACATTTGCGCGAAACTCAGCTGAATTTCAATTGCGGTTCTGTGAAAGGGATGAATATATGCATCATATCTTTAAAGACAGGCTCATAGAATAAAAAAAGAAAATGTATCATTATTAAATTATAGAACCTTTATGAACATAATTTATCGTTAACTGAGTTTTCAACAATTTCCAACAAAAACTATCAGAAGATCACTTCGTGAGTTGGAAATATTTATGACCAATGAATACTCTTTGATAATCCTTTTTATGAAATCATTAAACCATATATACTCTGGATTCTGTGATAGAAGTTAATATAAAACTGATCTTTAGAATCCACACAGTTGCAATCGTTGTGGAAATTCTACTACAAATCCCAAAAATTATTATACATGATTAATCGTGTGTTTAATAATTTATAAATAATTGATCTCGATTGGATTCCTTTGAAAATTTTGAGGATTTTGTAATGGAATTTTACGATTACAACGTTTCCTATGAATAAGGTGGTGATATTTTTTTGTAACTTATTGTAATATTGTAATCTACAGTTATTTTTTTGAGAACTTTGTATTGTATATTTGTGTATTTTTGTTTGATTTAGTTTCGCTTTGCTTCACTTTTTTTTCGGTTTATTGACGTCACAAAAATTTATTTCGCTTCGAATTAATAATAAAAAATCCCTAGCAACATCTTCTTGTTGTGTATCCTGAATCCTGATATACTAAAAGTGTTTTACTGATGGTGTTTTGTGTAGAGTAGTGTCTTTTTTATTATTACCTCTGCCGCCTACCAGAAGTAGGAGGAAATTTTTATGACGTCTCTAAAAATCATACTTTGAAAGTTTTCTCTCTGCGATGCTGTCGCTGCACTCCATTTGAGGCTAGATTACCGTTACTAGCGTGCTGCTGTTGTTGTTGCAAGATTTGTTGACTTTGCTTGATGGTGGCTGCAACATTGGAACGATGATGTTGCTGCTGTTGTTTCAACAGCCGGACCTCGTAGTCTCGCGCATCGGCAACGTCGAATGTCGCCGAACGCTGTGTCTTGGGATAGTAATCGTACTCGTGGTCGTCGCAACTAGGATGGTTGGTTGGCGGGGCATGGTACGATAAGGAACGTTTACTAGACTTTGAATGTTGCCGATGCTGGTGATGATTCGAAGAAGACGACGAATGGGACTGCGCTGCGGCTGGTGGAGCAGAGGTGGACGACGATTTTCCAGCTGGACATCGTCGTGCTACATCAACGCCACCGCCGCAGCAGGCACACTCCTACAATTCAGTAACGGAGTAAAGATCGTTGTTGGCGTGGGAACCGCCACGTTTTAGAGATCGATAGTAGGCATTTTGTTGTTGCGGGTCATAATGGTTTTTGCTACTACTTTGGTGATGATATCCAGATGAGGAATTCACATTGCTGTGATGCGATGAGGCTGTGGAGATGACGTTTGAGGGCTGACGGTGAGACGAAGATGACGACTGCTGTTGGTATTGCGGGTAGTGTTGTTCTTGTTGTTGGTGCTTCGAGCTGGTTTTATACTGCTCCATGTACGACATTCCTGACGAAGATTTATTAGTGCTCTCTAGACTTTCGCTTCGTCGGAATCGTTCTGGTGGTTGGTGCGCCACGTTTTGGCCGCCACGATCATAGCCGAAAGTGCTATGTGTTGATGGGTGCTGCTGTTGTTGTTGCTGGCGTAGGCTTGAGGATTTTGGAGGCAGGGTTTGCGGATTTGCATTGGAATGTCGTGTGGACGACCGATCTTCTTTATGGCGATTCTTGGGTGGAAGGGTCGGTGGAGTAATCTTGTTGTTTTGTTGCGGTTGCTGGCTTTGTATTGTATAGGACTGAGAATTGTTTAGTAAATCCGAGCTTCGAGCGCTTGAGATTTGAAGTTTTTGTGAATTGGGTCGCTGTAGAGAGCGGTATGAATTCAGATTCGCAGCACAAAGAGGCTGCTGAGAGATCTTCGTTGAATGCTGTTGCTGATGTTGCGGGATATCGGGCAGCGGTTGATTGACTATTGAATTTTGTTGTTTCATCTGTTGCCTAGATTGTGGTTGCTGGTGTTGCTGTTGCGATTGTTGTTGTTGTTGGTGCGATAGCTGTTGCTGCTGTGGTTGCTGCATCAAGGAGGTAACATTTTGATTTGGTTGGCTAGGTGGTGGTGGCCGATAGGGCACTGTTTCAATGCTATACACCGAAGGCAGTGGTTGCTGCTGTAATTGTTGTTGTTGTTGCTGTTGTTGTTGCTGTTGTTGTTGCTGTTGTTGTTGCTGTTGTTGCTGCTGCTGTAACTGCTGCTGTTGTTGTTGCAGCTGCTGCTGTTGCTGTTGTTGATTATGGTATTGTTGCAGTTGCTGTTGACGTTCACTCTCCTTCTTAGCGGCTGCTGCAGCAATCGAGCTACCCACACCTGTCGTACCTGGAATGTCTGTGAATGTGTTCGTTGTCGGAGTCTTCTTATAAGGTGGGATGCAATCTGGTTGATTGCAATAATCCTTGGAAACAGTTGCAATGCTAGGTGTCTTAGCACTTCGCAAATTTGGACTAGGACTCGTTACGCCTTTGAGTGACCCACCATACCTACCCACATGACGCAATGTGGCACACTTGTTTGTTGTTGCTGCTGCCATAATATTCAAATTATTACTTCCCCGCACCGCCTTTGGACCTATGCTTATGTATTTCGGATCAAAGCGATTAAAACTATTATTAGTTACGTCGCGGGGATCTTTGGTGTCGCCATTTTCGTCTAGTTTATTGATGCTGCCGCCGAAGCCGTCAGTTGTTTTGCAGATTGTATGAGCAGTTGATGTGGTTGATTTGATGGATGAAGCTGATGAACGAGGTAATGTAGCTGATGCGAAGATGTTCTTCATTGACGAACTGCTGCCTGCATTTAAGTTGCAGGCAAGCGATTCTCAGTAAAAGTCATTTGATTCGAGTGTTTTACACTGTTTGCTAAGGGTGGCATATTTGCCATTATTTGGGCCGGCTAGATATGCCGATTGTTGAGATGGTAACCGACCCAATGTGTGGTGTCCACTCCTGTGAATAAAATAAAAAGTATTAAAAGAAATATTAATATTTCGAGAAAAAAAAACACCTAGCGATTATTATTATCAAGTCAACCGAAATTCGTCCAAATAGTGTGGATGTGATTGCTTTTACACGATTCTTATAATAATCAAAGATATTTTTTAAGGCTTAGTAATACTCAGTTCAAAATGTCTATTGTCTAATTGGTCCTTTGTTCATAATGTATTCGTATTGTAAAAATTGTCTCCAGAATAATGTTGACAAAGATGCTACATATATCACTGCAACACGGAGGTAATCTTACCTCCGAAAATGTATGAAATTAAAAACACAGAAAAAAAAGGAAGAGTTGTCTCAAAAGTTCATAACCCAAATGCTAAGCTCAATGTTTGTTGTTCTTATGAAAGAAAGAAACTAAAGGAAAATTATGTATTAGTCGCAAATAAATTTTATTCAAAAACCCATCAACGAATTCCATTTTATTTATGTTCTCATTGTTTAACTTTTAATTAAGTTTCTTATTGCATACAAATTGATAATATTATGGATAACAATTCCATCAACGACCAACATAATTTGCAATTATTTATTAAAATTTATATAAGAACTGAACAAAAGGACGTTTTGCATATAAATAGGATAAAGAACAGGCGGATGTTTGCGTTAAAAGCAAATAGGAAATAAATAAAAGCAATGCAAGCAAACCAATGGTTAAAAATACATAAATACGTTGAAAAGACGAGTTGTCTAACTTGCATCAAAAGAAAAGTACAGGGAAAACTCTCTTAGGCGGATAGCGTCTAGGACAAAAAATATTTTAAAGGAATTGTTAAAATAAGTGAAATTATCCAATTTATATGAGTTATATCACCATCAAAAAGAGGTTCATCTCTGGTATATTATATTATACATTCTGCATAGGCTGCTTAAATTACTTTTGTCCAAATGTATATTGCATAGTAGTTGTTGTAGAATCTTGAAGCGAAAATCAGTTTTTGTATGGAGACTTGTGCAATTTTGTTTGTTTTTTTTTTCTCCTGTAATATCTGCGAAAGTGGACTCAGCAGTTTTACGTATTTAGCCGACGATATTATATTATTGGGTTATTCACAATTTTCTAGGTAAAGTTGTCTTTATTATGTTTTAGAATTTGCTTGAATTAATCCAAATTTTGTAGATGCATTATAAGAACAAATAAAATGAAGTAACGCTTGAATTCGTTTTTTAGACTGTGAAATTAAAAACTTAAGACGTTTTCACACTAACTGTGTTCAGTTAATAAAATATAAAATATCGATTATTCTTAATAGAAAGAGCTTGCAAATGCAGAAATGAAAAGAATAAAACTTGGAATATTATACTGTCCATGAAGATAAAAATTGATAGGAAAGAACCTAATGTATAATTTATAATAAGCATGTGATAGAAATAGGAAATTAAAAATATTTCCTATTAAGTTTTTGTCTGGACTTCCTGTTTGATGCTCCTAATGATTTGAGCCTGTTGGGTCCAGATAAAGAGCTGGAGTTAATTTCGGTTGTATTTCCAAGGAAAATAAAGAAAAATGTGGAAAATGCTCTAGAAATTAAATACAATGGCGTAAGCAATGACTTTCTATTGGAAAACAATGGAAAGATAACACATTTAGTAATTTCTCTGAGCGTGCGTCGTGGGAAAATATGCATAGATATATTATCATGGAATTATACAATAATATATTGTTTAGGGAAATGACAATTTTTTCAATTCCAATGCTATTCTTTAACAAGGTACCGATCAAAATATCCCATTCTAAGTTAAACAATTACCTATATCTTCAAAATAAAAAAATTATGAATTAGATAACTATTATTATTATTTATTGTATTATTCATACTAGATTGTCAATTTATCAGACTTGACCATTCTTTATTCCGTCAATTTCATTGAATTTTTGAACAACAACAACAACAACAACAACTTAAAGGTGCTACCACCAATTATTTATACGAATTAATTTATAATTCGTTTTAATTAATTATTTTTGGCTGGAGACATAGCTGTTTCAAGGGGTGCCAAGCCCTATCATCAGTCTTCTTATTAGTGGTGCTGAGCTTTAATCCAATTTTACTATGAAAAACTTTCTACATGCACACCATAGGAATCGAACACACGCATATCAGATTAGCTCAGTCTTAGAAGTCGAATGCACTACGCATTCCACTGCTTAAGACCACTGACGTCACAAGTCGAGATGTGTTGTTTGTTTGTTTATCAAATGCATTTGGGGGATCAGCATTTTTCTAATTCTAATGAATTACATAATTGTCTCTAAAAAGTTTCTCTGATAATTTCAAAATATGATTAAAACTTTATATCAATTAAAAATCTCAATTTCGTGAGATTTAGGTATCATAGCACTATCTATCTTTTTTTTGTTTCTCTACTAGCATTATTGATACTTAAAATTATAAATTTTCTAAACAAGCAAAATATAAATATATATTTACACATTTAAACTTTAACTATATATACAAGATTAAATTCCACTGCAAACTTAAGTTTCAGGCATATCTAACACAAACTTATTAAAATAAAAACAAATTATTAAAAAAGCAAACATTATTATTAATTATGCCGATTATGTAACTCACAATATTTTACTACCAGCTAATCGACTAGATTTGCAATGCGCATTCGTTTTCATTTCACTTTTTGAATTCGTAGAATGAGTTTTCGATTTCCCAACAACTTTACAATTTTCTTTAAAGAACTTGAGAAGAATAGAGCATTTCACTGCGAATCTTAGTATTGTGAAGTCCATAACCGAAATGAATATAAATTTAATTGAGAAACTAACAAAATCAATAGGTTTTTTTTAATTTCAATTATAAATTAACTAAGATTTTTTGAAATAAACGGTATTGGGCATAATAAGAACATTTTAAAAATTCATACTAATAACTTTTATTATTTTGTATGTTCGTTTTTTCTTGTTCAGATTGTGTATCACCGCTCTTGTCATAGATATACGTCCAAGAATTTGGAAACTAAGCAAATATGGCAAATAAATAAAATAAACACTTATTAAATATTATTGAGTTATCTCTTAGAACGCAACTTGTTTTTTTTTAAATAAAACATGAAAAAATAGAAAAAGAGCAAATCTTTTAGCAAAATGATGAAATCTTTTTACTCATTGTAAATTTTTGTCTTAAAATTAATTTAACAGCTCCTGATTAAAAAAAGGAACAATCGTTTCCTCTTCGTCTACACAGCTTCTACAAAAATTGTTTGAAAATACACCAAGCCGCGTGACGTGCTTGGCCTTCTTCAGGAATGTGTTCTCTAGACAGGAGCATTATTGGAACAAAATCCTACAGTGATAGAGAATTTTTTTTTTCGAATTTGATTTCTGTATAGCTAAAAATGACACCCACATTAAATATAGAATTAAAAATTAAAATGTGCTTTTAAGTTCTTATTTATGACCCTCTCTGTTAAAACTTTTTCAAAAAAATGTTAATGTTGACGAACCGGTTGCGCGAAAGTGGTTGAGAGCTTGAAATATTTTTAGCTGCTCACTTGGGCGCATACGTAATATTTGTTTAATAAAATTTGAAATAAAATTGTTCAGCATAGTGATGTATACAAATGAAAAAATAACCACTCAACTAGCAAAAAAAAATGTCTATTAAAAGTTTACATTGAATGAGAAAATAACTTAGTGAACAAAAAGGAAAAAAATTTAAATGTGCACATTTTATGTATGTTTATGTATATTGATGATGATAACTGGTGTTTGTTTGCAAATCCCTGGTTAGTTTGTGCTTGTTTGATAAAAATAAAATGAAGAACTGAATATTAATAAATAAATAAACTCATAAATAATAAAATAAATAAACGAAAAAAAAAATAAATACAAGCCATGCCTTGTGCCATGCACCACAACATCATAACCGGGTGGCGGTGATGAGTTTCCATCACCACCTCCACCAGTGTTAGGGGAAGTAGTTGTTGTGTATGCCAACCCTGATCTCAATCCAGCGGTTCCGTTTCGATGATGGTGTCCACCGGTTACACCCACACCACCGCTCGCACTCAAAGTGCCACTGTGCGCCTGTTGATGGTGCAGTAAAGTTCGATTAATGGTCCCTGTGCCAGCCGGAAGGGTGGGTGATATTGTTGCGTTTGGCGCCGACGATATCGGGAAAAGGGGTGTTGTTTCGGATTTATCTGCCTCCATAGGTGGCCTGAAATGTATAAAAATGTGTATTTATTTGATGTTGCTTATGCTAAATAAAAGAGTTTAATTTTTATAGATTAACCTCTTTGATAAATATATCCAGGCGTGTGAATCAGCATATACAAGAATTGTGAGCAAGAATGATGTCAGTAAGCCAGCCACCATCATTAGACTCAGACCAAGAAGTCCTCCACCACATAAGCCCCTTAGGGCATCCGCATAGTGTTTGTCTATGGACCGACGATCCAGCGTCGCCGACAAAACACTCAAATTTCGTTTGGTTTCCTCCAGGTCGTTGTTCATTCGGTCGAGTGTGTGACGGATGTCGATACGTGGAGAGACATCTTGGCTCATCCTGTTTACGGTCGACAACAAACAAAAAATAGACAAAATAATAGGTTAAAATGATGGGCCCTGCTGATGTATTTAAATATGTACAAACCTTGATACTAGGCTAACAGAATCTCTAGCACGTTCGACTAAATCTCTGGACTCGTTCAAACGTAGAATGAAACGATTTCTAAGGGTGCCGCAATTTAAGAAGTAGACGTACGGGCTCCGCTGCAAAAAGAGATATAAACGAACATGAATTAAAAAAATATATATGGAGAATGTACACAAGAAAATAAATAGAAATTGGAAAGAGGGCTTATTAAGCGTAAAAAAGGTATAAATATACTGTCAAGATAGTTATTGGAATATATTATTCGAGTATCAACTATTGAAATTTTGGTTTTTGAAGATTTTTCAGTGCAGGTCGTCCGGAAACTATTAGTATTAACGGACACTATTAAAATTTTAATTAACATTTCATAAAGAATTAAATTTTCTTTTCTCAGTGGCCTAGGAATGAAGGTCTTTTTTATTTTGCCAAAATATACCTATTCCTACCGAGGTAAGTACATATTATTATGTATGTATATTATTTCTACAAAACTCGGAAAAGTAGACTCCAATGTCAATATTTGCAAATTTTAACCCAGATCCAAGAGCAATGCCCTGTTGTGTACATTAAATGTCCATATCTCGTCAGCACACTGCAAAAACAAAATTAATATAGTATACGCTCACATCTTTACAATTTTTCTTTCAAAAATTCGCTTGCAAGGAAAAAAAAAACCACATGCATTCCTATAAAAATCCCTTTGGAAATATATGCTGGTAGGAAGAGAGAAGCAGGAAAACATATACGATGACGACGACGCGAAGATGAGATACCTTCTGCATGCATTGTATACCTATGATATATGCAAATGAATAATGTCGAAAATGTTTTACAGAACACTGAAAAAAGTGTTCGTTATGTAATTTAACATTAATCAGAGAGTATAAATGATGTCCAAAATACACAGACTGCCACTATACAAAAAAAAATAAAAATACAAAAAATAAGGAGCTAAAGTGAAAAAGTAAGGACAGCATTATACATATTATATTATCTACTGCTACTGAAGAGCCAGAACACAAAAAAGGATGTAGGTAAGCAAGTTCCGGGATTACCCTCATATTCGTAAAGGGTAATGTTGTGTGAGTTGTTTTCGTTTAGTATTGTTTTTTTGTCCTTTTGAAACTGATGTAAAATTTCAATACCTATAAAATTTTAGAAATACATATAATAAAAATTAAAATTTTACTTAAGCATTCGAACATGAATGTGTCAAAAGAACAACATAGCTTTATTTTTTTAAATTTGATGTTGGACGGTTTAAAAATATTGCTTTAAAAAAAGACGAATCGGACTACCTTAAATAAAGTTACAATATTCTTAGAAGTAGGTACATATATACGTTGAATATTTCTTTAAAAAGGTCAGTTAAAATCAAGTTTTGTCATTAGGTTTGTTCGATGTTCTCTGCCCCAGGGAGACCTGGGGAATGTCAGTCAACTGTCAAAAAACTCAGGGCTGCTCGGGATTTTATTTTACATCGTGCTACAAATTTCACCATCTGATTTTTTCGTTCATTTCACTGTATCATAGAATGTTGTATATTTTGGAATTTTATCTATAATTACAAATAAATAAAAAAAAATTATCAACAAAATATCTCATATTTACCAAGAAACTTATCATCAACCCTTGTTTTTGCCTGAATGCAAATAGCTGATTTGAATTTTGGCAGCTCTCAATTCTTGCCTCAAGAAAAAGCCTGAGCTCGCCCAAACACTCATCGAACACAGTACAAATAACCTAGGGTGAACAAAGTGCTGCATAAAACGCTTCAAAGTGAGTTCAGGACGACCCAGGGCTGACATCGAACAAACCTATACTATCGATCTAATTTATGATTAAGTTCAATTGTCCTTGATTGTATCGTCAGAATTTTTACTACACAAACGATTGATTAAGACTCGTTAGAAGTTGGATTTGTCGCGCTCGGGGATCTATCTAAAGCTATCCGGATAGGTTGGTGTTGTTGTAATCCCTTGTGACAAAAAAGCAAATGCAAAAACACCCAACCTATCTGAAAATAATAAAAAAGAAACACCACAAAAGCACAAAGAAGACGGAGCAATAACACATTTTTCCAACCTCAGCAATTTCGTCTACTCCGGCCACCACCACATATGTACGTCCACAGCCAACGGGCTTGAAAATCGCATCGTTTAAAAGTAGTGCCTTAACGTCCTACCGAAATGTATTTGTCCCCTTTCACAATTTTCTCTACCTTATACCTATTGTTCCTTTCTCCTAAAATCGTTCACCGGGGCTATTTTTTTTACTAAACATAGTACATTTAATCCGTGCCTTTCTCCCCAAAGAACTGAAAGTTTGTGGAAACTGAGTTCCTCGTGTGAAAGGTATCTAAACTTTGTTTCGAGTTTAACGATGATCAACACCCACAGTACACAAATCTAAGGTAATATATTGTGCAGGTTGTCAAAGTTGAAAGTGTCAATAAATTAAAATTGGCTGTTCGAGTACCCACAGGAATTCAGCACGCATCATTAGAAACAAAAACAAAATATTGAAATTAGACAAGTAAAGGGGCACTGGATCCACCATTATACCACCATAATACCTCGATTTTGACAGATGCACAGAACAGAACAAAAATGAAACGCTAATGATATTACCTTTAATATGTGAATGAACTGTGATCAACACCTCCTGAATCTTGTGTCAAATAAACTAAAAGTTGAAACATTAGGAATGGGCGGGTTCAATAAAAATCGCTTTACATCTGAATTTTTAGATTTTTGAATTTATGTCGTTGAACGCAAAAAAAAAATCAGAAATTTCAGTCGAAAGTCTTTGTGTCAAATTCCTGCATTTACCTATAAGATTTACATATAAGCGAAATAAATTACATTCGTAAATTAAAAATTGAGCATGGGTAGTTGTGAGGATGAAATTATTTGTAACTAAATCAGTAGCAGGTTTTATTGATTTCATTAAAAGTCTTTTTATTGATACGTATGGCCTACAAAAATATAGAAAAACTTTCCTAACATCAATATAAAAAATTGTTGATTTTAAAATCCACTAAACAATAATCAAAAAGTTCGTTCATTTACATAAATATTGAATTTTCTTGACGAAAACTAAAAAAATCAACCACCAACAAGACAAAAGTTATAAAGTTCAACTTTTATGTGCAGTTCTTCAGCTGATTTGGCACTTCTCCCACCACAAACAACTTTCATCTGAATTTTCAGAAAATTCAGATGAAACGTAACTAAAAGTCATCTAACTTTTTATGACACCTGGCCAATCACAAGCTCTAAAAATTCAGAATTCTGAAAATTCAGATGTAAAACGTAATGCATTGAACGTACCCAATGTCTTACAAAATAATATGAACTCTAATATCAATTTGAAGAAAGTGGAGTTCTTTCGTGGGACAAGATACCCCCATCAATTGGACGCTCAAAGATTTTTTTATTTGGACACGGAACTTGCCGTCACTCCCAGGAAGTGAGGAAGAGATAAAAACTTTAAATTTTATGGGGTTTTCCATTGGTAAAATAAATCAATTTATTTTTGATTTGGATCTCTAATAGTGTTTTCGTTTGGTCGTCCGGAAGCATCCGGAATGCTTTTTAATTCGTTCGTTTTTAAATGACAGTTTTTCTTCTGAAAAGAAGAGAAAATTGATCCTGGATTTGAAGAAAGAATCAAAAGCACTGCGAAAGAAAGCAAGAGCTTGGCAGTTTTCACCAAAATTCATCTAAATGAGTTTAAACTATATGATATTAGAGCTGTATACAGTTGTTAAAGAAGGAGGTTTTATAAAAACCTGTTTATAATAACAATGCCTGGTCCTTGCCAAACATTCCCAACTTTGAACAAAAGTTGTATTTGGATTTAGTGCACATCAGATTTTTGGTAAAAAAATCGATGAGATAAACTGCGTCCAAGTGAGATCGCCTCAAAAACAAAAAAAAAATAAATATTCCTGAATCATACATGACATGATGTTGAAGAATCGGTGGTGAGATCATTGATAGGAAAACAATATTAAACAATAAAAATACTATTTTAAAGATAGAATAAATTTAGCATATTATGTTATTAGCATCATCACTCCAAAAAGTTTCGTGTATACTTATGGCTACAATACGGAGTAGGTACCAAATACATATTCCTTGCCCACTTTTATTTAAAATTTAAACTGACTTTACACTGCTGCCCCAACGGTCCACTTTGAAAACTCTGACGAGAACTTAAATTTATTAGTCTCCATGGTTCTATGTCATCTTGGGTAGGTATAGGTACCTCTGCTTTGAGAGCGCGTTGCATATATTATAATCCCTTAAATGGAAATTAATTTCATAAATCGATAGATATAGTTTACCATCCTCCCGTGACACACTTTCAGTCCTGGTTATAGGGTCTTCCTTATATTTTTTTGTATATTTTTTCTTTCACAGCACCCGGGTGGTACATGATCCATGGAATTGGATAAGCAAGCAACCCACTTGGAAGGGAGTTTAATTCTCTGAGCACACATTCATTCGTTATACACACTCATGCACATGCGATTGATATTTGCACTTGAAGGAAGAGGGGCATGTGTGTAGTGTATATATAGGAAATGTGCATTGAAAAAATTGAAGGCACATCTTCCGTTGGCGTTGCAGAGTTGGCGCTGCCGGATACAGACATTTTTGCAAACCGATAACCTCAAAGCCATGTAATAAATTTCTCTGAACTGAAAGAGCTCTGTCCTCACATGTCTTTTCTATATTTTTCGAAAGAATGGCGCTCCAATCAAAAATTATTGTTGACAGTTGGTTAGTTTGGGAAAGAAAACGGAAACGAGAATCTGAATTAGTATAGTGGATGTGAATCTGTACA
Organism: Epistrophe grossulariae; assembly: GCA_929447395.1. Lineage (NCBI taxonomy): Eukaryota > Metazoa > Arthropoda > Insecta > Diptera > Syrphidae > Epistrophe > Epistrophe grossulariae. The sequence goes on from OV839569.1 coordinate 62,986,964, forward strand.
TGGGATGGTTCTTATAAACAACTGTCGACGAAAGGCGTTATCATCACGTTTTGGGTTTAAATCCAATATCAATACTCCGACTATCTCATGGTTTTGTGGAATAGTTTTTAAAAGATTAAAAAGAAAAAAACTTACCATTCCAACTTGGCGGCACATATATTCGTGCGGTCGCATACAAAAGTCACCGGCTGCTACCGATGATGCCAAATAAATACCGGATAACAGCCAACATATTATTATACAAAATAAACCGGAAACACTGAAGAATATTAAAGCACATCGTGAACGTCTCGCTACACCTATAACTAAGATGGTACATAAAAGTAAAAGCAGAGTTAGAAAACCGAGTGTTGCTGGCCAACGTATTGACTCGTAGAATTCGCCTAGCTGAAAAGTATTAACAAAAAAAAAATAAAAATAAAATAGGTACAAAATTGCAAGTTCATTTTAACTTACATGTAGAACACCTTTGAGTGAGGTGTCATTTTCAGTTCCTTTCGTTTTCATAAAATATAGAACCATGTTGTCTAAGCTGGTTACGGCTCGGGAGGTATTATCACGCACCAAACGACATGTATCTAGCAGGATTGTAACAGCTGTTTGATTGTATTTAGATTTGTCAATTTGTTCTTCCAGATTGTAGCTTTGGACTTTGGTCTCAAGATTAATTTTAATGGATTCAGTCTAAAAAAAAAAACAAATAAATAATTTGTTGAAGAAATGTTGATTAAGTTGCAAACTAAAAAATCGAATAGAAATACATTGAACAAAACCTTAAACTTCTTTTAAGTGAGCTTTTTCTTTGCTTTTTGTAAAGACAACACTTTTCACCAAAATCAAAAGACTTTTATTTCAGTGATTCATACTTTCGTGATTTTATGTGACCATTTTATTTTCTTATCATACAACCTTATGGTTGACATCAACTTTGTTTCATTGGAAATTATAGCTATAAAGATACCTCAGCAATGCTAATTTTAATCAAACTATTCTTATTCTTTTGTTTTAAATTCAGGACTGTTTTCCTTTTATGCCTAGAGAATAGACATAACGCGAAATGTCTGGTGGATGGTATGACGATTTTTCATTTTTTTTAAATTTCTTAAATTTATTTTGGCATTTTAACATTTGGTTAGTTTATATTTTTGAGATCTTAGAGATATCAACAATCTCACAAATACAAACAGGATTCCTCAGTTTATGTGTCAAATGCTGAGGATACAGAATTTTGGGTTCGGCTGCTTAGCAAGCATAATAGGCCTGTTCGTTTACCTGCCCAGAACTCCCACATTCCACTTGTTTTTTTTTGTGACAGTCTTTTGGACTAAAAATGGAAGTTAACGAACAACAACATTACATTAAAATTTCGCCTTTTTGACTTTATGAATTATGTTTTGACGTATTTCTAGATGTCGCTGGAAGAAACTTAATTTAATAGAAAATCAGATCTCAGCTACATGAACAGCATTCTTCAGAAAAAATTTCCGTTTTACTGTCAAATACAAACATGTCTAATAGTTCTTTTTTTTAATTAGTCACTTTATATTTCAGAGTCCTCACTACTTCTGTGCCGTCAAAAATTGAGCAGACGATTCAAAAGTTTTTTTTTCCTCTGAAACTTGACAACAAAACTGAGAAATTTTGCTGAGGAATCCTGTTTATATACTTGTAAAATTGCTGACATCTCCGAGATCTCTGAACTATAAACTGACCAAATTAAAAAGAAAGAATCTAAATTTTTGAATTTTTCGATCACCCATGATAATTCTTCTTTTGAAAAGATAAGACAAGAATTCTGGATTTAATTTCAGAATTCAAAACCAGAAGCTCTCTTAATGTTCCCGGAATACTTGTTTTCTCTTTTAAATAATAATCGAACATACTCAACTGGCAATTCAAGACTCTCGTTGGTTACAAAAAAATGCAAGTATAACGATTATTTATTTTTCAACTAGTGAATTCATATTAAAAAAAAAAATACCTATTACAACTGTCATTCTAACTTAAACCACTTGTGTCACGTCATAACTAAATTTACACAAAATTGAAATGTAAAAGATTACGACATAATTGCCAGAGATCCAAGTTTGTCGCCGGTCGACTGACTTTTTACACATTAACCGTCCTTTATCCTTGTCCTTGTCCATATACATATACGTCAGTGCCATTTTTTTTGTATTCATTGTTTTTCTTTCTTTCTTGAGTGCATCCTATTTTAGCTATCTCGCTACTCCTGTAAGCGGATATACATGAGCTTATTATAAGACTCTAATAGTTCTCCATCCGCCAAAACTCCTCCCCCACATGATAAGTTTTTTTTTTCATTTTTTTTTGTCCCTTGTTATCATTTGAGTAACTCTGCAGGACACACAGGCGACACATTAAGTCACACAGACAATGCGCCTGGAATGCAAGAGCGAGTCATGTACGTGAGGTGGACTGGTGCGACGCGACCGACGTGGATATGGGTGGCCTTTTGAAAATAATGACGGCAATTTGCTATATTTCATTAGGGGATAACAAACGTTTATACACGTCTCACTGTGCAGTGCGAGTGACATTGTTGTGTTTGGTTGCATTTTCCGAATGCAATACGCCATGCTAGTCACGTAAGTTCACATCATAGCTATATATGAATATTATGAAGCTAATTCGTTAAAGGACTAACTGTCAGGTTGTGGGTGCCGCTTATATAGTTTATAAGGATAGTTCCATATCACCCACAATATACCTACCACCCAAAAACTTCTAAGGATTTTGTTTGCAATTGCAATGATGAATGAGTTTTACTGTATGTACCTACCTATGTATGTATGTGAGTGTGTTTAAATGCACTTTGACGGGAATTTATTAAAAGGAATTTAGAGTAGCTGTAATGGAATTCAATCCAATTCCCTCGACTGCAACTGCAATTCTCTCTCTACGAATGAAACAAAGCGGCTTGTGATCTCATATACAATTTGAAGCAGTAGGTCGTATCTTAAGTTCATTTTGAGTATACATATGTATCATTATACAAAGCATAATAATTTATATCTACATATATCTCTTTCTGTCCTCAGCGTATAGCGATCCACGACGACGATGAAGAAGACAAACTCTTAAAACTCAATTTTTCAAAAAGAAATCCTTCAAAAGCTACAGAAATAAACTTTTTCCAAGAAAATCTTTGGCATTCATTTGCTTTTTTTACTTAAGGGATATTATATAGGATTAAAGAGTCTTAAGTAGTCTTTTGACAGTTTTTTTTTTCCATCATTAGTCTAATTAAGTTTTTGGAAAATTATATGAACAATTTTGAGCAATGTAAGTATAAATATATTATCATGTCAAGCATCATCACTTTTTGAAGAGAGTTAAACGAGAGTTAAATAAAGCTTTAAGCGTCTCGATATGGAAATTTAAAAGTGTGAGCAATAGTTATTAGCAGATGTTTTTGGCGCAGAGTTGAATAAACATTGACATGGATAGAAAAACGAACGGAGAGAGCGAAGATCCCCATGGCTTCCATCCATGATCACATATCAACATGAAGCAACTTGTGACGACGATATCCAACATTTCTAACTAAAACTTATAATATAGGTGTGTCTTTTTTTCAAACAAACAACGAAAACGAGGATAAGCGACGCCATCACAGAAACAAAATGGAGTTTTGATACAAACTATCGAGAACAAGTATGTATTCACGCCGGGAATACAGCTTTTCTAATTGCCTATCGGATATTCTACAATTCGTTCGAAATTTTAATTGGGAATTGGAATTTCGAAATTGGAAATTGATGTTCTGCATTTCGTTTCGTTCCATTTTCTGAATGAATTCCATCCACTTTGTTTATGCTTTGAAAAAGTGGTGCAGTTGCGGTTAGTTTTGTATTTCTTGATGCAAAATATAAGCAAAATATTAGTATTTTTTTTGAGAACATACGAAAATAAGAATAAACAATTCATAAGTACTCGAGCTATATCAGCTATATTAGATTTTTCTTGCAGTCTATTTTTTTTTTAGATTTTCGTTACTTTTTTCCTTTAAAAATGCTAAGCCAATAATTTTGTATCCAATTTCATCCGCAGTCTAATTTCACTTTTCAAAATAATTAGAAATGGATGTACATTTGACAGTTCGAAGAAATTGCGATATTTTCGAAAACGAACGAATTGTAAAACATGGAATTTCGAGTGAAACTGAACTCGATTTTGTTCGAAATGGAAAACATGGGCATTTTTCCTAAAAGAAATAATCTAAAAAAAAAAATGCATCAGTAAGTTAGCACAACTTGGCGAAGCCCTTTAATATACATTAGGTCGTCCTGATACGATGGTTTGGTATAGGTATCTGCTCATTTTATACAAGTGAGGTTTTCATAATCTTCATTTCATATTTTTATCCCAGGCAGGTATATGTATATCCTATATAGCGGAATGTTATACTCTATTTTCTCTATTGGCTATGTCAATTTAACCAAGCCATATTTGAATGAGTTAAAGATGAAAAGGAGTATATCTACTTCTACTCCTTTTTTTTGCTTTCTTCGTTCTGAAAAAGAAAACAAAAAAAACAAACCCATACCAAAAGAACCCGGATGAGATAAAGAGGATAGAAAACTTTCAATTGTGGAATGTGATTTCCATCAGGTTTCCTACCAAAGAATCCTGAAAACTTATGGAGTTTTGTTTTTTTAATTCGACTTGACTGGAGAAGGGTTGCAAAACTAAAGAAGAGTATTATTTGCAAATGGAAATTTAAAGGTGACATATCTTTGGGTACTTGAAAAAAAAAATAAAGCAAACCAACCATCTGCAGGAAAAATATTTAAATGCAGAGCAGAGGTTTGAAATAATTTTGTTTGTTTTTTTTTTTAAAGCTAAAGTTTTCCACATAATCTTAATGGGATTTGAATTGGACCTGCAATTAAGTTTATTTTCTTGCGGGGATGTATTAGTTTTGAAAGTTCAAAAATTATTATTTGAAATTTATATGAAAAATAAAATGTGCGGTTTAGGGTAAATCTTCTTCGTAGAACTACATATAGAAGCATATTCCCAAGTTTTCATAGACGTTGATATTAATATAACCAAGAATTGAATACTATATTCGAATTTATTGAGGATAGGAATATTTTGTTTTGAATTATTTAAGTCGAAAACTATTCAGCAGATCGATTTTATAGACCAATTCTGGGAAGTACCAATAAACTGCAAGGCGTGAATCATCAATTTTTAATCGACTTCAAAGCCGCATAATATGATTCATCCTCAAGAGCTCTATATGATCTGCTTTATAAAAAATGGAAAAGTTGTCATGTTTTTTATTTTTATATTTTTTAAATTTTGAAATTCAAACTTAATTTTTGGATCAAGCAATAAACCGTTGATTGAGAGAAATGTATATTATATCAACGAGACTTTAGTTCATAGTTGTATTGCGTTAAGTAATTTAATCATTCATTAAATAAAACAATAAATATTAGCCAAGTTATAACTGTTTTAATACAATTCCAAAATCAGTCCAAAGTATTTTTGTACAATGAAAAAATAAAAATAAAATCAAGAAAAAATCTGTTTCAAGTGGACTGGAAGAACCATACTTGAGAGATGTCATCACTTTAAACGTCAAAAGTTTTATCAGAGAAATGGAAATAAATTTTTAAATAAAAATCATAAACATTAAATCAATTCAATAAGATGTCATCTCGTAACGATAAAGTATCCTTCGTCTACAGGAAGACGTAGACGACAAACACCGGCAAAAAAGGCAAAGAGTAAAAAAAATATATCGCAAGTAAAAATGAAGACGAAGAATTCAACATTTCCCACCTCAATTTCCGGCAAACTAGTCGAATGTTCATTTAATTAGAGGTTGACAAGCACAGTTTAGCTAATGACGATAACGAAGCAAAATTGCATTCGTTTTCTGAATAATAAAGTTGGGGAAACATTGTGATTCACCATTTTCTCCTTGAAACTAAAAAAATTTAAACACCCTTAATCACCACAATGCTACGGCCGGCGGTGTCGGATTGACCAAAAGGAGGAATCGAAATAAGAAAATTAATTTTTCTAAGAAACTGTGAGCAAAAAATACATTCGAGTAAGTACTGATGAATTAATCATACAACTTTGAAAATCGATATACATATATATAGAGAGTAATCAAGGGTTTTAGAAGGATTTGGGGAAAGTTACAACACAGGGGCGAATTGCAAAGCGGTTTTTTGAGTTGCCAAAAGAATTCTGTGATACTGTTAGTTTTTACGTTACATAATATTTATATTAATATTTATGTGTATATGTACAATAAAAAAGACAATATTTTCTATTGCTTTGATTTTCCTTCCTCGTATACTCATATTTATATTCATGTTCATGTTCATGTTCATGTTCATGTTCATGTTCATGTTCATGTTCATGTTCATGTTCATGTTCATGTTCATGTTCATATTCATATTCATATTCATATTCATATTCATATTCATATTCATATTCATATTCATATTTATATTCATATTCATATTCATATTCATATTCATATTCATATTCATATTCATATTCATATTCATATTCATATTCATATTCATATTCATATTCATATTCATATTCATATTCATATTCATATTCATATTCATATTCATATTCATATTCATATTCATATTCATATTCATATTCATATTCATATTCATATTCATATTCATATTCATATTCATATTCATATTCATATTCATATTCATATTCATATTCATATTCATATTCATATTCATATTCATATTCATATTCATATTCATATTCATATTCATATTCATATTCATATTCATATTCATATTCATATTCATATTCATATTCATATTCATATTCATATTCATATTCATATTCATATTCATATTCATATTCATATTCATATTCATATTCATATTCATATTCATATTCATATTCATATTCATATTCATATTCATATTCATATTCATATTCATATTCATATTCATATTCATATTCATATTCATATTCATATTCATATTCATATTCATATTCATATTCATATTCATATTCATATTCATATTCATATTCATATTCATATTCATATTCATATTCATATTCATATTCATATTCATATTCATATTCATATTCATATTCATATTCATATTCATATTCATATTCATATTCATATTCATATTCATATTCATATTCATATTCATATTCATTTTCTTAGAGGTGTGGGTTCGGGCCCCAATCTAGGCAGCATTCTTTTATTCATTTCCTCAGTATCAACTGGTCGCCAACCGTGGGATTTATTGAGATAAATTAACACCTTATTTCTCAGTCCACTGTACCAACAAAAATTCTTTCCTGTTCTTCTATTCCTTCTTACTAGTGCCGTGCAATTGAGGTTGCAATTAAAAGATCTTAGGTCTCACAGGCATATACTTAAAATTATTGTTATTCATATTCATTTTCTTTTCGGCCACAGTAAAAATAAGAAGAGCCCCAATCCCTTTATGACGGCACTGACATTATCTTTCGTCCGAATAAAGCTTCTAGAATTATTGTAAATTGAACTCAAACTGGGGGATATAACAGGTACGTCCGAAGTAACTCCTTTTGCCTACTTCTATATTTTGTATATAAGTGTGTGTATGTATGACTATATGGAGACTGTTTTACTACGGTGAGGGTTCAGGCTTCAATGTTGTGCAAGTTAGTTCTAAAACAACAATAGCTATATGAAAAAGAATAAAGCAATGAAACAACACCTACCTTGAACAGTAATGCCAAGGGAGAAGGTCATATAAAAGCTCCCTTTTTTACGAAATAGAATGTGCTTAATTAGAATTTAGCATGTTGCCAATTAAACGGTCAGTTTGGAGCATTGAATCATTAAAAACCTCTTTGTGAAAGTTCCTTTCTAAAGAAGGTACTCAAAAAAATTTTACATTGTGTTTCGAGAGAACGAGTGAATATAAAATAGAGACTTTATATTTTAGAAGAACAGAAAATAAACATTATTATTTTCTTGTTTTGTTAAATAATGAATGATGACCTCATTACCAAAGAGTGTCTTTTGGCAAAATATAAATTTTAGGTTATTTAATTAATAATATAATAAATATTATAGCAATATTTGAATGATATATTTGTATTTTTCCATAGAATCTATAAATATAGGATAAATCCAATATTTACACTGAAAGTAAAATTAAATAATAAGCAAATTCTATATTATGAAGTATGATTTTTTAAGAGATTTCATTTTTAAGTTGGCAACCTTTCCAGGGGTAAATTACATTTTGGAATTCCAGATTGCGTTTCATTCGAGCCATGTATCCGAAATCATGTTACTAAAATCATTTATTTTAGAACCTAAACGAATACTTTTGAGTCCTATACGAGCAAGTATATATAGAACGCAACGGAATACCACAAGGAAGCGTTCTAGGGTCAACGTTGTATCTTTTATGTACATAAGGGACATTCAGATGAACAACAATGATACACTTTATCATTCATTATACCTTTTTTTTTTTCGTTTAACGTTATTTTTATTAGTGCATAACATACCTACTTACATATATAGACTTTAATTTTATACAGTCCTTATTATATTGAGAATATACAATATTCATAAAACACTCCTGTTTTGGGTTGTCATAAAGTGATTTTTATTACCAGTAATTAAATGGAACGGGTGGGGGTGCGTGAAGGACATATATTTTTAGACAAGGACAGTAGGTATTTGAATTTATAAAATAAGCTTCGAAGGTATAGCCATTATTATATTTGAAATGACAATATTGTTTTGCTCTTAATTTAAATGATAAATGAGGAAATATGCTGGCTCATAAATAAATTAAAAAAAGGAATTGGTATACTAAATTTAGATCGTTAGCATAATTTGTGTCGCCTTGACCTGTTTTTGTTTTTAAATTAATCATGATTCCTAATTTGGCACACGGAAATCGTTAGATATTTTGTTATATAAGAGTCTTAATACAAAATTAAAAGGGTATAAACCATAACTAAACATAATATGTGATTTCTTTGTTCAAGAGTAGAGAATTTTTTATATTCCATGTTAGAATGTGCCATAATGATTCACCTTAATTCATATAAGTACAATTCTTGAAGATAATAAACAAAGTAAGGGTATAAATACCGTTTTAGTTCTTCCATTTAAAAATAATGCCTTTGGACAAAGCGAGATATGTATGTATCTTAGAAAGCTTTCAATTTATCAAAAAATTGTAGTGGGACACTCAACTGAGATATATATTTCTCTCAATCAAAAATAATAGTACATGATACTGTTTATAGAGAAATATCAAAACATTCAGCTACGCACTTATAATCTGGTATTTTCCTCTAGTTAAATGGATAGAACACTCCAAAAACCTATGGGAAAAATCCTTCTGATTATTCTGCTCGTAAATTTTTGTCCAAGTACTCTGCACTTTAAATGAAACTAAAGGAAATAAATGGATAGGAGATTTTATCGAAGGTTTTACTTTATACAGTGAAATAACATCAATTTACCGTTCTCTAAGGAACATAAGGCTGAAGTAACAAATTGCACTGAAACCTATCAGCCCTATTCTGGCAAACTTCACTGATACCTCACAATTCACAACAACTTCACAAGGTGAGTAAAAATTGATTTTCCGAGTTTTTCGTATTCTGGTAGCAGCGTCACAATTTGTGGGCCTCACAATAACAATAGAGTAGCTTTGAGTAGCTCAAAACATATAAGTTTGACATTTCACAAACACGAAAAAAAAATTATTCAATGGGTGCGTTTAACAAAAATTAAAAACTTAACAATCAAATAAAAAATTCATCTTGCCGTGGTCAGTTTTTTTTAAGTTTCTTGTGAGTATTGTCTGAGAATACCGAAACTGTTAAATCATAACTTGTGACGTGACCCCTCACAACGGCAGAATAGAGCTGTACATACAAATATATGGTTAACGCAGAGAAGATTTGCTTGCAGTGAAAGTATGTAGTCCAAAATGATGTTGAAAACTGCGCATTGACAAGGCTTTCACTTGTCAATTGATAAGTCCAAGTGAGATCGGTGCCCGGATGAAAAGGCAATTTTTGTGAACTAAACTCCGTTTAAAAATATTTTGATTCAATAATTCGGGGCAAGTCCAATTTAATAGTTCTAAGGTTATACTTGGCAGATTTATTCAAAAATCTTGGGATATTTCTGATAGATGACACACAATGCATTACTTTAAAATTTTGATTTGCACCTAGAGTAAGTTTGTCATTTGAGCCCTGAATTTACCCTGGGATTGCTTCAAAGCATTTCATGAACAACCTGCATTTACCATGTCCAGCAAATTCTTTCTTTTTGAGAACCAGTGTCGCCCTGCACTAGTTCTGAAGTAGATCTAGGTTTTTGCTGTGGCGAGTTGAGGTAACGAAAAAACTGTCAAAGTGACGTGAGTTGTGATTTGTGAAGCATTTCTTTTGTTCTGAATTCGAGTGAGGTTATTGTTTATTTTTGTGAAGTGAAAAATTTTAAGAAGTGCAAAATTTTTTTAAAATGAAATTTTTTGAAAATGTAAATTCTGAGATAGGTAAGACAAATTTTTTGAAAAATGTCAAAAATTTTGTAAAATGTTAAAATTTTTTAAAAATGTAAAAAAATTTTAAAAATGTAAACAAATTTTAAAAAATGAAAATTTTTGAAAAAAGTCTAAAATTTTAAGAAAAGCCAAACATTTTGAAAATTGTTGAAAAAGTGAAAAAATTTTAAAGTATAATTTTGAAAAAAGTCATATTGACATTTTTTTTCTTATTTAAACGGTTCGTCAATGGATCTTCAATATTTCCCACGTTATAAAATAAAATTCGCAATCGAATCAAAAATTAAATTTAGAATTTTTCACGAGAGAACGAATCAAATTTTATCGCTGAAATGAAGAAAATGTCCAAAATTCAGTTGGGCAAACCCAGAGATGGCCAACTTTTTCATTTTTAGAATATCAAAAGTTGAGTCAAGTAAGATAATTTCGAGTGAATAAATGCAATTTGCGAAGTTGACAATAAAAATACCCAATTTGTGTTCAACTTTGAATAAATAAAATCGGCATTAATCTTTCAGTAAGCCCACCACAAGTGCAGAGGACGAGTCCACTCGAACCACTGCAAACATGCCATTAGAAATGACGCCATGAACGTGCTTTGTTTCGTATGGCGACCATAACGAAATCTCTGGTTTGATGAAAAGTACCGCTATCATCAAAAGAAGGAATATCAAAATATCGTGGATTCGGGCAATACGTGACGATGGAAAAGTAAAACTTCGAAGTAGATAAGGACTCATACAAGAGATTAATTGTCCCAGCCCAGCTATGTATATAAGACAGAAGCTTGAGTTTTCTATTATTGCAAAAATATCCTGAGGGTGTTTTTCTGAGTGCGTAGAAAGACAATAGAGATTTTAGTGCGAAGTGCTCTAACATTTATTAAGATACAAATTTTGCAAGATTGGTGGATGGTTTTGTGTTACTTGAGGCATTACTGTATGAGGGTTACGAGCAATTTCGAAACTATGGTCAAGGGGATCTTCAATTTCCATACAAATTTTAGCGGGAATCGGAGGGGATATTTTAAGTTTCGTTAAGAGCGTCAATACAAAAATTCACGCAAACTTTTATATGTTCCTAGACTATAATTATTTATTTCAACCGCATCTTAGGAACTCATAGTATTTATTCCCATTTAGAACAACAACAATACTTATTCTGTATGTAAATATACGTCTGTTCTTAAATACTTTCCCACAAAAACCCGCCATATACGCTATAGGTACTCATTTTTAATACAAATTTAATGCAGCACTATAACTTTATAGTTGTGTTTGGTTTGCATCCTTATAACCATCATATCATAACCTAAAGTAGAATTTTAAGATTTCGAAAAATTCCATGAATTTATAAGTCTTAACAAAAACTAACAGCGGAAGACATTCCACAAGCTAATTTGCACCTCATCACTATGGTACTTAGGTATATGGACCTAGAAAAAACTTTTAATAGCAAACAAAACAAAAAACAAACAAACCTCAGGATGTCATAATACAATCGAGAAAATATATCCATCAGCTATATAGTGAACACCCTTCTTGTCTTCCTGTTGCCCGGCTTAAGGTAAATCTTCTTTTCTATCCTAAATGTGTGCCACCATTTCTTTTGTCCCTGATAATGTCGCCCCATGTGTTTGTAGATTTTTTTTCTATACAAATATAAATTTTGTTCATTCCTCTATATACCTATACTCTCGTCATCATCTCGACATCTCATGCTCATCTATGTTCGTTCGCCATTGAGTGCAGGACACTTTCCTTCCTCTTTTATAGAAACTATCGCCCTCATTCTTAAGTTAAATTCCAAAGGCTAAAAAATGAAAGACAGAAAGAGCAGTGTGCAAAGAAAAACCTTTAAAAAAAATCAATTCCTTGCATTTATATATAAATATGTATATGTTATAGCAGAGGATGGGAGACCAGCCATCAAATGGAAACCTATACACTTTCTGATTTCTTCCTGCTCCTTCTATATACTTAACTCCTAGCATTTTTTAGCGTTTGCTAAAGCCGTCATCATTGCTATCGCGTTGATGTTCACCCATAACCCATATAACTTCATAGATATTTTCTTTCCTTATCTGTGGGCAGGAATCTTCCCACAGGCGTGGCTGATGCCTGACAGAATATTAGGATGAGTTCATATATCTAGGAACAGGGTATAGTTGTTGAGATACAATTTATAAGCAAACTCATTTGTAAAACCCGCATATTGGATGATTATTGTATATAGGTTGGGTTTTGAGATGTCCTCTATTACTTGCCAAGTAAAATATATCAAACAAAATTCTAGAATTAGTTCATTATAAATATCAAGCAATTAATTTTTATGGGTATTCGAATTTACAAAAACAAATATTACAATCTTAACTGAAAGCTTCGTTCGCCAGTGAAATCATTTAAAATTTTAATTAAAAACACGGAATCAGACATTCCTCTTTATCCAATGAACGAACGAACGTTTTCATTCAGCCCATTAACCTTTGCAGGACTTTCATCCGCATACAAAGTGCGGAAAACATTTTTCGTAGTGCAACTCAAACCCACTTCATTCATTCAGTTCTTTATATGTACTTGTATTAAAACATACATACATATATGTATATATGAAGTTGCCGAAAGAATAATGTTGCAACGATGATGTTGAAAAGTATATACTTTTTTTTTCTTTCAACACTTGGTCTAGGTATTCACATATATAGAATATGAAGCCATTGGAACTCAAAAAAAGTTCCATCCTCAACAAAATCATCAAGCACGAGACCGACACACATCATAACCGGGCGAGTATTGATTCCATTTAACGGTATAGCAAGAAGCCGGCTCATTAACTCCCGATTGAGTTTTTCCTGGTTGGGGTTTTCTTTATTTTTGTTGTTGTATGTTTTTTCCTTCGATGTTCTGTGCAGCAGTGAAAAATTTTCTCCGATACTCGATTAATTCTTTTTAAAAGTCAATGTCCTTGCAGCAGTGCATTCCGGCAAAAAATTATTTTCCAAAAGCATCAGGAAGGGAAACTTACCCGTAGAAAGGTTATACATATTATTGATTCTGTGTCATATATAGCCATGGCAAGACAGGTAATCCTTTCCCCTTTTTCGGTAAATTTTTAATACCAACATGATGGCACACCCTGCAGTGTATAGGTATCAAACAACATGACAACGACAACGTCCTTTCCTACATACATTATATCGATTTCAATTAATACCTCTTTCATGTCGTTGTCGTTGTCGTCTCGTCATCTAAGGATAACAGTTTTGTCCGTGTATATATTTTCTTTTTTGAATTTTTATAATGAATATGCGCTAAACGAATGGACTGAACATATAATTTGGATTAAGATGATCCACTATAAGCCGACTGGACTGCCAAACTTCATGGTCGAAATTATCACTTTAATTTTAAATTTTATTTTTTTTTTTTTTTTAACTTTAATTCGGGAATAAATCTCACGATCTTTTATGCAAAAGATAATAATTACTTTCTATTTAATTTTTTTCTCTACTTCATATTGGGAGACTGAATTAAATATATTTCTCTCTTCTAAATGTGTTGGTAGCTTTTCCGAATTTAAGAAGGAATTTACATCTTAGGACTCGGTAAAGCGGGACTCTGAAGCTGGGCTAACTATAGGTACATAATATTTTATTTTCAGGTTTTTTATTGTAGTTTTTATTTTTGAAAAAAAAGGGAGATGAAATAACTTTTTTGGAAATAAAATAAAAACTTCATCCTTATAGGGATGAAAATTAATTGTCAAAGTGGATGGTAAAAGGGAAATATTTGCACATAGTAAAACCTATATCGCTTGGCTCTGGAGTTTATTATACCTACTAGTACATATATTGCCTTTTCTGTGGGTGTCTGCTGTATACATATATAGTACCTGCAGGACATTTTCGAGAAGAGCACACAAAAAATGCGATTGTTACTTCCAGCTAAATTTGAATACAAAGCGAATTTGGGGGCAGATAACGATCAACTACAATTAAAATATAGACATTCACATTTGGGTAATCTTGGGGCTTACATTTATTAACGTTATTTCGAAACCGCCGCCACCACGCCTATGAAAGGGTTTTTAAGAAAAGTTTGCCTGATTCTTCTTGAAAGTTTCTCGCGAAGGAACTAAGTATGGCGATAATTAGAGACGCATTTTTGCTTTTCACATCCGCGATTTTGAAGGATCTTTAACCGCATCGAGTTTTTCAAACTGTTTCCACTAAAAGTAGAATATCGGCAGAAATTTAGCTAAGGGGTCAAGTAAGAAAATAATTTGGTCAGCCTTCATTTGCCCAAAAAAAAAAATCGAAAAATTAATTGTTACATCTACCATTTCGAAATATATATTTAAAAAAACTGTCCTAAGAATAAGCAGGAACGCGTAAGTCGCCTCTAAAGCCCATTTTTATTCGGTGGAGATGAAATTGATTTTGTAATTTTCTAGTAATAAATCAAATTTAACAAAAGCCGAGCTCAACACAATCATTGTAACTCAATTTTATAATTTCGTTATTGTAACTTAACACAGACCGTTTTGAAGCTTTGACAGATGGATGCATCGTTTATTATGCAGAGTTGAATGAAGCTCGAAATATGCTTCTATTCCTTGTATACATTTTGTCGAGTTGAAATGGGTTTGGTTTGACGTTAGTCACATTGCATACAGTAATTTACTTCAATCAAAAAAATTATTAAAATCCTAATTAGAGGTGCAACGGAAAAATACACGTTTTTTTGAAAAAAAGTTCTTCTTCTATAATTAATTAATTCTAAATCGCGAATAATACTCTTCACTCATTTTGAATATTGAAATTGAACTTACATAGATCTACGGGTGAAATTAAAATCTTTTTATTATTAACGGACTTCGTGTTTCGACCAAGCAAAAAATCTGCTGAATTGTTTCGCAAAAAATATTAAAAAATAAAAAAACTGCATTATTCAATGCCAATGCGTCTGCTTTGGTCAAGCATCCTGTCAGTTTTTGCGATATACATATATATGTAAGTAATATGTATTGTATATGGCAAGTAATGGATTCGTAAAAAAAATGGAACTCGAGATTTTGATCAAACTTAACATTACGATTAGGTATAGCGAAGTCAAAAAAAGATCCTTTCGTCTGCAGCCTAAACGGATGGATTTGTACATAGCGTTTTTTGGGCACTCTCCCGACCCGTTTTTTTTTTTTTCATTTTGTATAATGATCAAAAATTACAGTAGCTGGCGGTACAATTTTTTTTTTAGCAAAAAATGAAAACATTATTTTTCTCAACAACCTCCCATACAAGTGTTTGAAAACCGGAAATGAAAATCTCATTTTTCTCAAAAACGACTCCTACGATTTTGATTAAATTTTTTATGTCAGCTTATATCAGTACCATTTACCATATTTGCGTAAAAATAATTTATCTATTGATTAAAAATGGTATAGGTATCTCTCATTGAACATTTTTTGGTTTTCGCCCATCTCATTATTTGTTGAGCCAATTTTAATTAAATTTTTTACAAAAGAGTTTCTACATTTTGTATTTTTTTTTTGTAAATTCGATATTTCGAAATACATTTTTAACTCCGCATCAATAAATGCTAAAACATTGCTTACCAATTTTTTTCATAAAAATGTTTACAAAATTTTGAAAATAAAAAATTATTTTTTTTTAAACAGCTCCAACGATTTTCAATTTTGTGTTGAGGTTTGTTTAAAAAATCAGATGGTGTACATCACGTTTGTATAAAATCAATTTCAGAGGTTGTTTAATCAATTTATTTATAATTATATTGATTTTTTAACAATTTTGTCAGTCCTAACTGTAAGTTCGATGCATATGTGCAACACGGTGGTATATTGTTGTATTTAAATACATAATATGAACTTACATAAACTTAACTATGTTTTTAGCAGGTGGCATAAAATATAGGCTCCCATAACTTATTTATTTATTTTAAAGTCAGATCAATATTTAGACTTTAAAATTAGTGTGAACGCACATAAGCTCGTGCGAGCAAGTAGTGCATTTTATTCTTTTTAACGGTTCTTTAAGAAAGTGTGTTTGTTTAGTTTGTCTCCAAGTTTGCAACTAGGTTTTCAGAGGTTTAATTGAAAACTTGTGGTTTACAAAACATGGGAAAAACTGTGTCTTTTTAACGGAACCGGTTTTGTGATAAAAACCATTTTATGATGTGAAAAGACTACATTTAGACGGTTAAAATGCAGAACATCGTAATTCGTTTTTCCTTTTTTTTCAGTAATCAAAAAAAAAAACACAGCCAAATTTTGTATGGAGTAAGAAGTTTTGAATTCGGTCTTTTTCTTAAGAATGTTCAGAACAACATTGTTACGCGGATAAAGCCAAAAGGTGGCTATGATTCTGCTGTTAATTAATAATATTTTTTTTGGAATTTTTCGTCTCGCGAGGTCCTACACTTTAACCGTCGATAATATATGAAATATTTATAACCAAAACAGTTGTATACTAACTGGGCATACCTTAAGACTGTGGTCATAATTTTTAACATTCTAAAATAGCAAAATCGAAGTGGTCCCTACTCCAAGTTCTTGAAGCATTCGTTCTTTGATTTTAATCTCCTTGTGGCTTTCATCGATTTCAGGTTTATAAAAGAAAAATATATACAATAATTTTGGAATTCATGAATTTTATTACTGCCCAAAACTTTCAGTTTGTTTATTTTTTAAAGCTACCTGCAGAAGAAAGATATAGGAAAACATTTTTGTATAAAGTTAACAAGACAAATCAAGAAGTTTTACTTTTAAGAACCAATTTTTTTTTTTTTAATATTTGCTCTGTTCCAACTGTCCTATTTTACAAAAACATACAAAGTTCAGATTATAAACCAAAAAAAAAAAGATAAAGAAAAACTTGATCAAAACGAAAATCCTGTCTTGCATTTTAAGAGGCTTCATGAATCCTTATCTACACAACAAAATATATATTTAGCCTCATACATGCTCTCTAGAAACTTTAGCCAACAACAATAACCAATAATATATATCCTTGATGCCGACACGCCCAAGGAATTTTCCCCAAAACTCTGGTGGCATTCTATATTATGAGAAAAAAGAAATATATATAAGAGGTTGCGTTTTATTTTGTTTTTACTTGCATTGCTCCGTCCTAGTTTTATTGTCGTTGTCGTCATCGTCGATCCATAAAATACAAAAAAGAAACAAAAAATAATAAAAACAACAAGAAAGTTTGTAGAAGTTCAAAGTTCTTGAAATCTCTTCTAAAGCAAGAGTCTGCCATCGTTGCCGCCAATTTACGAGAAACTTGCATGTTCTATATATGCAACATCGATAAGGGTAGACCCCAAAAAGGTGCGACACACAGAACCTAATCCTCCTTAAATATTCTTTTTGTGTGTGTGTGTATCATATAAGCGACAATAAAGCAAAGACTTCCGGTCTACCCCACTTGTGAGTGCCAACATGAAAAGAAAGAATTTTTTAAACTTCTTTTAACATTGTTTAAAGTGTCCTGCTGCAATCTATCCATGTTGTATATGTGCTTGTGCATGCGATAGTTAAAGTATGTATAGAGACTTTACTTTAAGATTTATTAGAAAAAAATCAAATCTTGTGCAAGCAAGTTATACTTCATTGTATACATAAATATATACAGCGTCGTCTTTACTGCTTTAAGTTGATCCAACAAAAAATGACACTTTAAATGAAAAAATGGAACCGAATTTGATATATGTATGTATCTACTTGACTTTAAATAATTAGCAAAAGTATAAAATATGACAGTGACAGACGTCACTTAATGAAAGGAGATGGATAGATCTTAAGACAGAAATTGGTTTTGACAATTTAACGTCACTTGGGAAGCGAGTAAAACAGGCATTTCAACTAAATGAGATACTCTATGCATTAAGGTAATCTTAACAGGGCTGTGTGAAAATTTTTTTTGCCATAACTTTGACATCAAATTTGTACAACATAAAGAACAGAACAAACAAATAAATATTAAACAATAACAGAGACTTGCGGCAAGATGGTGTTCCAGTGATTGAATTCCATAAGCATCAGTTGTGAGTTAGAATAAGCAATATGTCAATAGTTTTCAGGAATGCCATTCTCTAAGTTAAAACGGATTGACTATATAAAACTATTTAGAAGAAGAAAGAATTTCGCCAAAATCTGAATTTTCACCTGAATGTGCCAGCAAAAAAAGAAAAGTTGATTGTTCAGAAATTCAAAAAAAGAAAAGTTGATTGTTCAGAAATTCAAAAAAAGAAAAGTTGATTATTGTTTTTCTTATCGGTTGTTGACCTTTTTACGATATTCAATCAATTGATAGTTGATTAATGTTGACATTTGGCACATTAAAACTCAATTTATAAAGAAACTGATCAACTATTCCGGTATAATTATCAATTTTCTTGTAATTAACAACGGTCTGCACCATTCACAATTAACTCTGTCAAACATGTTGGAGAATTTTTTTTCACAACATTGTTAAGAGAAGATGGATAAGACTCATTTAAAATTTATAAAATAAAAAAGCTTTTTGCCATAAGTGTGAGATTGAAATTCTCACTTTATTTTCGTTGCTTTGAATGCACCATTTTGTTTAATATTTTAAAATGTTAAAATTAATAATTTATTAAGATATAACTGGGGATCATATCACGTACTGGTACTTCTACGATGCTAAAGCCTGCCCCTGGGTCATTTAGCAAAGAAGGGTGTGTAATCCCTTAAAAACTATATATATATACACGAAATCGTGCCGCTTCGGAACGTGTTTCTTCGCCCCAAAGCATATTATTTTTCTCGTGTTTTACGCTCTAATACTTGACTTAAAGTCTAAATTGAAGGAGAAGAGGCATTGTATAAAGTTTCTTGTGTGTCATAGTTACAGAGGGAATGAATTTATTATGTGTGACCTCATCCCGATGGACACCAATCATGCTCAATGCGAGATGGATCAATGTTGTGCCAGGAACAATATAAATATACTCAACTGGGTCACTGTACCACCAAACCAAACTGAAAGTGTCAGACAGAAATTCAAAATTACCGTAATACTCCTACTTTTCATGTATAGGTAGTTTCAATATAACATGCGAGAGGGAGAGAGAGAGAGAGAGAGAGAGAGAGAGAGAAAGAGAACCTGGCAGAATGGCATACTTTTAGGCTGAAATTGTGTAGTATGTGATTTTATGTGTTGGCTTTATCATTCCTCGTGTGCGGAGCTGTGTTGAAGAATTATTTATCGGATGTTTTCTCATTTCAACTTTTTTTTATTTTATTTTTGAAATTGTACTCTTTTCAAATCGAAACATGAACAGCAAATGGAGATGGTGTAACAGGAAAAACACGGATACACTAATTGGTCAATTTGTAAGCCTTTCGTTGCATATTTTTATACAGACAAATAAAGAGAGAGAGAAGTAGAGTGACAGGATAGACAAATGGGAAATATAGTCCAAAATGGATGAATAGAATTAGTTTTTTTTTTACAAATATAGTAACAGGATATTGTGGACAACGATGAGGAACAAATAATTTACCGGGCACTATAGTGGCAGAAATAATTTATTTAACATCTGTACCTGGAACAATATAGTTGTGTGTAAATTATGCAGGTCATATTGGCTATGAAAAGCTATCGAAAAAGAGGAAATGATAATGATGAAAAGTCAACTGTTATGTCGATGGAGTAATTAAAATTGGCAGACATCTAAAGCTTGTAAATTTATTTTGAAAAATATAGGTTTCAAATTAACAAGGACCCACATAGCTTTGTATTTTAACAATACAAAGGTGCATACATTTTAGTTTGAGTTTATAAACGTTTCTATAGTATATATTATGTGAATGTTTTCAGCAGGATGTGTCAAAACAAATCAACTAAATTTTATAGGGGAAATTGGGGCAAAATTTTATTTAAAAAAATAAAAAAAAAATAAATTAAATACGGGCTTAGCACATTTATCTAGAAACCAAAAATTTTGAAAAAAACCTAGAAAGCTAAATACAAAAAACTAGAAAAAAAATTTCGAATGCAAAAACCTAGAATAAATATGTACATACATATATATATTAATTCTAGATTACTTACTTTTTTGTACAAAATTTCAATGAAAATTTATTTTCTTAAATTATTGCCTTTGAAATCAAAAATTCGATTTCACAAAATTTATAATTTGAAAAAAGCAAATCTTGCAGAAGGAGAGCAGTAAAGTAGGATTATATGTTTAATGCGACGCAACCACTTCGACAATTTAATCATAAGTGACGCTATAATTAAAAAAAATCCAAAAATCCTCCGTCCTCAGGCCTGCATACAATAAGCTTGTGTTGCTGCCGTCAACTAGCACAATTATATTATAATCACAAGTGGGCCCAGAAAAATAAATTGTTTAATAAGCTGAATATATAATTAGTTTTATTTGTGTTTAAACTCCTTAAATAGGTAAAAAAAATCTCGAATAATTTTTTGTTTCGGAATTTTTGTGCATTCCAGATTCTAGATTAAAAAATGTTTTTTTTTTCGAGATTTTTTGCATTCAAGATTACGTCACTAATTACGATCCCACTAAAAACGATCACTTTCAAAAAACATCCACACAAAAATGTGCGGGCATATCACCCCTACTGAATAGTACTATTGGCAAAACCTTTTTGTCTAACAAAAAATGCTATTTAGATTTATGTTATTTTTTCGATTAAGTTGAAATGAAATTAAAAGTAAAAATCCTCAAACAATTTTGAGTGATCAGAATAAAAACTTTTGTGGAATGCAGTACATTGTTTAACGCAATTAAATAACTCACCTGTTTTTTCAAATTTCCTACAAGTCCTTCAACTTGTTTACCGGAACTAAAGGCTTGCAACAAGCCATTGTGGAAATCATCGTTTCCATATAAACCTGCAATTATAAAACAAAAAATTAAATGCAAATTGTATGTTGTAAAATAAAAAATAAGAACTAAATTGTTATTTATTTACGTGACCTTTGTTTCGTAACCTACAGCCCGCTTAAACTCTATTCAACTAAAAAATAAGAACTAAAACTGCTGATTTTATATTATTTAACGATTCTGGCTTCAGTTTTTGGATTTTTAATAGAATGTTTCATAGTTAATTTCGGAATTTCACCGCCAGAGGACCCAAAGAAGGAGTATTAATCCTTGGAACCCTATTTTCTTAATGTGAATTTTTTTCACAAAAACCTAAAACGCAGTTTTCTATCAACCACTTTGGTCATTACAGGTACGAAATTTGATCAAATATCATTGGAGACGTTCTCGAGAGAATTCGTAAAAAAACAAAATCATTGTATAGGGGTTATCTCGAGATGAGCTCAATCAAAAATTCAATATTCCCTTCTAAGGAATTAATATAAAAATAATCCGTTCAAAATTTGAAGCAAATCGGCTTCAACTGAAATTACATTGGACTCACAGGCTCACAGACCAATGGCGAAGGACGGTATGACGGAACTCAATAATCCATTTTTTTGACGAAACTAAAATACTTGTCATATATAGAGCAAGCTAAAAATTTCGATGGAAATTGGGTCACGTATGCGAGGAGGACGAATGGAGTAAAAGAAACTGCCGGAAACTCTATGAGCTGGATGTAATCCAAAAAGACAAAATAAGTCCATTATATATTACATAGGTTGTAGGGGAAAAAGACGATTGAACCTTCACTCCGGTTAAAATTCAAAGAGCCCGAAATGGTTTGGATGACTCGAAAGCTGTCAGGTCTCTTCAAGAGTCAGAAGGAAACCCGTTCAGTAGGAAATTGTTAGCAAGTCAATTGTTGGTAAGAACTTGACAAGAAAAATAATATCATACAATACTGGGTACCGGGCCACGTTGGTATCCATGGTAATAAAGATGTAGACTCCTTAACCAATATAGGAGAAACAAACTTCCTAACCGGGACTAAGTCTCATTGCGGAATAGGAGAAAAAGTGATCAAAAACAAGATAAAATCAGAAGAGGCCAGTATACATCCAAAATCTGGAAAGAACTCTCTTTACAGAATGTACACCAAAGACACATATAACTGGGACACAGTGTTGGAACCTTATTCCAATCGCAGTAAATTTGCTCCAATTTTAAGAAAGAAAATAAATCTACTCCACCACTCTGCTTTCTTAAGATTTACTCCTTTTTTCCATACTGAAAAATTTAAAAAAAAATTGCGAAACCTTATGAAAGGAAAAAGTACTGTGTTAATCAGATTTTTAGCTTCTGACTTTGAATTTTTGAATCTAAAATTCTATTCTGTTCTGGAATGAATGGAATTTATGTGATTTATTTTTTTTTTGTTAAAATAAATTTTTCGAAAAATATTTAAAAAATATTTTTCTTTAGTTTTCAAATCTACTCCGGAAATTTTCAATTAACTCCACTTTTTTTACATATCTGCTCCGAAATGTTGCTTCTGAGGCTGGGATGTAACCAGATATATGAGAGAGAATAACCCTTTCTGAAAAAACTTAATTTATCCAAGGGAATACATTTGGAGAAAGAGTCGTAGAGTGAGGAATCTCATTCAGTACTAGAAGGGGCAGGGGGTGTAATAGATATCTATAGGTCATAGTGCATTTAAACCCAAATAGTAAGTTAAGTGGTTTAGCGAATCAAAACTTGGAACCCAGCGTGTACATTTGTGACTTTAAATTGTCCTTTTTTCCGTATAAAATTGGTATCACTCTCTAAAAAATGTTTTCCAAATAATTTACGGCCCTAATTATGTTCTACGAATCCCAGTAATAGTCATTCGTTGTGATAAATCGCTCCAATTTTCTCGAGATCCATTGGTCGAATAAAAATGTTAGCACACATTTCGAAGGAAGTTGAATAACACGTCGATGGCCCCGTGCAAAACTATACTAAGTGCACATAGAATAGTTTTGAGTTATCGATATCCTATTGACAGCCCTTCATTTTAATACTTTTCCTGCGTCAAATAGGGCTCAGTGTAACGCCTTATTTCGACATTTATACCAAGCAAAATCAAACTTTAAACGTCTCTCCTGGATAATAAATAAATACTCTTAATATTGTTTTACATGGGGCCATCGACGTGTCAACATAATTGCAGAATTTGAATTCAACACTAGAATTGATCAATTGGTTCAGATTTTAGAGATATTCGATTGGAGGAAACTTACTAGAATTAAAGGGAGGTAAATAAATAAATACATAAAATAAGTTTAGCAATGTGATAGCTCGAGGAGAATCAGGGCCTAGTATCTTACAAGTGTTAAATATTCCTGTGTGCGTGCTGTTAGTTTTACAGGAAGAGAGGGAACCTACAATTTTCTGCCGAATCCGAACGGCTTACACGAGTGCAAATTCACCATGTTTGAAGAATTTCTCACCTCCTCGCAAAAGGCAAGCAAAAAATAAAAACAAAATATTTTTCTTAGGTAGCATATAGGCTGAGGGATCGATCCCGGTCCTTTGGCAGGATATCCCAATGCAATAACCTAATATTGTAAGAAAAAAAAAAAACTACCTTAGAATCGAACAGAAATTAGGTACTTTTGCTTAATTTGATACAAATAAATAATCATAATCACTTAAAAAATGTATTGTTGCGTTCCGAAGAAAAAGTATTTTTTACTATATATTCAGGTTTATCCTTAGTTTTCCTATAATAATTTTTCTTTTCCGTTTCCTTTCAAAACCATTTCTTCTATAAACAAAATAAAAAAACCGTTGTTCAAACAAATTGCGAACACTGCATTTAAAATTTAAAAAAATAATATTTGACGTTTAACATGTGCCAATCTGTCGAAGTGAAAACTGTTGACAGCATTTTTTATTGAAGGCGAATGTAGGAAACACGCTTACAAGAGAAGTTTCCTTAAACTTCTCCGCTCTAGTTGAATGTTTACGACTACAACGGAGAAGGTTCGATTCGCTTACCATAATGAGCGTCTATACAATTCAAGTATATATATGTACGTATATAATATACTTCCACTCAATCAGATTATTTAAGCTTGAATGAGTTAAAAAAGGCTTACACTGCTCTGTACCGAGATTATTGTGAATGAAAACATTTTGAGAAAAATACTTAAAAAGTTTGTGTACAACTTCCATAATATACCAAAGAGCTAAACAATAAACTGTTTACCTCATTCCTAAAAAAGAAAAAAAGTTATTTGAACAGAAGTTCAGTTCAACAAAAAATTAAATAAAGTAAACAAACAAAAAACTAGCCTCATTGGAATAATGAGTAGAGTTGCCAGACATATCACAATATAAATTTATGATTCATGATATTTTCTTTTTATGATAACTATATTTTTGATAAAAAAAAGTATATTAAGAACTTACAACAAAATTTAACTTACCTAAGCCAATCGCTGCACAACACATCAATGTGATGATAACCAGTGTGCAATTTTGACATCTCTGTGCGCTTGGTTTTCTCGGCTTTCGATCACAGCATCTTGTCAATAAATATAGCAGTAAACCAAATAACGATAATATAAGTAGTGCGGCGGGGATGGACGCTAATATTCCCAAACTCTGTAAATAAATCAAATAAAAAAATCAAATATAAATCATAAATTTAACAATACATAGAAATTTATACAGGGTGATTGGTATGATGTCTATTTCCCCCCGTTTAGGCGGCAGGGGCAATTTTTTAAAAAAATGACTAACAACGGAAAAAAAAGGACTTAATTTTTTTTTTAATTTCTCAAAAACTAAGAAACTTTTTTAGCATCCGGTTTTCTGTTTTTATTGAAATTAATAAGAGCATTGAATTTTGAAAACAAAAATTATACTTAATTACATAAAATTTTGAACAAAATTAGTTTGAACTTTTTTTTTTTCAAAATTTCGAGTTTGAAAATAAATTTTTAAAAAACTATTCACTAATATAACTTAGTTTAAAATGAAAATTAAAGAAGAGAATTCTGGCTTTCCAAAAAGGTATAACATCGCATTGTAAGTTAAACCGTTGATTATTTTTTTCCGTTTTTTTTTTTTAGAAAATAGCCCCTCCCGCCTAAACGGGGGGGGGGGGAATAGACCCCCCCTTACACACGGTTTTTTTCTTGTCTTAACCCAACCATCTCACTCTGACTTTTTAGTGCACCTTATACCAATCACCCTGTATATACATTTGTAGTCTATAGTATAGAAAAAAAACTTTATCCCAAAAGTTTAACTTTAAAGTAGGACTTTATATAGAAAAAAAAAGAAGAAAATAAAATATAAAAGTTAGTCCATCGAAATGACCTGGCGACGACCTCTGTTAGTATGCTACATTCATGCGGACTCCATTTCGGCTTCGAAATAGTACGTGTGAAAAATTACACAAAATGCTTAACGAAAAACGAACCATGCATATTTGCCTTAGGAAAAGAACACTTTTTCCCTGCATACAATTAGGAGAAAAAAAGGGTTCGTTCTGAGTCTCCTGTGTTTGCCTTGTTTGGGATGGAACAGGGAACTATATAGAAACTATGCAATAGAATAAGAAAAAAAAACTTCCTTCGGTCCAGTTCAGTTTTAAAATGCACACCATCAGCGCTGTCCATTTGGCATCAGGCAAGGTTTGTTGGTCTTGCATATTTTCAAACATTCCATTTTATATATATATATGTAGTTATGTATGGATAGGTATAGCTTCCAACAACCTGCCTGCTCGTCACAGTCGATGGCCATCAGCCATTTCCGTTTGGGAAATCGTCGTCATATGGATAAAGGAATTGCATGTAAGTAAATGTTTCTATACATCCATTTTGGCCTTTAATAGAATATGCTTGTTGTTTGTTGTATCCTTGCTCTGTCTTGTAATTGGAATGGAAATGCTTAAGTTCGATGGACTTCATTCATTTATATATCAACATACGGAGCGAAAATGCAGACTCGAGAGTTATCGACTGGGTCCTTGCGCTTTCTAAACAATACCTACAATTTTTTTTTAGGTTTTTTTTTTTTAATGCAAGTTTTGTAACTGCTTTTTAAATTTTTTTTGTTCGTAAATGAATTGGACTTCATGGGATGCATAATTTGTATATAACTATTTGTTCGTATTTTTACGTGTTTTTGTGTTATTTTTTACTGTATAGTGTATAGGTCAAAGGGTTTTGTTTCATAGTTAAATGATTAAATTTAAATTAATCTCAAAAGTAGATATAATATGACTCTTTGATACATAGGTTTATAGGTTTAAATAATTTTAATATATTTAAAGGTTTTAATATTAACCGCCATATTATTCACTCGATATATTCATCCAGATTAAAACATAAATCCGGATGATTGAATTTATATAAGTGTGAGTGAGTAATAATATGGCAGTAAGAAACTCTGGTACTGGTATTGGAAATTCACTAAAACACTTATTGTGATTTTCGCCCGAAAAATATTTGTTGTTCGCCCGGAATTGTAAAAGCTTTTGTCAGTTTCGTGAAAAATTAGGCTGCCAATGGCATGTCATTTCGCCCAAAATGAATGTTCACAATAAGGGGAATTTTTCGAAAATGAAATTTCGGGTGAAACTCACAATTAGGGCCAGTTTCACAGTGCACACTTAATTTTCCCATTTTGGTACTTTAGGCCTTTAGGCGCAGTTTTACTGTCCGAGTAATAATAAGTGACACTTAAGTCTCCCACATATGGCCACTTAAGTGCCACTTATTCCCATAAGTTTACACTTTGAAATTAGGCATTTCCATATTTGTCACCTAGACACTAACTTCAATTTTAAAACTGGGCCTAGGCTGTAAAATTAATCCATTGGCATAGTAACCTATAATTCCCATATGACCGTCCGACGCAGATGACGAATGGTATTTCCGTTATGAGCCATCAGGCTTGTGGTATACATATATACATATTTATCTTGATTTTTCAAGCGGAGTGGAATAGGGTGTTTTATATTATTTTATTTATTTGCAAACGAGGTTAATGTCTGACAGAAGATTTTAAAATAAAATTAATGGTTATATCTTCTTGCTTTTGCTTTCTTAAGATCCAGCTTTAAAAATACTCTAAATCTATGTGCTAAATGCCTCTTTTCGCTTGCACCAAAATTAAATTTCAAAAACTCACTTTCCTCAAAAGAATCTCTATCACCCAAGATTTTACTATGGTCTCTTGATTCATCACTTTTATGACAAATCATTTTTACCAAATTTTATGAACGGAAATTTAGTTTTACCTACATATTTCGGTTAAATCGGTAAAAACTTAAATTAAAAATTAAACAAAAATAAAAATTTAGCACCAATAATCTTTTAAACGAGTTTTTTCATCATAGGGTGTGTTTTTTATTTAAAGCATTCATAAAGCCCGGGAGAAATTCGATGAAAAAACAACGTCGACAACAACTTATCCCATGCGGGCTTACCTAAACCCATAGAATTATCGGTACTAAACTTAAGCCCACAGAGAAACTGTGTTACTGACGTGAATTATACATACCTACTTGTTATCGATAGCTGTTGTGTGTGAAAACTCCATTTTGTTTCTGTGATGAGGTTGCTAATCCCCGTTGTCGTTTTTTTAACTAATTGTCTCCGGGATTCCAAAAACAAAAAAACACACCTATAGTAAACCCGTTAATGAAAATCTTTTTTTTAGACAATCCAAATTCCTATATATAAAAATATGTTAAAGAATTTCTCTTAAGTGTAACGGTTTATTAAATTCAATTTCGTCCAATAAATTTTTTGTGAAAAATATTATGTTAATGTAAGGGCTAATATTTCTATAGGCTTTTCTTAAGGTGGCATCTTGCAACAAATTTTTACTTCAATTTACTTTAAATTTACAATAAAAAAGTAGATTTTTTGTATCCCATCCTATTGTAAATTCATTTTATTTTTAAATAGAATAAGTTATAATATTGGCAACGTTGCATTATTGACAAAATTTAAAGCATTCATAAAGAAGTAGTTTTTTTTACCGATTTTTTTTTTCCTGTTGAAAAACTCTACAATTCTGTTGGAGAATGCAAAAAAAAAAAATATTTACAAATAAGTGGACAAAGAATTAAATTCGCAGTTGCATAAATATTATTATTGTGCTTTACAGTGTATGTAGGTTAAAAGGACATGGACACGGACCCATTACCCATTTCCCATGTAGACATTGTATTTTATAGTCACATTTTTCTGTTGACGTCATCGACGTCATTTTTGTTGGAGCTGATTATATATTATTCTTGAATTTATTCTGTGGACATTTTTAAGTTTGTATTTTACCTTGCAATATAAATGGAGTTTCTGCCATTGACTTTTATTTTTGAGTTGAGTGGGTGGGGGGGTGTAGAGAAATGTTATAGAGCGTGGTAGCAGGTCTATTTATATGTTATTGTGTTTGTGAATGAGCTTTTATGGTTCAAGGGTAGATAGGTAGGTATGCTCCAAAAACTGTCACAAAATATTTTTCTTTTTAGGTGAACAACAGACTTTAAATATATGTAGGTATATTGGAAAAGTTTGAAATAAAGATGAAATGCACCACTGAGTCGGACGAACTTGTTCTTAGAATAAAAGTGGGTTGGAAATTTAAAGATTCAATATACGTACGTCATAAAATAAAACGACGATTTAGAACGATATCAAAACATTTTAAGTTATATGTATATTTTATATATAACGGTAGTTCTAAAAAGGATTTAAAAAAAATTTAAAAGAGTTTAGCATGATTATAACATTTTATTAAAGTTTTAAGTCACCAAATTGTTATTTAATATTTTTGATATCATTCTCCATATGACACTTTTACAAATGTCATAAAGGGTCTGTTCGATTTGTTTTTTTGCACTAGCTATCACTGTTTTGGGCGAGTTCAGTACCAGTTTACATTTGTTTCTATAAGAGCGAACGCTTATAGAAGATATTGCGATAAAAAAAAAGAAGAAGCATTAAGAAAAAAAATTAAAAAATTATTTTAATTTTTAAATCAAGAAAACAATATAAAATTTTTAGTTAAGTCAAAATGTCGAAAATACGAGTTTTACACAAATAAAGAATCTTTCAGTAAGGACCCTCGAAATTTTAAAGGTTATAGCAGCCATGTTGCTAAAGCAACAACTGTCAAATTTATTGTGAATTATTCAGAATTGTATATGGCGATTCCCAATGGAAGGTTATTGTAAGCAAGTTTGGGAAAATGAGAT
Organism: Epistrophe grossulariae; assembly: GCA_929447395.1. Classification (NCBI taxonomy): domain Eukaryota; kingdom Metazoa; phylum Arthropoda; class Insecta; order Diptera; family Syrphidae; genus Epistrophe; species Epistrophe grossulariae. The sequence continues at coordinate 63,016,699 of OV839569.1, forward strand.
CTCGGAGACCTCAGCAATCTCATTTACATAATGTACAGAATTCCTCAGTGCCACGTTTTAAAACTCTCGCATCGATAAAATTGGTCGAAAAGCGTTGAAAAATGGAACAAAACTCATGATTTCGAGAGCTGCAGAGCACACTTTTTCTGTCAAAATACCGAGAAAAAAAAATTAATTCGCTTTCTCATTTTTGACTGAGTGAAATATCTGACATCTCATTTTTCTGAACGTGCCTAGTATTATACAATTTGTGCAGATCATCAAATTGTATTTTCAAATTCAGTTCTTCATTCGACAAACGTTCCGCGCTTTATCTACGTAATTTTATCCTCATCACAACCGGCCGAGTCGACTATTCGGCGTTTGGTGGTCAAATTCAAGTCCGCCGGTTTAACAAGCAGCCAACAAACGCAAGATCTACTGAGAACAACTGGCCGGTAGACTATACGGGAAAACCCGAAGCTAAGTAAGAAGCATATTAAGCGTCAGAAACAATTGTTCATTCATTTTCAAATAAATAATTTTAAGAATCTTATTTTATTTGTGCCAGACACTATAAAATACCAATACATTATTCCTCAAAACACTGCCACACAATATACAATGTTCTGTGGCCACAGAATTCAATAACCCGATTTCAGATTTCTTCAATTGGAATCACCCTACAGAGAATAAGATACTCGTTATACATATATGTAAGCTTCTCTTGCATTTCGTTTTGAATCTAATGAACATATATACAATTAAACATTATGTCAAAACCACTTTTAAATTCACTTGTCAATTTAATCTCGAGTGCGCGTATTCGAAAACGTTACATACGGCAAATGAAATCTATTGCAAACAATGAAAAAGCCTCTTTTTAGATTGAAATTTATTTAACATTTATTATACATATGTATATCCTTCTTTAAATCTCATTTGTTTTGTATTAAAAATGTCAATGTAATGTATTTCTGTATCGATTTGTATGCACATCACACAAAGTTGGAACAATTTCTAAAATCCGCTTTTTTTTTGACATAAAACCCCAAACCCTTTGATTTGGTTTCCAATTCAATAATTTCAATTGCATTCCTTTCAGATAATACAAAAAAAAAAAAAAAAAACACACAGTCACAAGAGTATAAAAATCATTGGAAAAAAAGAACTCTTGCCACAAATTATTTTTTTTATCTGATTGACACAAATTCCATGTTGGGCAGCAAAACCACACACAGTACCTAATTACATTCGAACAAAGTAACTCATTTACTGGACAATTTGTCATCCTTCATTTCAATTTCAAGCTAGGTACCTACTTATAGGCGTGATACAGGGTGTATAAAGTTTTTAATCGTTCCAGGTTTTGAGTATATTCCTTAAAGATCTTCCTGGTCGATTATGGAATCCACAGTGATTCTTAGCACAGAGCTCACTTTTCTCTTTATCCATTTGTCGTGAAAAGAAAAGAGAACACTGTAATGAGAATCACTGCGGATCCAGTATTGCGGATTCTATAATCGGCATTATTAAATTGAAGTATCGATTAACACTACACAGAAAGGGAAATAACATCACGGAAAATAACTTCAGCACTATAGTGTACAAATAAGTTCACTTTTTTCAAGTAAATTTATTTCCCACTAAAGATATGGGAAATAAGTTACCTTTTTTGTGGGAAACTATTTCATTTTTTGATTGAAGTAATTTATCATTGGAAGTGGAAAAGAGCTCTACTTATTGGGTGATTTTGGGTATTGGTATTTCTTAATCGTAAAACTGGAAAACATCGCAGTTTGTTATTCGTATTTTTCGATTACGGATCTAAAAAAGATATCTTGAGATCCCCTTGAGATTATATGAGAATTTTCTTTTAAGAAAAAATGGCTGTTTTAAATGATATTTCAAAGCACCCATTCAAGATGTTTCCATTGTTACGGGTGTGACCCAGATGTTCATGATTTAATAAAATATTCAGACATTGTGCTCAAAGAAAGTGCTCCACATACAAAATTGAGAAATTGCTCCTGAAAATTCAAGACTTTGAGGGTTTTATTCATATCAAATATAGACCAACAGCTCTGAAAAGCGGAGTTTTGAGGACGTGCTTCATTTAATTCATACCACATACTTTCTAAAATACATACATTATATTGCTCAAAATTTTATTATGAAATTGTTAATTGTGTAACATGTATAATAATGTTTAGTGACCTTAATATTTTAATAATTTTCATATATTGGGCTAAAGGTCAAATTAAAGATGTTATTTATTTATTTTTATGCGACATGTTTGTGTAACATGTACATAAAAGAATATACCAAGTTAACGAAATTCTAAAAGACAGTGTTACGGGTGTGACAAGAATGATTTTTAAGCATGAACAGAATTACAATGTACAAAGTCGTAATGGGAAATTATTGTTACCTTAAGTGGCATAGTTTCTCACAAGAAGTAGAAAATACATACCTCTGGACAGACAAATGAAGTTTTATTGAAGTTAATCTTGAAATAATTAATCACTCCAATGGGGAATTATTCTTTCTTTTTTTTAAGTGGAAGAGTTATCCGTGAAACTACTTTCCTCCGCCGAAAATTCCATGTATATATACCTAATTAGAAAAAACAAAACTAAAAATTAGTTAAAGAACAGGAACATACAATTTTTAAATACCAACTTGTTACGTTTGTGACACAAATTATAATTTTTGAAATACAATTAAATTTTGTTTGATAGTAGATCACAACATTTGTGTTCTTACTTCTACAAATTATCAGTTTGATACAAATTTTATTTTTTTAGTAATAAATCAGACACCAAATATTTTTGTGACGTGTGTGACACTACTGTATTAATCAACTGTGCAAAACTCAGTTTGAATTTAATACTGAATAGGCAAAATACAGCAAAACGTATAGGTACCTACTCTGAATCCATATAATGGAAAATAGTTAACGGTGCTCAATTCGACACACAATTAAAACGACAGGATTACAAGTTATTTTTATTTTTTTTATTTTTAAATTTATATTTAAGTGAATTATTTATATTTAAATGATTTCTTAAGCAATAAATTGCCATATGGTTCAGACTGCGAAACAAACAATAACAAATTAAATTGACGAGCTTTTGGAAATGAAAATGGAAGGTTTTTAAATAATTTATCATAATTTTTTTCAAAGTTAATCAAAGTCAGATTTTGTCTTGGAGTTTGTAGTTGGGGGTCGGTTTAATATTGTGTTATTATCAAAATGTCGAAATTATTCCAAAACACAGCAATACAAATTTTGTAAGTTGTGCATTCTCTTCGTTTCTCAGAACACATATCTACTTAAATAGAAATTAATCCCTTAAATATAAATAATATTCATTATATATTACACCCTGTAGTCTGAATTAATACTGGTTTTAGGTTGCCCTTTCTCATCCTTAACCAATGCCACCGAAAATGCTTTATCATCAATAATACTTTGTTAAAATATAAAATAAAAAAAATATTGTACAAAAAAAACCGCAGCCTGGTAGAGGAGACAGAAGAGAATGTGTATTTGCGTAGATGCTATAATTGATAGAAATTAAATTCAATTTAAGTTCATTTCAATTGAATAAATGTCGAACTTTTGTCGACGCTATGCAGACAAACTAATGCATACATTGACATACATAATATGTAAAGTGCATCCACCACCAACTCAAATCACCCTGCAATTCCACATAACATAAATTAAATAAATAAAAAAAAAAATAACAAATAGCGTTCTATCGTTCTTCTAATGTCATCAAAAGTTTGATCATAATTTGCTTGATGGAGTCAAAATAATTAACCATTCTTCTGATTTGATTGCACTTTAAGTTGAAGTGCTGAAGCAATTAGGCTAAACGTGAATGTTTTGCAAATAGAGCGCGCGATCTGCCAAGTCTATCAATAATCATAGTTCAAGTTAGAAGTGTTGTAAAAGTAAAATAAGTCATATTAAGTCTTTAATATGAGTATTGTATAAATTTTATCGTTAATAATGTTTTGGTAGCAGTGAATCGATTTGTTTTTTTAAGCTTAGAAACATGACCTACATGTTGGAACAAACCTTTTTTTTTATAGAAAGTGGCGCAAAAGTTGTCACCCTATCTGAGATGCAATAGTCTACAACAAATTATTCCGGAAAAAATGGAACAGCAACAAAATGAAACAATTATTCCATGTTCTTTAAGAGTATAGTGTCTTCTTGAAGTCTATTTTGTATTGGATTAATTTACAAAATGTCGAAATAGAATTGACATTTGCCGTCATTTGCAACCGGTAGCAAGTTTTGCGCCACCTTGTATGCATATATATTTAATATGTACAACTTCTTACTTGTCTACTAACAGTTATTCACCAGAATTAGAATCGATCGATATTAAATTACTCATTTAAATGCAACGCTGCCTCTTGTACTATTTATCCCACCATGCCAAGATATTAATGTCATTGTCATTGACATTTGGCAGTTGAACGGGCAAACCAAACGAACAAATTAATTTGCTGAAGAGATCATTTGAAAGTTGATTTGACATCAAATAAAAATATAAGAGGTTATTTTTAGTGTTTGGATTAGTAGAGCGTACACAGGGAGAAAAGAGAGAGTAAAATGTGATACTTGCCGAAAGTTGTATTAGATCGAAACTTGAAGTTGAAACATGATAGTACTTGGTTCTGCAACGTTGAGTGTTTTGATTGTAAAGGAGGAGTCTAGGTATAAACAAACAAACGATATGATTATTTTCTTTTTCTTTGGCATAATTAACCTTTCTATCTGGTGATATACATATATGACTGTCTTGAAAAGGTGGGCTTAAAAGTGAGTGTGCTAATATCAGAGAAAAGAGGACAAATTTATCGAAATTAAATATTGAAATAGAAAGGCATCGTAATAGTATGTACATAGTTGGAAACTGTAGAACTAGTTCATCATATACGTGTTTGTTTAGTTTTATGTCTCTTGTCGTTAGACAGTACAAGTGTATGTTTGTTTTATTAAAAGAGAAATTCATAAAAGCCAAGGTAATTTCAAAACTAAAATTAATAAAATATGTCAAATTTTCTATTAGTATTGAAAACTTTTGCTTTATTTTAATCTATACATAGCATGTCTATGTATTTATTAATGAAAATGACAAGAAACAACATCTATAGAACTGGCATTTTATCCCTTATCTATACTATCTCTGGTGGTACGTATCCCCAAGTTTCACAGTCTGAGTAAGTGGCACTTCATAAGTGACCAATAAGGGTGACTTGAGTATATTATTTATTCAAATGAGTGTGTACGGTGAAACTTAGTCTTTTGAAACACTTTGTTTCATTTTTAGAATGTTTGGTTTTGACAGCATTAGGATATAGAAATCCTTTTATCGTTATACCTACCTGAGATTATATCAAACATAGCAAATCCCTGGAGATCAAATTCTATGATGAGACTGATACTCAGCGGAAACAGCTTAATATGAAGCGACTTCTGTGGGTTTTCAACAAAAAAAAAGGTTTAAGCTATAGATATCTACATAAGTGACAAATTTTTAAGTTTTTAGAGTCAATGAATACGGAGAAAAGTCAAGCAAACAAAATTGGGGGTTAAAAAAACTTTTTTTTTCAAAATTTAAGATTTCTAGGATAATTAAATAAAGAATTTCGAAGAAATTTGTACATTCAATGGTTTAGGTTCAAGAATTGTTAAGAACAATATTTAAAAATGCTAAAGAAAAAATGTACAAGATAGAAGGCGGTTAGACGGGAAAAGATGTGTACATGTTATTCCTCAGATTCTAGAGAGCTAAGTTAAAAATTAGGTTCCTTGTGACGTTGTTAAGGAAAATCAAAGGGAGTAGTAGAGGGCGGATTTTCAACAAATAAAAAATAAATAATATGTTTTAGGTTCAAGAAGCTTCAATTACAAAATTTCAGATTTCTATTGACTTACACTCAAATAGATAGAAGAAAAGTAGGTGTGGCTGTGGGCGTATTTCCAACCAAGTTACAAATATCAATATATACATAACTTCAGGTTTCCATGTTTTGTACATAAGGATAAAACTGATAGTAAAAGGGGCGTGACAATGGGCAGATTTTATTAAAAACTCTTTAAAAATTATGAAAATGGCTCAGAAAAAAAGAAATAACACAAATTCATCGTTCGAATCGTGTGTATAGTCGCGGGTATTCAAAACTAGAATCCAATTAAAAAAAAGCATTTTCAGTTTTTCCGAATTCGCAATAGTTGATCCGCAGTTATTCTCAGTAAGTACTGCAGTGTTCTCTTTTCTTCGCGAAAAATAAGTTAAGAGATAAGAGAGCACTGCGAATTAATGCGGTCCAGTATTGCGGATTCCATATAGTCCATTGAAATGTTATTAAAATTTGCCCGAACCTCGCATTTAGTATAGGACAAGGTTTTTTTTTTTAATGTGTAGGGTGCATCAGTGTGGTTTCGGGGCTGTAACCCCCCCCCCATTTGGCCACCATATTGAAAAGGGGGAAAGAAACCCCTTTTCACAACATCTTGAGAAATATATGTAGGTCTGACAAAAAACAATTGGTGACAATTTTTGAGGAAAATTTAATTCTCTACAATTTTGATAAAGAGACTTACCGTAAAATTGAAAATAAAAAAGATATAGCCAATAATCGAGGAACATTTTCAAAAAAAATTACTTTAAAGGGTTAAAAAATTTGTCTAGCAGTTTTATTGAAAAAACGCTTCATATGTTTTTTATAGATCATTTTATTCCGAAATTTGGTATACCCAGTTTTTTAATTCCATCATTCTACAATGGGTTCACACCAAGAAGTAACAATTCTTTTTATTGTTTTTGTTTTTTTTTTTTATACAGGGTGATCAGTATAAGGTGCACCAAAAAGCTAGAGCAAGTAGGTTGGGTTAAGGCAAGACAAAAATCGTATAGGAGGGGGGTATATTTCCACCCATTTAAGCGGGAGGGGCAATTTTCTAAAAAATTGACTTAAAGCAGAAAAAAAATTATTTAAAAACAACGGTATCATGCTATACTTTTTTGAAAAGCCAGAAATTTCCTCTTTAATTTTCATTTTAAATTAAGTTGTGTTAGTGAATAGTTTTTGAAACTTTTTTTTTTGTAAAATTAGTAAAATTAGCTAAATCGGTTCAGACGTTCTTAAGTGATGCATTTACAATCGAACAGCATTTCATTTTAATTTATTCTATAAATTTAATTAAAGAAAAACAATCTTGCTAGAAATTTGCTTTTTTTTCATTACTCAAGCACCTTTAACCGATTGATTTATTTATTGTACCTACTTTTCTAGCATTAAGCACAGATTTGGAATTTTCTTTAACCCTTAGAAAAAGTATTTCACCCAAAGCTTCCCAAAAAAGCAATCAATTCTGAAAGCGATTTTGTGCAGATTTTATTTGTACCAAACAAATCTATTATTTAGAAGGATGTTTCTACTTTAACCCTTAAAGCTCAGCTTCTTTATACTTAAATTCAATTTCAAAAGACTAACCATTTATTCAATTTGCACATTAATTCTTTTGATTCTTTTGAAAAGCATCTGTATACAAACATAATACATAAATATAATTATCTCTCTTTAAGTCTGCTCTAGGGCATCCCTTTAAAAGTCAATTTCAAAATTATATTGATCAATTTAAAATCTCTGGTCTTCCACTTTAGTTATTTCACTATTTTTTTTTTTTACTTTACTTTTCAGTGCTTGCATTGAATAAACATGAACATGAAAAACATTCACAAAGAGAACCCATTCATTCCCTTTGAATGCCAAACAAATGAAATGGAATTGAACTTCAGTTTTGAAATACTTAAATTAACAGTATAAAGTAACCAACCCTGTCTTTTTCTCTGTCTCTCTTGTTGATGCATCAACAGTTATGAACAACACATTTACCCAATTGCTTCCGACAGGTCGTGGCCAACGTATTATATAAATTACACAATCGCAATTCGGCCATCTCACTGACATTTGACATTTTCGCCATGTGTGTGGTTTACAGGTTGGCAGTAGAAGGCATGTTCGCTGAATCAATTACTTTATATTATGTATATAATATAGGTGCATATATACATACACACGCATGCTATTTCCGTTTGAACGGCCATTCGTTTATACTCGTAATACGAAATTCACCACACCGCAATTCACCGTTGATATTTGAAATGGAAATGCATACATTTTGGGTGGACGAATACCTACAAAGATATTTTTTGTTGCCTGCCGCCTTCATGATGATGTAAGATTTAAAAATTCAAGGAAAATCCTTTTGGAGTAATGTTTTTTTTTTTTTTTTGTACATTAAGAAGAGGTATCTCACATTTTTTTTAAATTTTATTATTTCCACCATCATGAGCTATTGTAATAATTAACAATGACCATAAGGACTTGAATGCTGGTGCTTAAGTTGTTGTGCATAATAATTATTTGTGTACCAGTGGGTTGTATATCAGATATTCATTCTATAGTACACTCTTCAGCTCCTGCGGGGATTAATTTATAACATATGTACATGTGAATCGCTGTAGTTTTTGCACACTTCTTATAGCGAAAAACATGAGTAGGTATACATAAGAAACAATCCACTCAGCAATAATAATATTTAAATAACTTGTTTTTTTTTTTTTTATCTGTACAACAAATAAAGAGGACCTTACTTGGCAAATTCTTTAATTGTAACCTTTAATTTTTTTAAATTTTCAAGTCCGAATATTTCCAGGATAAATTTGTATAAAACTCCATAACATAGTAAGTCTTTTATCTGAATTTGACAAAAAGTGAAAAGAGCTTGTGTAAAGTTAAATTTTGAAGAAATACATAAACGATTAATTTTATCTCTACGATATTCATTTTCGGACTTGCGAAAGATTGTTTAATTTATATTTGAATGGAGTTCCTATTGAAGTCAAAGTACGTCTTTGCGTAATGGTTAGTTCATAGACTATCACGCCAGAGGTCTCGAATCCACCCTATTCCAACTTGAATGTTTCTATTTCAGGAGAGTACTGCATAACCTCTTTCGAGGAAGTTACAAACCCTCCAAGATATTAAAACGTGTCGAAAAAAACCATTTGAAAATGATGTATAATCTTCTGGCTTCATGTCGTACCTCTTAACGAAATAATTTCCCATGAAATAATTCTAAATAAAGAAATTCTAAACAACAAATAAAATTGCTAACCTAAAAAAAATTAAATAGGTCAAATCGCTCATGCCCAAAACGACCGAATAAAAATTGTGAATTGAAAAGTATGTCAAATCACCCAAGTTTTTATTTAGACGACTTGAATTTTTATTTTAGGCAATATTTTCAAGATGAAAAAACAAAAAAAATTTAAATTGTAATTCAATTTTATTAATGGTTAGGGTAGGTTAATTTAGTTTAGTAAAGGTTAGGTTGGGTAAAGTTAGGTTAGGTTAGGTTAGGTTAAGTTAGGTTAGGTTAGGTTAGGTTAGGTAGGGTTAGGCTAGAGCGGGATACGGTAGACCGTGTCATCTCACTTGGATCTCAGTGAAATCAATTGCACTCCCCTTCATTAAAGGTACCAACTCATCATGTGAATGGTGAATGGTCAATATGGAAACCCATATAAAAATTTAAAGCACTAGATATAGCTTAATTTCGAAAAATACAAAGTCGTAAAGTAAGTTCCTTTTTATTTTAAAAAGAATTTTTAAAATCGGCAATGTGGATACTGAGATTAACCTGGACAAACAAACACTCAAACGAACAAAGCAATTTTTTCCACTTTATTAATATATTACTTACGACTCTGAATCACTCCTCTCAGTGTTGGCTTGTGTCGCGAAAGGAGAGTTCCTACAATTGTCTATCAAATCCGACGTTTAAGATGAGAGGCACTTTTTTTACATCAAGAGGTACTCTGGGAGAATTTATCACTTTCTCGCAATAGGCAGTAGCCGTGCAAAAAAAATGAGATTCGATCCCCAACCAGAAGGCTACTCCACGAACAAATGCATCGAAACGATACAAAACTTAGTAATTTTTTGTTGGTTTCACACCAGTCAAGTGTGATTCCCTTATTCCAGATCATAATTACACTAAAGAAAATATTTAAGAAACGAAGATCATTTCCTGTCGATTACATTCACATACCTATATATTTCCGACCTACATCATTTTCTGTGTACATAATAATTTGTAACTCAAGATCTGCAAAACTAAAACTACAAATATGTACATATGCATTTCAAAAAATCTATATGAATTTATTTACACATCCATTTCCGTTATAAAAGAGCTCCATAATATTGATCCGGAAATCTCATTTGCAAGTCTGGACGCGCATAAATGGTATGGGTAAATCGTTGAATGATCGTTGTCGTCGTTGTCATCGAAAATGACTTCGGTAGATTTTCTCTTTGGTGGCGTGGAGGTGGTGATCGGAATATTTGACGCCATAAAGTGGTTGGACAAGTGCATGCTATGCTAATACAAGGTACTCAAATACATCTATGGGAAGTCGAATCATTATGACGATGGAGACTTTTAATCTTTTTGGATTTTTAACTTTTTTTGTTTGTTTTTCATTTTCTTGTTTTAGATGTTTGGTTATCAGGTAAGCTAGTCACGTTTATTTAGAAAAAAAAACCATAATGGTTAGCGGCCCTTTTGTTTGATGAAAAATTCAACAAAATCGATCGTCAGATTGGGATATAATTGATAATTATGTCTTATAGCTATACAAAGTATTGGTTATTGTGATAAGGAAGTTTGATAAAAGGGCCACCAATCTAGTATTGCAAACAAATGATAGATAAATCGAAGGGCGAGCGAAATTATTTTATTTCATGTTCGACTTCGAATAGTATACCGGGACCATTTTCTGATTTTGTCTGTTTCTTTTGTTTTTGGATCAACAGTTCACAGTTTTTTTTCACGCGAAATTTTAAAATTTTACACGAAAATCTTGGAAACAAATTACTGCCGGTTTTTTGGCGAAAAAATTTCCTTTTCAACTGGAATGTGAGTTTTTTTCCACAGTTGTATATCAAAATTGGAAATGTCATGTTAGATATGCACTGAGTGTAGTATTTTTCATTACAAACTTTATGAGCGACACTTTATTTCTTCATTTCTTTACAAGAAAAACTACGGCTCCGGAAATTAATGCCAACTTTTAATATTCTACCTTATTTCATTTAACGAAAGTTACTGGTGTTATTTAGAGGCTAGAAAAAAACTTCCAAAAAGGCCAATCTGCGGAAAAAAATTAAGTTAAGATTCTTACGCAATTATTTTTATTTTGGTATGAGAAGTACTGTCTAAAAAGTCCACTTCCAAATCGTCTGTGCATAAAAACGCATTTAAGGTTCGAAATCGAATTGAAATCGGTTTTCAGTTTCACTCTAAATGAAATTCTATATACATAAAATGTTCTACAATTCGTTCGTTTTCGAAAATTTCGTTACCTACTACTTCGAACTGTCAAAATTGAAGAAGCATCCATTTTTGAATGTTTTGAAAAGTGAAATTACATTGCGGATGAAATTCGATGCATTAAATTAAAAAAAAAAACGACAATCTGAGAAAAAATTAGACAAAATTTTGCAAAATCAGTCTTATAATTCCCTGATATAGAATTATTTTTTTATGAATTGTTTTGCTTAATTCTTTATTCTTATATTCTTATGTCTTCTCCTAAAAAAAAAATAATATAAAATATTAAAAAGAACAAAAATATAAAGTTTGCTTACATTTTGAACAAATATATAGAAAACTAACATAAATAAAGTGGATGGAATTCGTTCAGAAAATGGATTGAAACGAAATGCAGAACACTATCAACACGAAATGCAGAACATCAGTTTTCATTTTCGAAATTCTAATTTATTTGAACGAATATTGTAGAACACTCAAATTGATTTTCGTCATGTGAACTCGCAATAAGTGGAATGCACAACATTGACGTGAATGTCAAATATCGGTTTTTTCGCTATAGTAAAGTACTTTATACAAAACTTGCAGATCATACAATTTTATATAAAAAATGTGTTGACACTTTTCCTCCGACTGATCGTTAAGAAGATATTGCCAGTTTAAAAAAATCCAAATGACGAAAATGTTACTTTTTCGCTTATAACTCCTAAACGGTAAATGTTATCAAAACAGAGTCTATGCAATGTTTGTACACTATGTGCTGCTTTACAAGAAAACATAAACATTTATTTCCATATTGGTACGATCTGTATGCATTCCATACTTAAAAATTGATTCTTGAGTTAAGTTTCACCACTGAAAAATTGGTTCTAAGAAATTAATTTTTTTTTCAAGTAACTAGACTCGAGCATGCCATGCAAGACTTCGTTTAATTTTTAAACAACTACGAACACACCAATTAAAAAACGAATTAAGATCACACTGCAACTCTTCACAATCTCGAGCAGTTTCAATAGTTTTGAAGATTGTAACATCGTCCGCATAAATGAGACAGTTGGAATATTTCAGAACAGACGTTAATTCATTAATAAATAAAATAAAAAGTACGGGTCCTAAATGGCTACCCTGTGGTATTCCAGAGTTAACCTTAAACTTAATTGATACACAACCATTGAAAAGTACCGAATAAAATCTATCAAATAAATAAGACTGGAACCACGTTACAAAATGTCCGCTAAACCCCATCTTCCTCAATTTTAATAACAATAGTTTGTCAAATGCCTTATTGAAGTCGGTGAAGACACAATCTACTTGTTTTCTATTTTTAAAAGAATCAATACAATTTTCAGCCAATTCCATTAAAAAAGTCACAGTAGAGCGACCTTTTGTAAAACCTTGTTGATTTGCAACGATAAATGATTTTCCATAAAACATAGTGATTCGCAAATAATAGCCTCGAAGAGTTTAGGAATAACGGATAACTTAGCAATAGGTCTATAATTTTTAATATCATCTTTTTTACCTTTCTTATGTAAAGGGATTATGAAAGAATCTTTTCAAGTAGATGGAAAAAACAAGAAGACATTGAGAAATTAAAAAGAATGGACAAAGGCAACGACAAGTGACACAGTTCTTCAAAATAATAGAAGCTATACATACCTGGTACACAACTTTCATCAAGATTAGATATAAACTTTTTAATGTTGTCAGAATAAATATTAAAGTTTATATCAGTCAAGTAAGAAAAAGATTTTTAAAGTTCAAAGTTATTGTCATTTTCGTCAAGTTTATCACAGTTCGAAAAATGAAAGTTGAAAGTATCACAGCTTATACTATCACAGTTGTGGTACCAATCTACACGCCCTAGATTTTTTTCTCATCTTGGGGGAATCACCCAGTATATTTAATAAAATTTTGAATGTATGTTTAGTACCATGGCAGAGAAATCTGTATGCCATAGGTTCATACTTGAGTACTGATAATCTTCTAAACGGTAACTTTTATCTATCTTTTTTCGAAAATTTTATTTTCTATGTAAAAGTGTCAATAAATTGCTTCCAGGATCAACTCTCTTTGTTCTTGACTTTCGGGGATTCATCAGTTCGACAATTTTATTAGATATTTGAAAAAATTCTATATCTTAAATAATTATAGAAAAGTGAAAGAGGCATCATCCATCATCACCTTGCCCGAAGGTGTTTTTGAAACTTTATGAACTCTGATAATAAAAAAAGAACTAAAGATCAATGAAAGTTATTTAATAGAAATTCTTAAATGGTCCATATTGTAACAGTTCAATATAATAATATAGTGAGGCCATATATACCGATTGTGGTATAGAAGTACAATTACCTACTTTCAAATCAATACTTTTACAACAACAATTCGTGTAAAATAATATGCATTCATCATCTTTCTCCTTTCTTCTCAAGTTCGACGACTTTTAACAGTGCCGCACAAAAAAGGCACCGCTATTTTTCATATTATATTCACGATATATAAAAAGAATAAAACCAAAAAAAAAAAATTAAAAAAAAGAAGAAGAAAAACATTTATTTCATCACCAAACAATAGCAATCCCACAGCAGTGGCAACTTCAGCATAGAACATCAACTATATAGGTATATATAAAGCATTCATATATAGTGACTCTGTGCGCCGCTCAACTCAAAATGGAACTTCTCGTCCGATGAACCGAACCGATGATGATGACGATGATACATGCAACTGAAACCATTTTATAAAGCCGTCATAAATGCAACAATTTTAGTTTTTCGCACGTGAAACGTGACTTACGCTATATTTTTTACTTTTTTTTTTATTTCATTTTCTTTACAATTGAAAAAAACAACAAAAAAAAGCAAAACAAAACTCAAAGGAACAAAATGAAGTAAGATTTTTCTCTTTGATTTAGATTCTTCATTGGATGGAAAAGCTATAGGTATATGGGGAACCCCCTCTATAAAGCTTAAGTTATTCCCGGGGGAAACGCATGCACTACATTTTAATTTACTTGACATATTTGTGTTCAACAACCTGCAAATGCAACTTTGCAATATATTGCGGTTTTACCTTATACTCGTTTGATATTATTGTGAGGTTATAATATAAGGTGTGTTGGTGGGGTGAGTTTCATATGTCAAAAGTCTCACCATGTCAATGACCTGTTAGCGCATTTTATTGAGTAAGTATTGTACTTTCTATGATTTGAACCCTTGAAATAGGTACTGCAAAATAATTTATTGATAATTGCATGTTACATTTTAACGATTATAAAATATACAAATAGATGTTGTTGAACTTGTTATAAGTTGAAGAATTGTTAAAGGAAAATCAGAAGTAATCAACACTTAAAAAAAAAAAATTACATCTTAATTTTTGACGTAGAAACCCTGCGCTAAAAGTTTTCCCTAAAATATTTTATTTTGTATACCGAAGAAGTTGCAACAACTTTCAACTGCAAATGGTTTATTACTCAGACCTGTCATTCGTTAGCCATCCAAACTTTCATTTTAACAAATTTTTAGCAAAAAAATAAAATAAAATAAAACATAAATGTTGCATAACATTATATCCGATTCCCAATGACCAGGGGCATACCATTCTATATATGTACCTATACCGTATAAGATACATCTGGAAGTGTTCCCATCACTATACCAAGAGAGAATAATATTTAAAGTTCTGAACTTACTTTTCGAAAAAATAAATTTTCTTTCCCATTTGAATTGTTAAACGAAAACATTAAAAAATAAAAATAGTTTCGAAAAATAATCCTCATCACCACTGACCTGTGTGCCCAAGCGCATAATGTGGCCCACACTATACCTACTGTTGAAAAAGTTTTTACTCCAGCTTCTATCATCTTCTTCTTCTCTATCGCATATGGTATGATGATGATTCAATTTTACATTTAGATAGAACTGAACATCAGCACCTCTTTATAACTCCTGAGCTACGAGTATATATGTAGCTTAAGAAGACTTGTACCGGAATCAAATGAAAGATGTTAGAATTCTTATGCCAATGCATCATATATAAAAGCTACTTTCATATGCAAATGATGATTTCGCCTGATGTTTTTCTCTCTCTCTCTCACTCTCTAGCTGTCATTATAATTCCTAATGGAGTGAACATAAAGGAGGATTCATTGCAAATTGCGACTGACAAAAGTGCGTTCCATTCTGTTTGCTATAACTTAACTCTTCGGGTGATTCTGATTGTTATTATTATGTTGATGATGATGATGATGATGATTATGATGATGATGATGATGATTCCAAGGACAAAAGATAGACTGGCCAACAAAATCGTGAACTGCACTCGACTCAACGGAGTGTGTTAGCTCAGTCGGGAGTCGTTTACCTGTTTGTGTCTGCCAACTTGAATATATGAAGGCGGCTGCGCTGGCTGCACAGCACATATTCTGTATGATACAAGTCTATGACCCTGTCCGTGGACACATTCATGATGAATTATAATCATTCAACATTGTTTTTTCTTCTTTTATATTATAAAATAATTGTTGCTATGTCGTCATTTGCAGTGGATGGATGGGGATGGTATAGAAGAGTGTGAGCATTGCCGGATTAAACAGTATATAAGAAGATGCTTTAGGGCTTATTTTCACTGGGAGTACAAAGCCATCATCTCAACTTATACGATAGATATGAAATTCATGCTCAGTTTAAATCAATATATATGGCATTCGTATAAGAGCAGATAGTAAAGCATCCGGGGCGAAAATGATTTTAGATTGAAATTTACTAAAAGTCGTATTTATTAGATTTTTGTAAGAACACTTTTGAACTGTTGTTCAGCTAGCCATTTTTTTAATAGTTTGACATCTCCTTATTTATAAACAAATTCCAACAGTTTTCTAAATATTTCCTCATATATTCACTGACATTCCTTTGATCTGTCAATTTTGAATGAATTGATAAATTCAAGTGAACTTTCGGATATGTTCAATGAACAACATTTCATTCATTTCGAGGTAGCTTTTTAATTCGTAACTAGAAACTCACCTTCCTTGTTCATTGAACGTACCCGAATAGCAGAGATGTCAAAGTATGCAGTACAGAGATGTCAAAGAATGCAGTACTATGGTAATGCAGTCAGTAAAGTCACAGCTGATTAACTTAACAATTGAATACAAGTTAATACTGTGACTTAGTAGTTTAACTGCAAAATAAACAGTCAGTAGTCAGTACTAATATTCTTACTGCACAGTTAACAAAAGCATTTAATTGACTAAAAGTTAATTATCTGCACTACTTTTTAACTAATTTTAGTCTTTAATTTATTATAGTCAGTAAGTATTTTAACTGCAGTTAATTAACTGTAAATCTTTTAGCTTATTTTAAATTTTTTTCACTAAAATACTTCATAATTCTATTTATAATAATTACTGTAAAATACCTGTGGTAACTTAGGTGTCCATATAAGACAGATTAAAGACTTAAATTAATGAAAAGATTTGCAGTTAATTAAATGCAGTCAAAAGACTTGACTAAAACTAAGCCAGGTAGGTATTACTGGACTTTTAACTGACTAAAAGACTAAAACCAGTTAAAAAGTACTGCAGTTAATTAACTTTTAGTCAATTAACTGCTTTTGTTAACTTCATAGTGAGAATACTAGTACTGACTGCGACTGCCCGGATTATAGTTTAATTCTTTCTGTAAGTTAAAATACTGCATTTACAGCTCAGCCTAATAGGTTTGGGCAACCAAACACAGTGTCTTAAAGTTAAAAAATCGATGGAAATTTGTTTTTAATAAGGTTGGGGAGTTAGACAGCTGTCTAAAATTAGATACATTTTGACTTGGGTTTATAAATAAGAATGTAAGTGTCACTTTGGCTTCGGTCGTTTCGAAAAAAAAAATAATAAAAATGAAAAAAAAAAAAATTAATAATTTTAAAATTGAATTTTTCAACGTAAGATTTAGAAGCTTTTAGATTCAAACTCCTAATAGATATTTCTTCCACGAAAAAAAAAAAACAACGAATAAACAACACGCAATGAGGAGGTGGAGACAAGTTATTTATTCGAGACCAATACCGATACCAATTTTTAGAAAGTGTAGTCAGCTTTATTATTGCTACAACGACGGATTTATATGAGGTTTGAATCGAGTTACGCGGCCGACTTTTCAGAGCAGACACAATCATCATTTAAAAAATATCAAAATTTTGGAAATTTATATACTAGGGATATTCCAGTGGACAATAATGCTATCATGGCCACATTTGCAGATGGTACTGCCATTTTAGTGCCTGATAAATGCGTTGTGAAGGCTACAGAAAAATTGCAAAATGCAACCGTTAAAGTAAGAGTTTCGACGCAACAATGGCGTATAAATCAAAATGAAACAAAATCAACTCATATAAACTTTACCAACAAAAAGATTATTAATGTTCCAATTGTTATTAACAGTAAAGCTGTACCTTACGCCAATACTGCCAAATACCTTGGAATGACTTTGGGTGCCAAGCTAAAGTGGAAAGAAAACATTAAAAAGAAAAGAGAGGAACCTAACCTAAAATATAGAAAAATTTATTGGTTACTGGGTAAGAATTCTGACTTATCTATCCAGAACAAAATAATGCTTTACAACCAAGTACTAAAACCGGTTTGGACTTATGGCATCCAACTGTGGGGTTGTACAAAGAAAACAAATGCTGAAACCATCCAAAAATTCCAAAACAAAGTCCTTCGTGGAATAATAAATCCCCCTTGGTATATAAGAAATAGTGACTTGCATCGTGATCTACAAATAGAAATGGTTACAGAAGTGGTTAGAAAACACGCTGTATCACATAATCAGCAACTCCATAGTCATTCTAACTCCGAGATGGAAACTGTATTAAATGTCCGTGACAATGTTCGAAAAATCAAGCCTCATGAGCTGATGGTCTAAATGCGATGGGAAAGTATTAAAACTTTAAACTTCCCCCAATGCAATTTTGTATTTAAGAAATAAAAATCTTTTAACGATCTTTCATAGATTGGTCCTGATATCCCGGTGGTTTCAGTGCGGTACAAGTCCCACACTACTTGGTACCGAATATTACCAAGTTTCTTTTGAAGATTTCAGACTGTAGAAAAACAAAATTTCGGTAGGATGGTGCATTCCAAAAACCTAGGCTTTAAGCCTTCTTAAGGATATGAAACAAACAGCCTTCCTGTATTTCTTTCCAATAAACGGGTGTTTTTTTACTAACTTTCCTGTACTAGGGACAAAACCAAAAGATCAAATATTAGGAAAGAACTGCCTTAGCTAAGGAAGGAAAAACTATTACTTCGGAACTACAATTAATAAAATCTTGAAAAAGACTAAGGTTCTCATAACGAATAGCGAATTGAACTAAAAACTTTACGAATTCGCTAATTTCGTACTACGAATAGCGATTCGCAGAAATTAAGTTCGCTTCAAATGTCAAAAACAAAACGAATTTGGTTATCACTTGATTACGAATAGTGAACCTTCGCTAATTTGTTCACTGAATAAATCCGTAAAGAATCTCAACTCCCCCCTTGGCTCTCCATCACATGACAGAAAAGATTCGCACATGGTTTCTTCAGTATGCTGTATCTTTATAAAATCTTTGTAGAAATATGAATACAAAATTATTTAATATGTACAGTAACACCCGCCTAAGAGAAGCTGCAAAATGTCACAGTCTTTCTTTCACTTAAGCGGGTTCTTCACTTAAACGAACCCCGCTTAAGGGAACAAAAATTTCACTTAAGCGGATTTAAAAATTCCAAAAAGGGTTCTGACATATCAGAAATTCAGATGTCATTTTAGTGATGAAAAATAAAAAAGAAGTAAAAGAGTTTAGCAAATTTTTTGTTCTGTACTATTAAATTTTTTTTTCACTCAAGAGAGTTTTTTTCAATGAAAATATTAAATTTAAATAAAAATATGTTTCAGGTATCCGGGTTTTTCACTTAAGCGAGTTTCGATTAAGCGGAGTGTTATAAAGGTAAGACAAATACTCGGGGATGAAAAAAGTGTTTCAGATAAGCGGGTTTTTCTCTTAAGCGGGTTTTACTGTACTTGAAAATGATCTGGGGTTCCAAAGAATAAGAAAAAACACCACTTAGGCAGCTATCTTAGGTTTTTCTTCTGAGTCTGCCGATTTTAATTTATTCACCAAATCACTCGGGAAGTAGGCATTTCAAAAATGTAGAACAACAAATTTTTTTCTGAATTCTTCATAGCTTGCCGAACAATTACCTAATAATTATTTTAAATATGCAGGAAATTTAAGTAGAGCATTGAATAAAAAACAAGTAAATACTAACTACGAAACAAATAACAATCCAAAAACTTTAAAAAGTAAATGGCGTTTGACGTTTAGTATGTGTGATTCCATGTAAAAGCTGTTGGCAGAATTGATTTCTAAAGCGAATGTGGAAGCTCGCTATCGATAAAAGAAGCGGAATTCGACTTTAGTCGAACGTTCGATTCGCTATTCATAATGAGGGCCTTAGTCTTTTAACCGACCACAGAGTTAACACCTCAGTATTCTTGAGCACGTGAACAGTGTCACATATTGGGCCTTGCAAAGTACTTTTTAGTACTTCCCAGTAGATGATGAAGGGCACGCTGCCAAAAAAAAAAACTACCCTCAATATACCTAGGTGTAATTTTTTGTTGTTTGTATTTGTATTTTATTTAGATAAAAGAAACATCAACAATATAAACAACAATAATTTATTATGTAATTTATTTTTACTGATTGTTTTGTTTTCTTGTGTAAATTCATTTCGTTACTACATAATTGAAATGCTTTGAACTACTTTGACCATATAATAAAAGTAATTGACTGAAACCAGAAGTACATGGTAGTAGATACTGCAGCTCAAAAGAACACATTTACCGTTGGCCTCATAACATATAGGTACACCTCGTAATTCACAAATTACGAATTATACAAGAATGTCGAAAATATCTCAAGGAGCATATTTTTTTTTTTTATTTTGGAGTTATACAAGATTTGATCAGTATTTATTTATTTATTTATTTATTCTAGGCGTTCTGGTAAATTATCTAAAAAATGACAACCGAAACGCATTTTCAGTATAAGGGGAAATTACGAGGTTATCTTATGAGACCCACGATATGCAAATTCTGCGATGTTCATGAGGAAACAGCGGACGGCATAATATTAGATAAATATAATGCACTTGTGTTCCAAGGACATAGTTTATCTGAAATGCAACAGATAGAAGATAGTGTGGGAAGCTGCTTATTCCAATGTCTGTTTCTGTTCCTATTCCTATTCCTATTCCTATTCCTATTCCTATTCCTATTCCTATTCCTATTCCTATTCCTATTCCTATTCCTATTCCTATTCCTATTCCTATTCCTATTCCTATTCCTATTCCTATTCCTATTCCTATTCCTATTCCTATTCCTATTCCTATTCCTATTCCTATTCCTATTCCTATTCCTATTCCTATTCCTATTCCTATTCCTATTCCTATTCCTATTCCTATTCCTATTTCCTACTTAATATTCAAGTTTATTCAATTTTTGAGTTTAAAATTCTCTTTACCAAAATCTGGTATTTATAGAATTTTAAATAAGTGAAAACGCGTAGTCTGAAAACAATTACGAAAATGACCTAAAAATCAAATGAAGGTATAATAGGTAGGTACCTATAACATAAAAATGACCAAAGTCCGCCACTGAGTATGATGATGCCCACACGCGGTTAGAGCCACGAACAACGGTGAACAAGACCAAGCTTTGTGTAGGCATCAGAACGAACAAATGGTGATGTACGTGGTCACAATGAAGCAACGAACTTGCATTGTACATATTATAATACGCAGTATATCGAAATTTTATGTTTTAATTAAATTATGTAGGTACCTTACCTTACCTACCTACCTATACTGCACTTCTATACATATATTAAAATGTTTTAATAATCTCGGACAATGATCCCGATGATGTGGAAATTTGCAAAACATTTCCAATTAAAATATTTTATTTAACGATGATGATGTTGATTTTGTTTTTGAAAATAAGAGAACTGCACACAGGTAGATCTAGATATTTTTATTTTCGGAGGAAAACTTAATTTATAAAAGCCATGCACAAAAGTTAAACCATCAAGCAAATTAAATTTTGTTAAATTTAATATAATCTACAAAAAAAATCAAATATCTGCTCTAGGGTTTTCTATAGAATTAAAATTTATCTTTTTGAAAGCTTATTATAGCGTTTGTATATTCTTATTTTCATACACGTTTAACTTCTTTCCATCAGTCTCTCGTCCATGGATGGGGTCAATTACCCTTGCTCCGCAAGCAATCTTGTTCTATTAAAATCTTGTCTAGCATCTTGAATACTTCCCTGAATGTTCTAAGTCAAGTTATCCTTTGGCTTTTAGTTTTCCTGCTTTTTGGGTCAATAGATTTCATTCTAAAGAGCGTCTCGCGATGTCGGTGGGTTTGTCAACACACCATATCAATGCACTATGTTCGTTTATTTTGAAAGAATCGTTGGAGGCTATGGGGAAATTCCTACTTAAAGTGAATGTACTAAGATCAATCGTCTTTTTTTTTTTCTTTTCTTAAAGGTAATTACCTGAAGTTTAACATATGATTTTGTTTTTAATGCATAGTGTCCCAAAGGCAATTTCTATTTGATGCAATGAAGTTGTATGGGGAGGCGGCCTAATTTGAATAAAATCTTAAACATTCGATTACGATTAAAGATGGAATAAGAAGACATCGACACGCCCTTTAAAAAAAAAAGTTTCTTGCACAAATTTGATTCCTATACTGATATATTTTTGACTTCCACTGACTGTTGCAATCCTTCTTTGAGTCTTCCTCAGTAAGGATTTAAGGATAAAGTTTTAATTTCCATTCGGAAAGTATTAGAGGTTGGGATAACGTCGTGAAAAAAGACTTTGAAAAACCTATTTGTACTGATGGTTAAAAAATGGTAAAACCAACTTGAATATTTTCAGTCTTTAAATATCTCTAAAACTTTTCGTCTACCAAACTTTGTCAGAGTTTTTTTTCAAGCTGAATTACTGGCGATCAGGGAAGCATGTAAAATAATCCAGAAAGTCCTATATCAGAACCGAAATACAAAATTATTTGGAAAGGAATTTGTTCAAAAACTTAACGAACTGAAAATAAAAAAACTCGGTCTCTTTTCTCCTCAACGTGACGAGATGGCTCAAAGACGAACTTCGGTAGCTTTTGGAGCTTCTTCTTCGTCAAATTCCTAAGACTTTGAGGAAGCGGAGAGAACTGACGGAGATCGACTTGAATGTCACATCCAAATATACCTATTGCCACATCTATTTATACCAAAGTGACTTCCCTGAGGAACTCCACAATTGGAAGCGGAAGTGTCGGAGAATGAATCTCTGAATTTTACCAGTGCCTACGTTCTGTAACTCTCGCATCGACAAAGTCAGTCGGGAAACGATGAAAATTGAGACAAATCGTATGAGTTTTGTTCCATTTATCAACGTTTCTCGACCAAATTTAACGATGTGAGAGTTACAGAACGTAGGCACTGGTTAGGTTTTTTTTTTTAAGATAAAAAGAAATGCAATTGAAGATTGCAGGAGGAAACCAAAACTAT
This sequence comes from Epistrophe grossulariae, assembly GCA_929447395.1. Classification (NCBI taxonomy): domain Eukaryota; kingdom Metazoa; phylum Arthropoda; class Insecta; order Diptera; family Syrphidae; genus Epistrophe; species Epistrophe grossulariae. The sequence goes on from OV839569.1 coordinate 63,039,736, forward strand.
GTATTTTAATTTAAAAAATTAATTTAATGAGATATCTCAAATTATCGCACATCACTTCTTCGAAAAGCTTGGGAATGTAAGATAGCGTACAACTCAACTCAAGACAGCAAATAAAAGAGTTAAGTGTGAAATCTTATTAATAGAACAAAATTGAAGTAAATTCATGTTAAGAAGCTTATTTACCCAAGTAGGTATAGGCGCATTAACGAGTTATTATATATTAAATATACCTAAGATGTTTGCCAACGAGTAGAAATTAAAAGAAAACAAACGTTTGTGACACAATTATATTTATTGCATGACGTAAAAGTCAAACTTTAAACAAATTTTTGGGAAATCTATAATTTCTGATTTAAGCATTACCTACGTATATACATATAGCATCATACAAACAGACCTACAAAAAATTAATATTTAAATAACGTAAAACCAACTTTACCTTTTGCCGTTTAAAAAAAAAAGACAAAGTCACATAAGTTCAATTTAGGCCTTATGTCACGGTACCCAACTAATTGGCGCAGAATGTGTGATGTATTCTAAAGGCACGTCACACACCACCAAATGTCAATACGGTTCATTGATTACAATGGAAACATTTTGTTTGTTTTTTTTTTCTTTTTTTCGTTGGTCCTTCCGACAAAACCTCAACGGAAATACAAAACCAAAATAAAATTATTCGCATTGCTGAATTTCAATATCAACATTGGTTGTCTATTTTAACCTCTGGAATAAGAGGACCAATTTAATTGGATTGATGTAAATAACAATGGTAACATAAAAAAAATAAAAGGAAGTCTCCTGATGGCATTAGTCAAGGTAGGTAAAAAAAACAACAACTTGCGGTGTGACCTAGATTTGTAATTCTTTTTTTTTTCACAATAGCATAGCGTCCTTAATCCTTGAGGAAAATTGCATTCAATCCTCCAACAGGATTAAATATTTAATAAAATAAGTATACCGAAAATATAGTATTCTCTCCCTTGCCGGTTGTTATAGCGAGGCTAAGGATTTGACGAACTTTTTTAAGCTGATGCTGATATGCTAAGGCATTGACCTGGACCCCTGGATGGAGTTGTGAATTGCATTTTTTGACGATTTTTTATTAATAAAACAAATGAAGGACGACACGGACGTAGAGAGCTGTCCTGTCGTCATCGTCGTCAATTCGAAGAGGATTTTGCAACGAAACTGGATGTGGTATTTTGAGGTAGCTTAGGTACCTACCAACTTTATTTTTCACAGGATGCACAGAATTTTCATTTTAATAAGCCAAAGCAATTCAATGAGATAAAAGTCAATTCGTTTTGGGATTTAGAAAGTTCGGATTCTGAAATTGCAATTCAAAATTGCTTGTTTGGTAGTTGAATCTATTTCGAAGATATATTTGAAGCATGTTTATTAGAATCTCAAATATTTTACTTTATCATTCAGAAAAGGTGACTTCAAAAAGTAACTTAACACATTTACCCCCACTTGGGTCGTTAATTATGTAAAAGTTGGTTGATTGATGTGTGTACATTTAATTTTTAGATGTTCAATGTGTTATTTTTGAATTAAGGTAAAACCACTCGCGATAGCTGTTTTTTAACGGAACTGCATAGGTATCAACTGAACTGCCAAAATCTTTTTTTACGAAGTTATAACATGCTTGTTTCGGAACAGGGCGCATTGGAAATGGCAATTCGAACTCGCTCGATTATTCCTGAACTTGTGACGGTTCATTTCCTGTCCTCCTAAACGCATTCCCTCACGAAATAATCTGATTTCGATTAGGGAGTTGACGGCAGCGTCGAGTTACGAACCGTAATTGGAAGGCACAATGCATGGCGACCATGGAGCCACATTTCAAAAAGTCGGTTTCGACAAGAAAAACGTGCTGTTCAACGGGGAAGCCGAGATAGCTTGCATCTTTTAAATTGACATTTGTAATATTCAAACTAAGAAATTCGTCCCTAAAACACTATTTTCCCTAATAAATTATCTTTAAATGATAAACATTCTTTCTCAGCTATATAGAGACTATCGTAAACCAAACTGACCCTTCACACTCACATTCACATTGAATGAATTGTATAGCTGCAACAGAATTTCCTTTATAGCAATCAATCTTTATTCAAATGCAATAAAATATCTTTCTATATATGAAAAGTCCCCTTTTCCTTTTGTTGTGGCCACAGCACAGGAAATATTCTTCACAGATCTTCATTGAGATTAATACTTCAATTGCTCACGATAACCATATTTTCCAAAACACCATCAACCATCATCATCAGTCAGGCTATATGGTAATCCAAAAGGCACCCCGCGCCCGACCGTCCGCCCGCATGATGGAATATCATCTTCGATAGAAATAAATAGCACACGGTGTGTGCAACGATTCAAACATATCCAGCAACAACAACAACCAAACCATCTGCCACTTTGACCCAATAATTTCCACATCCGAAACAGCAACATAAAAATAGTTACACTTCTGGACTACCACTCAAAGAGAAGAGCCTATACTAAGAGTACGAATATGTATGTAGGTAATGCTTTACAAACAAACATGGATACACTTTACACCAGACATAGATTCGAAACTCAAAGATCGACTTCTGGCCCACTTGGCGGCGGGGCGCACAGTATACTGTGTGTGGCGAGAGGTTGTATTGATGGTACTTCTGGAGAGAGCACATTTCTGGTTGGTTTTGTTTCTGGGGCAAACAGGAGATTTATACGGGATGGAAATTCAGGGAACCATATGCAGCAGAAACAACCAACCGACCGAACGACCGACGCACGGCCCAACTGTGTATTCAAAGACGTCAAGAGTCTACCATACAACCAAATTTATACGAAGACGACGACGACGGCAACGACCTAAAGGTGTGGGTTGTGGGAGGAAGCAGCATGCATGCCATGCAAATCTTCTTTTTAATTTGAATTTTTATTTTTACTTCTTTCAAAAGATGCGGGTCGAATGAATAATTCACCTATAACTTCTGCTCTCTCCAGGATTCTGGTGGGGGGCTTTGGGATCGGGACGCTTCTTAAACATACAACAAAAAAAAAAACATTTTCCTCAACACGAAGAATGAACTCGTATAGGTACTCGTACTATGTTTATGCGCGTGCCTGGGTGTGAGGTGAAATCGATGAATTTATTAGAAGAAGCAACTTGCCTACGCATAATAATATTGTCAAATGGTGGAAAAATAAGCTGTTCCAGCGGAAGTGTTAATTTATGGCAAATCAATTTGCTTCATCACGTTTGAATATACTTATAGTAGAAACCGGAAGTTGGGAAAATATATGTAAAGAAAGAAAAACTTTATATGTATACACTGTACACATGTGTATAATATCGGTCGAACAACGGCACCTCTACATATTGTCTGGTTGCATACGACAAAAAAGGGTATAGAATAAGATAATGAGGCGTCAATATAACAAAGTGATATGGTTGATTTATTTTAGAAAACTGTTTTTCATTAAGATTTTAGAAATTGATACCTAGCGTTTCTAGTGGGGTTAAAGCTACATTTTTGGGGAATAACCTTTAAGTGATATTATTCTTTATGCAATTTTACCCGCTGTTTTATCTTATGGTAGGTAGGTAGTCAACGGGGAGTCATCTAATATTTCATAATAGTGAAGCCTTTGAAAATTACGGACGGTCAGTTACAACTTACCAACGATTTCCCGAGGAAGAAAGAAGGGATTTGAATGATTCAAAATGGAATTTAAAGGAGAGTTATACTTTCAAAAGCTGTTAAAAGTTTTGTGGAGAGAATGGCGGTCACAAGCCACCTAGCTCATTGACTCAATTAGCGCTAGAGTGCGCCGTTTTGATACCATAACTCGTAGGACCTGTGGATGGAAACGGTTTGGATTGTCTGAGTCTCGCAGTAACATGCCACATTGATCATATTGTCGGTTGGCTCAGAGACGTACAAGATTTTTCCCCTTAGAACGATCATCTAATCCTCTGAAAAAAGGTACAGTGGCTACTGAGGTTTATCCTAGAGCCAATCCGTTTCGTTAAGGAAGGAGATCAATTCTTTGATCCTCATCTCAGAAAGTTCGTTTAGGTCACTGAAAAAAGCTTTACCAGGCGACTGAGCTCTTTTTCTGGCCAAAGCGGGGCATTTACAGAGGAAATGAATGACTGCTTCCTTTTCCTGCTGGTCCCCGCAACAAGTTACTTGCTTATTGAACCGAATGAATTTAATTTTAAAACTTAAAATTAAGTTCAATTTAAACGGGCAATCTGGTGACCTAATTTTGACAGGATTTTAATTACAACCATAAGTCTTGAAAAAGAAGTTTTTATGGACTCCCATAAGGTAAACCTTAGTGAGACTTACGGCGATTACTACGATGAAACCTAAAGCTCTTCAATTCCGTAAATCGTTTCTGCAGAAGAGCTATTCATGGTCGAAAGATCGCTACTAATGACCTCGCAACAAGAGAGTGTTCCCACCAAGACACTTGACAGTTGAAATTCTCGAAATGACATCAACATTAGACTGTTGATATCATTTCGAGAATTCCTCCTAATTTCCATGACGAAAAAGAGAGCACGAGAGTCAATTGAGGGTTGTAGAGGCAGGGTTAATGTTAGAGATTTCTACCAAAGGATGAAAAAATCTACCCAAGGCTACAAAGCCAGAACAGAAGCCTGATGAGATGAAATTGAGAATGTAATATAGTTGATAAACAATCGGTCCCGAGAAACTGAAAAGAAAACAAACTGTTCAACGCTGTAAGGCAGAACACTCCATTCAACTAGGAAGATGATGGCATATATTTTCGTCATCCCGACCAACAAGAAGTCCAAATAGCAATATTTAAACTTAAGTCCTACAAAGCTATTGGTGCGGAAGGCCTATACAAGCCAAACCATAAAGCAGCGGAAGATGACTTGCTAAGGATTATAGGTTAACAACAACTTATCTGTAAAATTCGGTCGGATATAAAAGAAGTACCTATGCCCGATGACTAGAACTTCAGACATTGCCAACTACAGAGGAATAAGGCCCAATTTGTTCACAGCTGATCATCTTTGATCAAGAATTATTGCAACTAGTATATCATTGAATGTGCTTGGTAAGCAAAAATTTTTATAAAGGAATCCATAATTTGATTTCTTAATCATGGAAAATGCCCATTAACCGATTTTGGTTGATAAGTGCCATTTAGTTAGAATCTATGAAAGTTGTATTATAGATTTAAACTACTGTGAACCCTAAGGCTCAGTTTCATACTCGATTAAGTAAGTGTCACTTATATGCCAAATATGGAAAACTAATGCAAAATTAAACAGTTTTAACTCATCGGAATAAGTGACAATTAAGTCTACCATGTTGGCCACTTAAGTTCCACTTACTTAAGTGCCACTTATTTTGTTAAGGGCCAGTTTCACAGTGCACACTTAACAAAATAAGTGGCACTTAGTTTTCCCATTTTGGCACTTAACCGCAGTTTTACTACCTGAGTAAGTGGAACTTAAGTGGCCAACATCGGAGACTTAAGTGTCACTTATTCCGATAAGTTTACACTGTGAAATTGGGAATTAGTTTTCCATATTCGGAACTTAAGTGACACTTACTTCACTGTGAAACTGGCCCTAAGTGTGCACTGTGAAACTGGCCCTAAGTCTAAACGTAGCATATAAAATCTGGCACATTGTATTATGTCATAATTATTTCTGTTTTAAAAACTTAAAAATTCTTCCCGTATATGAATCATAAAAATCGCAGAACATGTACATTAAGTTCAAAATGAAACAAAAAAAAAAAATCAAAAACATGTCACTATCAATTTACCAATCTTCTAATTGAATCAATTCATCTTTATAAATCACTTGTAATATAGATAGATAGACAAAACCCACAATAACTATATAGATAGCAAAGCATTTGTTTGAGCATCGCACGTATAGAAATAACAACCCACTCACCCATATCTATAGTAATTTTCACACACACGTCAGTCGGCATCAGCAACTTGTCAAACATATTCAAACCGCGCGCAATATATACACGGATAGTATAGGTACTGATATCTCAATTGCCTGCCTTAATTTAATTTTCATTTAGATTGCAATTGTTTATTTGATACGAGTACATGTACATATATAAAACTCAAAAGATACATTATATGAACATGAATAAAACAAACGGACAAGAGAGCAGCAGCTGCCCTATTCAAATCCATACAATATAAGCTATATAGCAGCATCCTCTCAACGCATTGGTCAATTCTTATTTTTATTTCAAATAATATCACAGTACTGGGTCGAAGGTGTCTAACAATTTTCTAACTTTAAAGTTCTTTACTAATTTTTTCTTAGTTTCAAACACTTTGTAACTAGTATCATACCTTAATCTATTTTCTTTAATAAACTCCAGAGCGTAATAAAATGACGTTTGTGCAAAAAACAAAACAAAAATACCCTTTGACATTTGTAAATTAATTTTCAGTTTTGAGGCCCTAAAAAAGCGATATCTGTGATTTTGATGCCAATAAAAAGCTGATGACTCGATTATTATTTTTAGTCAAAAAAATATTTCATTTTGGCCCTAACTTTCATATAAAATGATTTCTAAGATTTCAATGATCAATGATAAGGTAGTTTAGTCATTAAAATAAAGAAATTCATTTCCTGTGATAGGCTGGGCCAAAATGAAATATTTTTTTGACTAGAAATAATAATTGAGTTATCAGCTTTTTATTTGAATTAAAATAATCACTGATTTCACTTTCAAAGTGCCTCAAAATTAACAATAAAAATGTTTAATGATTAGTTTCAATGAAAGCTATAACTGGCGCCTTAGTAAAGTTTTTTAAGATTTTATTTTTAGTAAAATGTTAAATAGAAAGTTCGATGCAAAACTCGTTTAAGATTTAAAAAAAAAATCTCTTTTTTAATCTTATATCAAACCAAAAATGCTTCATTGAATCACTATTTTCGATTCTACTATATTTTTTTTTTTAAATAAATTCAATTTTATTTTTCAAGAGCGCCCTAACAATGAAAAACCCACTTGAATGTAAGGGTTCGCGCCCCTATCGCAACGACTCTGTCATATCATATCGAATATTTGTGTTAGACTGAGTGACGGCTGTACCGGCCGGTCGGCCCTCTCTTCCTTGTTTTAATTAAATCACTCGAATGTTTTTTTTTTTTTTGTTTTTATTTGAATTGTTATGGCTGCTGCTATGGAACATCATATCAAAGTGGTGTAAAGATACGGGCTCTTCTGATAACTGAATCGGAAACTTGATGTGGTTGATGGTTGGTTTCCGTTGATATGAAAAAAAAACCGAATTCGTTTTTCTAAATGAAAATGAACAAACAAAATTTATATACGTATACATATATAAAAATTATTTTAATATTTTATGACAACTGATCATTTTTTTGGATGTTCATGTTTGCTTGCGTGTATTGTAAATTGGTTGTGGTCAGCTTTGTTTTTGTTTGTTCTGATGATAATTTGAGGTTTTTAAATAAAGTCACTTTAGAACAAAATAGCACATCAAGATCCTGTGCAAAGTCTAAACCAAAATTGTTCGCGAAGCTTTGGTGGGAATAATGACTTCAAGGTCAAATGATAGCAAGCACCATGGTCTTTTGAATTACAAAAAAAATTCTAAATGATGACGAAGTGACCTTCTGACTTTAACTGTTTCAAGGTGAATGATGTAAACTTTTTTTTAATATATTAATATATTAAATGGCTCAAAAAATTTAAGTAGGTTAGTTTTAAATTGTTTTTTAAATAAAAAAATATTTGTTTACAATATTTTTACAAACGCAATAAATAAGATGGCCGAGAGCCGTCTGTCTGAGTGGTAACAATTATTTTGACTTAAAAAATTGTAAATATTATTATATTATATATGCTATAGGAACCACATGAAACAGAGAAGGGATTTACTCCTTCTAGGACGATGGGGGTTTGGTAAGCCCAGAGCATCGAGCGCCCCTTTTCACTCGTTGTAGGCATTTCATATGGTGCCCAGCCCATTATACAAATAAAATAAATACATAAATAAATAAATATCTTCCTTCTATAGAATAAATATCTTTTTCCATTTTTGTACAACATTATGAAACGGAACAATTTAATTAACATTTATATATGAATAGCTAAGAATGGTTCGTTCATGACACTTCTTCTATACGATGTTGCATCTCTACAATAGTCTACAAGTTAGATCCCATCGGCGGCTGTTCGAGTACGATGTTAAATGCATTGTTTGGTACAATGATCTTATATGTCAAAAATGATTTTCCAAATTCTAAACGATTTAAGTATATTTTTAAACATTTTTTTAATTAAAATCACCGAACCAATATTTTTTGTTTTTATTAAAAAAAAAAAAAAGGTAGGTATGTTTGTTTTTTTTTTTTGTCAGTGTTTTATGCGAGTTCAACTGGAGTTTATCAAGAAAATAGAATTAGTATGATATACTAGTTAAAATGTGTTTCAAAAATTAGTAGAGGAGCTTTAAAGTTAGAAAATTGTTTATTGTTATTAATAATTTGCCAATACCTAAACATTACATTGTTTAAAATTTTTTGCCAATGTCTTTATAGAGACGACTACAGTGATCAACGGAACAACAGGAGGACTAACTGGAAAATATCAACACATCAATTTACAATAAATTAAAAAGTTTTCTTCTTCAATTTGTTTTCAATTTTTTCTTAAGTTTTCTGTCGAAATTACTGCAAAACCTATTTCAGAAGTTAACTCGAGTTAAATCCAAAAACACACTTTAATCATTATGAAAACTCAAATACCAATTAGTGTATTTTCGATTGCCTTGAGAAATTACTTTTGTAATTCGCCCAGGAAAGTAAGACATTCCATTCGAAAAAAAAAATTCCGAAAGACATGAATTTTGGTCACACGCTTTGGACTTTGTGATTTTGTTTATTAAATTCTACTCATAAAAAAACCTTACATTTCGAGATAAAAGATGTGCAAAAGATCCCAGTACCTTTAAAATTAGTTGCTCTTAGGAAGAAAAAGTGCCACAATCCTTTTCTGTAGAACATTATAAGCTTTATTGATTCAAAATAGCTTTTAACGGCCTTTAAGTCCTACAAAAATTGGCGTTTCGTCCCGGCGATCTCACTTGGACTTGGGACGAAACGCCAATTTTTGTAGGACTTAAAGGCCGTTAAAAGCTATTTTGAATCAATAATTCAACAAAGTCCATTAAAATAGTGCTAAGTTTTCTACTTGGCTGATGTATTTCAGTAGAATAGTATATAGAATTTGTATTATTAAAAAAACCCTATTATAAGCTTTAATTTTTTTCTTAATAGTTTTCGAGATATTTACAAAAAAAACTGAATTTTGTACCTATTCACCACAAATTGAAATACAGTGGTTCAAATTTAGAGTATAGGTACTAGGTATGAGGCGTAAGCCTCGCAATCAAAATCTACGCAAAGCTATATGTCTGCAATGACACATTCTCCAAAAAAAAGCAGTCACTAAAGTACCTACTGAAGTCACACATGATCATGGTATTTATTCGCTGGGTTACATGAGGTGGCAACAACAGGAATAATGAAAAAGGCAACAAACTGTATTTTGTGGAATTGCATAAGTTACAACACTTTTTACACATGTTCTAAAAAAAAACTTACAAATATATGTACTACCGAATTAAAGGAAAAAACGATTTTTTTTAATTTTTCAGGCAAAACAAAATTCGTAGAAGACAACAAAGTTTGATTGAAGCTGAACAAAAAATTTGCAAACTTAAAAGAAAAACTTGAAAAATTTGTCTTGTGCTAATTCGCGTATGAATGATTGAAAAAATCGTATCGGGCTGCTAAGTGGAAATGTACAAGATCAAATCTAAAAAATTAACTTTTTTTGTTTGTCTTTCGAGGCGACATGGCACATACAGATACTTGTTGCTATCTGTGTAAAACTTTCTAAAGACGAACTTTTTTGAGAATATGTAATTTTGAATTTTGTTTAAAAAAAAGTGTTACCAGAAACTATTATTAAGGATAGTTTTTTTTAGATAAAAAAATATCTCATTGAATTTTTGACATTTTAATTCTTCAAAAACAAAATGAAATACAGTCAAACTTCGATAACTCGAACTTCGATAACTCGATTTTTTTATAACTCGAACAAAATTATGTGGCAGCAGCGTTTAGAGTTCAAATCTCATACATTTTTTCCCTCATAACTCGAACTTTTATAACTCGATTTTCTTTATAACTCGAACAAAAAATATGGCATATGCATCAACTAAGTCGAACATTTTAGGGGAATTCCCATTTAGTGATTTAGACATTTTTGAAATTCGAATTTTTGAAGGGAATTTTCATTTGAAAACGAGATATCTATTATACCTATATTAGTAGGTTTAAGAAATTTTGAAGTTGTAAGTAGGTACCTACTACCTACAGAAAATTTTTATTTAATGCGGTGAACATTTCAATATTTTTGCATAATTTTTTAATTTATCTACATAGTTATTGCTTGGTTGTTTTTTGTAAAAGATTCTATGTATTTATTCCAACTTCAATTGATATAGAAAGTGAAGACAAGACTTCGGTAGAGGAATTCATTCAACAGCCTTCGAAGCATGTTGTAGCACATTTGACAATTAGAATTTATATTTGCAAACGTGTGACAATACAACAGATGAAATTTATGCAGTTATAAATAAATTAGAATCCTTTTTTCTTGAAAAAAAAAACTACTCTCAGACCCAAATAACTAAATACATGGAATAATTTTGTGTATGGTGTAACAACTTATGTACATTAATATATAAATGTATAAGACTTAATAAAACAAAAAAGTGTTGTGCATTATGCATATGTATGTATTTCAAATATTGAATTGTTTAATTGTTTTAATTTTGATAAATAATTTGGATAACTCGAAGTCTTGATAAGTCGAACTTTTATTTTGGATAATAGTAGTTCGAGTTATCGAAGTTTGACTGTATGATGAAATTATATTAAGAGAAAAATTAATTTTTAAGAAATTAATTTGAATTTTTAAAATATTTAATTTTAATTTTTTATTCATTTTATAAATATGGATTTTCACTTTTTCAAAAAACAAGACTTTAATTTTAATTTTTTCAAGAAATCAGAAGGTATTCTTTTTCAGCTCACAATAATTTTAGTTGCTTTTTCAATTTAAGGAACAAGTTTCGTGATTTTTTTCAATTTTCTCTAATATCATCCATTTTACTTATATATAAATATAAAAATCTTTAAAATTCTCACTTCAACTATAAGGGCATAATACACATACATACATAGGTTGGTTTATTTGAAAATTCGTGCATTCATAATAATATTCTTTGAAATGCATTCCGACATAGATTTCAGTGGAATTCAGAGTAGATAAATAAATGTAGGACTTTTTTGTTTGAATTCACTGTGCCTAAACATGGCAGTGGAATTAATTTTGTGTTTACATTTTATTAGCTGGCAGCAGGCTTCTTTTATCATAGTATTTGATTGTTTTTTTTTTTTTGTTTAGGGAAAGGATTCACACTGATGTTTTTAGAATGAGATGCTGGAATTTTTTAAACAACATTTTATAAGGAATTTTAAATGAAGTGAAAATATGATAAACATCCAATGAATTTTTTTTTTATCCAAAAATATAACAAGTGCATAATACCTACAATGAAATGAGAATGATAATACTCACAAATATAATGTAGGTATATCCCTACTTTGAGTTGGCCAGATCTTTTATTTCTTCCGCATAGAGAAGAAAAGTTGTTATTTTTTAATAGGGTCACATAAGTCATTTTGGGCATTAAATAATTATTTTTTAATATTTCTAAAAGTAATAATAATAATCAAAGTACATATAGATGTAGATATATAAAAAAAAGCTAAACCAACACTAATCACAAAACAATTCAATCAACAACAATGTAAATTAGTACGTAGTCGCTATATGAATAAGGAAGCTACGAGTATTTATCTTAAATTGTAAATAAATAACTTTTGCAATTTTTGTTTATAAAGTTAAAATTAAATAAAAATCTCATTTCGGTGTGACAAATCGCATTTACAGAAAGATAACTTTACAAAACAAAAAAAAAAAAACAGTTAGAACAGTTTTCGAAAAACGGCTGCGTTGTTTTCCACTAAAGCTTTCTTCTACAAAGTAAAAGTATAAAAACAAACATTTTCGAGGGCAGTAGGTAAAAAGGTGGCATCAAAATTTAAGATTTGCACTTTAAGTGCATATAAATTCATTATTTATATACAGGGTGGCGCACGAATAGTGCTACAAAAATAAAACGTAATAACTTTTTTTCTGTGTGAGTAATCGGCTTATTTTTTTTTTTATTTTGTAGGTTACTATTTAGATTTATAAAAATGGATGCTTGGGATACGGAGAAAAGAATTTGGATAGTGCAACGGTACCATGCTTTGCAGTCCGTCATTTCCGTCCAAAGGGAATTTAGGCGGGAGTTTGGCGGTAATCCCCCGAGTAGATGGACCATTATGAGGTAAACATGTTTGCCGAATCTGGAAGCATCGCACGAAGGCCGTGCCATCGAGATGCCAATGTTCGGGTTCAGGATACAATCGCAGCAGTAGCATCTGCAATACAGGCCAATCCGAACGTTTCGACCCGAAACTTATCGGGGCAAATTGGAATTAGTAGACGGTCATTACAACGGATACTTCATGACGATTTAAACTTGTTTCCGTACAAAGTCCAAATTACTAGCAAGTCAAACCCTCAGGATTTGCCTGTTCGCCTGGAATTTTGCTAAAAAATGATATCAATGGCCGAAGAAGACAACACATTGATCAATTGTTTGTTCATGTCTGATGAGGCCCATTTTGATCTTAACGGCAATGTAAACAAGCAAAATTGCCGTATATGGAATGAGTCTAATCCAGAAATGCTCCATGAGACGGAACTGCACCCAGAACGAGTCACTGTGTGGTGCGCAGTTTCATCAAGGTGTATTGTCGGGCCGTACTTCTTTGAAGAAAACGGTGTACCCGTTACTGTCAATGGGGACCGTTATTTAAAGATGTTGATAGAGTTTTTTTACCCAGAACTGCGCCGAAGACGTATACCATTCAACAGCGTTTGGTTTCAGCAAGATGGAGCAACTGCACATATAGCCAGACCAGTTATGGCGGAGCTAAACAAAAAATTCGCAAACAAATTAATTTCTAGGAACTCCACTCTTCGCTGGCCTCCAAGGTCACCTGACCTGACTGCACCAGACTTCTTTTTATGGGGTTATGTCAAGCAAGAGGTGTATAAAACGAAGCCCAGGAATTTAACTGAATTAAAGCAGTCCATAACGACAATAATTGAGGCGATCCCAACTTCAACTCTTCAGGCCGCAATGAATAATTTTTTGACCAGGTGCCGCATATGCGTGGGACAGCGTGGAGGTCATTTGCGGTCTATAATCTTTAAAAACAACTAACTATTTAAAATAAAATTTAATTTTCTAACCAATTAAAAAAAAAGTTATTTGAATTTCTTATTGTAGCACAATTGGTGCGCCACCCTGTATTAAATAAAAAGAAAATTTATAGAAGTCTGACATAGCTAATAATATTTTTGTTTTTTAACCACTAAAAATGTTCTTCAACATTTAAAGGGGTGAACCTTGGAGGTTCAAAGTTTTGGTGATATTTTCAGACATGTTCGGTTTGCTGGTTAATAATTTCTTGATACTAGAATGTATAACCTAATTTAAAAAAAGTACAATTTTTTAGTAGATTGGATCTTTTAATTTTCATTTTTTGAATTAGTTAGATATATACATACATACTCGTATAAGACTATTATTAACCCGCAAACCGAACATTTCGTAGAATATCTCTCGTGTTTTTGTTTATCACTTATTATTAGGTGACAATTTGTTGTTTTGCAAGATTTTACTTGGCTGACTCGTTATCTCGCTTACGTTACGTAATTAGCAAAATGACATTTTGTTATTGTCTTATTTTTTGTCAACTGTTCGCTTACGTTTGACCTTTAAAAAATTAAAGGAGAAAATGTAAATTAAGGTAAAAATAATTATTAGACTGGATTAGTGACTTTTGGGTGGATCGTACAAAATGGAAAACCTGTTAAAAAAAAATAATTATTATCTTCTTGCGTTTTCGAATATGTATGTATATTATATCAATTTGTTATGAAAATCCCAACTATACAGAATCATTCTATAGAAATATTAACTGAATTGAAGGCAGTGCATATTTTGGTTTTTAAAAATTAATTAGTCAAATTAAAAACAGACGCAAAATTATGTGCAAGTGGGGGTTAACAAAAATAATCAGAGATGCTGACAAATAAATATATAAATTCATTGGAAAGATTTAAGTGTTGGTTGCTTCTTTTCTTTTCATTTCATTTCATTTCAATTATAAAATGAATTTTTTTTACTTAATATGATAAATTTCGCATTTTAATCTATATTTAAATTATTTTGTATTTCTATATTTCAAGTCCATTTCACGAGAAAACTCAATGTACACGTACACGTAACCAGTATCTACTTAAAATATCGATAGGCAAAATAATTAAAAGCTTAAAATGCATATACTATTTTTCATACTATGCGAAGTAATGAAAAAATAGTACTAAATTGGCAAAGTAATATAATGTTAAATAATGAAATATTATGGAAAATAAAAATTAACGAAGAAAAAAAGTTAAATAATGAAATGAGAGAAAAAATTTATTGTGCAAATTGATGGTTTGTGAAACAAAAAAAAAAAGTGAAATAAAAACTTGTCAAACATGGAACAAATTTCAAAACAATAAATTGCGGAATTAACATCAGAAAAAAAAAAAACCGCCTGATGACCCCTTCATGATTAAACCTTATTACGCTACTGGAACGAAAAATCCCATAAAAAAAAGAACAACACTAAATAATATACAAATTTCTTTTTGATTTTTGTTCTACAATAAGCGAAATTGATAATTGTAGTAGATTATTTGGAAAAGTCTCCACTTTTTTCGCAAAGAATTAATTGCCCGGATTATGTGGTTCGTTTTTGTTTTTGTTTTTCTTTTCATTGCGTTGTTTGAGTTTATTTCCTTTTATTTTTGCAAATGTTTAATCACGAATCTAGATCATATTATAACGGGTGATTTTTTAGCTGGTTTGGTTTTGGCAACACTGGTTTTGACAGCTGACGTGTGTTTAGTACCTTGTGTCACTGTCAAACAGCTTCAGTTTGGTTTGCAATTTAACCATGGATCGTCTTACAAATGAACAACGCTTGCAAATTATTGAATTTTACTATCAAAATTCGTGCTCGGTTCGAAATGTTCATCGCGCGCTGCTTGTGTTCAGCGATGAGGCTCATTTTTGGTTGAATGGGTACGTAAATAAGCACAATTGCCGCATTTGGAGTGAAGATCAGCCAGAAGCATTACAACAGCTACCAATGCATCCCGAAAAAGCCACTGTTTGGTGCGGTTTATGGGCCGGCGGCATTATTGGGCCATATTTCTTCAAAGATGATGCGAATCGCAGCGTTACTGTCAATGGTGAACGCTACCGAGCGATGATAACAAACTTTTTTTTGCCCGAAATGGAAGTTCTTGACTTGCATGATATGTGGTTTCAACAAGACGGTGCCACATGCCACACAGCACGCGAAACAATGGCGCAATTGCGAGGCGAGTTTGGTGAACAGTTAATTTCACGTTTCGGGCCGGTCAATAGGCCGCCTAGATCGTGCGATTTGACACCATTAGACTATTTTTTGTGGGGGTATGTCAAGGCTAATGTCTATAGGGACAAGCCCGCTTCGATTGACGCACTGGAAGCCAACATCCATGCATTCATTCGTGAGATACCGGCCGATATGTGTGAAAGAGTATGCCAAAATTGGACTCAGCGGATGGGCTACCTGAGACGCAGCCGCGGTCAACATTTGCATGAAATTATCTTTAAACATTAAATTGCAAGGTTCAAACTATCGATTCAAATAAATATTTCATTCATTTTTTCGAATTTTTTGTGTTTTTTTTTAAAAAAAGTTCTAAACCTCTTAAAAAATCACCCGTTATTAGAGTGTAACTTCACTTTTCTTTCTTCTATCTACATATACCATATTATCCCTTTTCTTTGAATTTTCAGGGGTCCCCAAAACTCTGGGCCAGAAAACTCACCTTATTCGCTCTCTCTCTCTCTCTCTGTTAAAAAAGCCCCATCGATAGACCTAGGTACTATTATAGCAAGTTATACATTCGTAGAAAACATCGAACATGAAAACCTGATCGGAGTTGACATTTTGATTA
Organism: Epistrophe grossulariae; assembly: GCA_929447395.1. NCBI lineage: Eukaryota > Metazoa > Arthropoda > Insecta > Diptera > Syrphidae > Epistrophe > Epistrophe grossulariae. Next base: position 63,056,040 of record OV839569.1, read on the forward strand.
AAGGGAGGACGAACAAAAATTGCGTCTTTAAATTCTGTTTGTAAGGCTACAACTCAAAACGATTTTCTTTAAGCTTCATTTAAACGAAAATTCAGATATAAACGTTTACAAAATTCTGTTTAGGACAAAAATAACAATAGATACCTACCAGAAAATTGTTAAAAAAAAATTAAGGAAATTCGGCTCCAACAATTTAATTTTTTTTTTTTTTGTTAGAAAAAGTATTTTAACAAAAACAGTTTTTAACAGAAAACTTTGGACGTCTTCGAAAACGTTGTTTGAGACAAAAATGCAATTATGTACAAGATATTTGTAAACGCAAACTCCAAAAGTCAACTGTTAAAAAACTCAAAACGAAATTTTTATTCAAAAGCCTTATTTCGATAACGCAGTTTACTAAAGTCATATGCTCGATGAAATCATTTGCGCGGCAACTCTGCATTTGAAAAAATCGAGTATTGAAGATCCAGGGAGCATGTTCGTAAACATCAAATGCGTTTGCAAAGAAAATTGACTGACATTAATCAAAGGATTTTATCAAGCAGGACTGAATATCAGCGTCAAGAAATGACGATCATTTGACGATCAAATTGTAGTTGATTTTTACGATTCTGATCGAATTTTCAAAATTTTTGGATGAAAAAATATTAAAATGTTTATAGATTTAATTCTCATGGTCTTTCGTTTAATATAAATTGGTTTAATTGAAAATAAAAAAATCTGTTCTTTGGGAGGTTATTGGACAGGAAAGAAATTACCAAAAATGTACACAGATTTTTGTTTTTTTCGCAGACAACATTTTGAGAAAAGCAAGATTTTTCTTTACGATTCAAAAATTTGTACCGTCATTCTGGATACATTGAAAAATCAGTCTGGGAAAAGTTCAAAACAAGTTAGGTAAGTACATACATATACTCAGTTTAGAGTTCCGTAAGCCTGTCTTGGACTGCCATGGAAGAAAAAAGACAAAACCTTTTCTAAACTGTTCCGATTGTTGTACCCTCGTAATTAATGTAAAATTTTATCAAAATCTCGAGTTGGATTTTTTTATGAATCATTCATATAATGTTAAAACCTGCAAATGACTCAATTTAAAAAAATGTATCCTTATATAAATATAAAGGTAAGGCTCTAGTTCAATATTTGGAAATTTTAGTGAGCACTCTTTTAACAATTATTATGTTGTTTTGACTTCACTTCTTATAAAGAGAAATTACGACTAAAAAAAATTTATTTCTGTCAATCTGTAAAAATCGCACAAATAAACTATTATGCGCAGTACTTGACCTCATATGATGTAAGTACTTATTGTCAAAATAGATTCTAACTGTCAAAATAAATGGTGTCCCAGAAAAGAATAATTGCCTTTTTAATTGACCAATGAAATAATTTCAATTTAATGTTTAAACATTGTGAAACCGTATAAATTATTGAAATTAAACTTTCAGTAAACTTGTTCTGTGAAACTGACCATAAGGTTAAAATTCCAAAGATAAAAAAGGTAGCAAACCATTTATTAAACAAGTTCTTTTTTCATTTTTCTTAAATGCAATTTTCATATTAGATTAAATCATGTTTTTCTGCATCAGCGACAAAAAAAAATTTTTAATGGGTAGTTTCCGATTCAATTTTCTCGCATAATTCGCTTTTAATATTATATCGTTAAGCACTGAATGAGCCATACTTGCACACTGCATCACAATACCGTCGTCCGGTGAATAGCCAAATCATCTTAAGTTAAATTATACTCGCGCCTGCTTTACCAGAATATTCAGGACTGGATTTTAAGCAAATCATTACTTATATGTATAAACACATTTATTTAATGGAGCCCTGTCATTGATATCTTCTTCTATTTTTATGCTGAAATTTGTTGCGAAATTCTCATGTCGTCAGCGTAAATTTCCTATTCAGTGCCTACGTTCAGTAAATCTCGCATAGACAAAATAAGTGGAAAAACGATGAAAATTGAAACAAATCGTATGAGTTTTGTTTCATTTTCAACGTTTATCGAACAATTTTATCGATGCGAGAGTTACGGAAGTAGGAAAAGATTGTGGTAAAATCCGGTTAACATCATATATAATCTAAGATAAGAGGTTCCAAATGGCTTCCCTGAGTTACTCCAGATAATGCATGAATAGGTTTTGAGACACTCACTCCGAAAAATACTCGACACTGACTAGAATCCAAGAAGTAAACAGAATCCAAGAAGTAAACAGAATCCAAGAAGTAAACAGAATCCAAGAAGTAAACAGAATCCAAGAAGTAAACAGAATCCAAGAAGTAAACAGAATCCAAGAAGTAAACAGAATCCAAGAAGTAAACGAATGAGGAAAACCAAATTTCTTTAATTTGAAAAGAATGATATTGTGAGAAATTTTGTCAAAGACCCTAGTTAAATCTGTTGCAATGGCATGATTACAATTGTCTATTGTCTGAAACTACTTAACTGGCAATAACTAAGTTGCAACTAACACCTAATACTAATTATGAGCCATGCCGGCTAGTTTATTCTAACAGCAACTTTATCACTAAATCCGGCACTGACTACACCCGACTATAATGTTATGTACCGGTTCCATCGTGAGCTACAATCTCACTCTTTATAACCACTTACAATATCACCAGAACATGCACATGCACAGCACCCCTTCTTTAGTAATATTAAAGCATTAAAGTGGATTTAAAGTAACACTGAATCCGCGTTAGTTCTATCTCTTTCTTTCTCTCTTCCCTGCCGCCTTTATGTATAGCAAATACATAAAATAGGCACCCTCGCTCCAAAATCCATGTCCCACTACCATCAATCTTAAAAAGGTGCATAAAAGATAGGGAGGGCAGGGTGATGGGGAAGAGAGAGGGAGAGAAGAAGAAGATTACACCGAAATTACACGCCCTGTTTTTGTGGATTAGTTGTTGCACAATAGAGAACGACTTTGAGTATACGGAATTGACTATACGAAGTGCTAGTAGTTGTTACATTACTCTTCCACTCTTTTTAAAACGAAATTGGACCAAGTCTTAAGACCATCAGGTCGACATCGCATCGTCCGTCGGTCGTTGCCAAGGGATTAGAAGCAAAAAGCACCCTCAAATGAAAAAACTGAAAATACAAAACTGTTTTAGCTGCCAATGCTGCAGTTTATTCAGGTTAAGATTATTTAATTAACGTAATTTTATTAAAGTCGGGACAGTTTATCTATATATGTATAGTTGAGGTAATAAATTAAGTTTTTTGTATTTATCCATCTCTGTGTTTGAAAGATAACTATTTACGAAATAAAGAGATTTCTGAAAATAAATGCGGAGAAAAAAAACTATAAATCACGATTATTAATGTCACCAAAAGTAACTGCGATTGGGAACAGAATAAAAAATAAAAATGCAATTCTATAAAGAGAAGCTACTGCAAAGTTTTTAAATTAACACCTAACCTCCGTAATGTATGTAAATATATTCGCTTAATAAACAAAACCCCGCGCCAAAATTTATCTAAGACATTGAAACAGTAAGTTTTAAACAAAGAGATTAAAACTATCTAATGACATCAAAGTTGTTAAGACGTGTGATTGCAGAACTTAGAAAACTGTCAATGCGTTGTAGGCTGCATTGATGGCTGCGTTGAGGGCTGCATTGACGGCTGCATTGACGGCTGCGTTGATGGCTGCGTTGACACTCCCACTGAAACGAATTTTAGAATCAACGCAACGCGTTGATTATTTTGTGATTTTGTGTGCCCGTGTAATCAATCTCTCAACGCAGTTAGAACACATCGATAGACTGCTCGTCTTTCCGAAGACTGTATCTCAACGTTGACAAAGCAAAACTTTCTACTGCGTCAAAGTAGCTTGAGTTGATCTTTATTTCAATCTCGACAATGTCTGATATTTTAGAGGTTTATTAATCCATCGACAACGTAGATATATTTCAATGGAATTTGACAGTTTATAGCTTCACAGATATGCAACAAACTTTATTTTGACATTTGTAGAATATTTTGATCTAAACGTCATCCAAAAGTCCCATCGATGCCTTTCCGGAGCAACAAAATGTAATATAAAAACTGTCCTATGTTTTTAGAGGTTTTTTTAATTTTTCACATTAACTTAAAATTTTAGCGCCGCACTGTGATCCAAAACTAACTTTTTGGTTGAAAAATCATTATTTTTAAACGAATGAAGATATCGCTACAATTTTTTTTCTTCTTAAAGGAAACTTCCAAGGCTAATTTCTTAATAGGGTATATCCAAATCTTCGGCTGAAGTAAGATTTTCTTTGAAAAAGGAATTAACAGAAAACTTTTGGCTTTTTGGATCGTATGATCGTCAACGGGAAAAATATTTTATTTTTGCTTTTGTCAACTCCGCGTCAATGTTCAAATGTGGTCAAGTCGTATGATCGTCATAGTTAAAGGTGTTAATGCGTTGAAAAGGTACAAAACGCCTTGACACACAGATGACACTCAATGCATTTTGGAACAATATTGAGCGACTGATGTCATTCGTGTGATCGACACAGTCAAAGTTAACAATATATTAAGGATATTTTTGTTGATATGACGTCATGACATGAAGTCCACGCTTTGATCATTTACGTTGGTCGTAGCTTTGTACGCGAAACACTGATATTTCGTCATTTTAGGATTTTTGAAATGTCGATATCTTCTAAGCCATCATTCGGAGACAGAAAAGTATTAAGTACCATTTTGTATAGAATTGCAATATTTGAAGGATGTACTTTTCGAAAGCGTTTACCGTTCAAAAGTTATATGTGAAAAAACGCTATTTTGACTTTTGAGATTGTATAACTTTTAACGCGCACACGATTTTTAATTTTTAAGACAACATTTCTTGTGCCAAAATATAGAAAATTTCTTTTGGAAATCTTCACTTGGATTCCACAGACTGGTCTTCTGTGTACATTTTTCCTGGGGCATATATGAAAATCTCATATTCTGTTAATCTGTTTAGAGATCAAAACCACACAAGAGTTCTGTAAATTCAAAATATTGAAGAAGATAGAACCTGGCACATTTTTCCAGCGAATAGTTTTCTTCTTCACAAAATTGCATTGTTAACTGAAAAATTTTATTTATTCAATTGTGTCATTTTTCTTCCGGACCGAGGGCGATGATATGTTGTGTACATACTACATAATATGTAATATTTCCTGGCATTTCTATTTTTTGTTTTTTCAAGTTGAAGTATTTCAGTATGACAATTTTCTTGTAATCAGTTCCCACTACAACACCACTTCGAAGAATCTCTTTGATTCATCTTGTTTATTTTTTTCAAACCAAACTCATCTCTCTTTGACATTTTTGTCCTCATTACTTATACATATATCAAAGGTTTTTATATTTTTTTTTTTTGTTTTGTTGTTTTTTGTATTTTAGTTTACCGACCCACATTTCCCCCTTTTAGTCTGCTTATTCAGTGCAATTCTATTTCCCTAAGCACATACATATATACCTACCTCACGGTTCCAGCCATCAGCAATATAACTATAGTTCTTTTTTTTTGGTATAACAGGTCGCGCAAAGAGTTGAGAGGTGATATACTCCCTTTTAATTGGTGCAAAAAATATCTCACTCCAGATTCACGCCCCGACCTCTTGTACACTCAGCCTGACAAAAACTTTCGAGTTTGGGCAGCGACCGGAGTGTGTGTTGTGCAGTTCATAGAAAAAAAAACCGTGTACGGTATACGGTTGTTGTATTAACTTACTGTTTCAATGTTTTAACTGACAAAAAAGGGTGTCAAGCCCAGTCAAAGCGGAATTTTCATTTAGAGTGGCAACAAAAAATAATAGAGCGGCAGTGAAAACAAACGAAAAAAAAAGAACCCCCAGTGTTGTTTTGCACTATATAAGGTGTTGAGTGATTTGACAGTTTATGGTGTATACTTGTATACACCACGAGTGAGATAGTGAGTTGACGACACGACCTTAAGAGTACCTATAGCAGCAGCGGTGGTGTGTGCATCAATTGTAATTTAAATATGAGAAGGGGATGCACCCTGCACATATGATCCCCGATGCACTTTCGTTCATGAAACAACTGTTGTGGACACAGAATGACAACAGAAAGGGCAATGATTGACATTTTCCAGATACATTTCATATATGCATATATATGTACATGTTCATATATACACTTTAACGTACATTATTTAATATCACTTGTGTGTGTTTTTTTTTGTCTATGATGATGTGTAGGAATGTATATAATATGTGGTCTATCGCAACGAAACTGCCACCCAACCCTCAAACCAATTAAAAAAGGACATCATTGGCAAATAGCACTTTGACTTTGTGGTCAAGTAGCACTTTTGGGGGCTGTAGAGAGTCTATATAGGTTTTTTTTTGTTATATTTATATATTTCCTAAAGGATACTCAAATGGCACTTTTATTAGATGTGGTTTGTACAACATTGAGAAAAGGAGCCACACGAAGGGTAACATCAGATGTGCGGATGCTTTGAGAACTGATTAGAATTGAAGTGATGGTTTTTGAATTTTAAAATTTTTAATTAGATGAGACACGTCTTTACGATAAATGTATACAGGGTGATTGGTATAAGGTGCACCAAAAAGTCAGAATGAGTAGGTTGGGTTAAGACAAGAAAAAAATCGTATGGGAGGGGGAAGTCTATTTTCCCTGCTTAGGCAGGGATTTAACACTGAAATAAAAATTATTAAAAAACAACGGTTAAACTGACAATGCCATGCAATGCCTTTTTGGAAAGCCAGAAATCTTTTCATTAATTTTCATTTTAATAGATCTTTTTATTTTGATAAAACCATGGATTTTCAAATTCAAATAATTAAAAAAGATCTAATATTCCACACAAAAAATAAAATAGTTTTCATAGGTCGATACACTTCTTTTCAACACTTTAAAAAATACTTAATATGAGATCGAACGGATTCTATGAGAGGAGTTTTCGTATTATCCTTAGTTAAGTTTGTTGGGATTTTTATATGCATTTATGTTTTTCCAGCTAACCATCCATGAATTGATTCTCTCAGAAGAGTGTTTATATAGGTGTTTGTTCCCTGATGAGTGCGAATAATGGAGAAATTAATAAAGTTGTGATGCGAGCGCAATAGATACATATACATATGTATGTATACACGAGGAGGCTGGCTCACAAAAACACCGATGTTTCGATGGATGCGAGAAGTTGGGGATGAATGGTTTGGGTCTGTTAAATCTAGATGGAGCAAAATTAAGTTTTGGATCCTTTCACAGGCTCCTGTTATAAGGTGGTTCAGAGCGTATATGATGAAAAATTTCATATGCAGATCACGTTTCACCGAATGTGCGTAATTCTGAGGCAAATGGCTTCTTAGCTGGTCTCGTGCTTCATGAAGCGTGTTCTCCCATATATTTATACGTTTTAACTAATGGCGCGTATTCGGTTTTAACAAAAAAAAAATCATGCGGTTTTTTCTTTGACATCACGTGACCTAAAACATACTATACAAAGGTTTGTAGGTGTAGGTGGTGTACATTGTATTAAAATTTTATATACATACCTGATACATAATAATTGTAGACAAAGAAAAAAAATCAATACATTTTTTCTGAGGGCTGATATAAATAGTATACCTCGACTAATAACAGTTGAAGTCTTTTGATACGAGTTTCCATAATTGTAACTAATTAAATCTAGATAATTTAGTTTTTTGAAAATTTGTAGATTAAGTAGCTACCGTCACCTGAATGCAAGAACCAGCTAACTCGATTTTTTCAGTTTTGAGATATTTGCGTTTTCTGCTACTTTGAATCGATTCCCATCACAATTTTTACTCTTTATTATAACCTGGCACCCAGATATATTTTTTTTCAGACCGCGCATGCAAACTTTTAATGGCGAAAAACTGTTATTATAACTGTTATATATTGGTATTTCTATAATCTCTAAATTTCTTAATTTATATTATATAGGTTTCTACTGTTTATGTGACCGAGAAGGGACACTGCCCTTCGTCGGTGTGCATCCTTCGGGCACCCAGAGGTTTTTTTCAAACCGAAAGAAAAGCATTGAATTTTTCATACTTTTAAATGCGAAACATCAGTTATAACAGTTTTAAATTGTTATAATTCTCGTATAAGTCTATAAAATATAATGTAGGTGTACATAGAATGCTTTCGAATAAAGATTTTTTTTGTAAAAATACGAAAATTTTAAATAATTGGAAAGAAAAAATCATACAACATTTCAACTTAGAGAGTTTTGACTGTAATTCATCGATCACCTTACCTTTATTGGTAGTGTTTTGTTTTGGAGTTTTATTTCCATAAAAGGTCGCAAGAATGTTGTGTCGCGTTTCAGGTTATTTATATTGTTGACTTTTACTTTCAATCGGTTTCTTCACCTTTTCAGATTATGTATACCTACGTATGTTTGTAGGACTGTCCAGGTTGTTTTTTTTTTGGCCTTATTCTTTGGAATAACTGTTAAACTAAAAGTGAAGTTGAATTATGCAAATTTAAATTTTTTTTTGCCGGTTATGTTGTTTTTTATTTTTGGTCAGGTTGCTGCTGACATTATTATATTTGGCACATAATTAATTTTGTTGACTTTTAAGTTAGCGATAAATTTTTTTATTCTATAAATATCTTAGCGAATAAGGTTGTATGACTCAAGTTGTTATTGATTTATTGTATTTTAAAAGATATAAAGAGATGTGATAAATTATGTAAAAATTATGGTGACGAATTAATGAATAATTAAAATTTACTCATTTATCACAACATTCGAATGTATCACGATATTTGAATTCATCAGGATTAAAGAAAAGCAAACTAAAATAAAAGTCTAGCTCATAAAAAAAAGGTTGGGTAATAATAAATTTGCATCTTTTTCTTCTCGTATACTTTTTGAGACTATAGCTAAGTACAGACGATTGTCAGATCTTACAATATTGTTAGAACTGTCAATGGTCTGAAAATAACTAGCAATTAGCTGACAATTGACATATTTCTTACAATGAAAAATTGTCCCTTCACACGGTTGGTAGATCTCTTCCCAAAGTCTGACAATTTGATCCTCAGCTCTTTTTTATTTCTCTTTAACCAACTCATTGACATTTCGGACAATGAAGAAATTGTCAGCAATTGCAAGATGTTTTCAATGAAAACATCTGACAATGACCAATGAGTCTGACAATGTCCTAATCGACTGACAATGATAAAAATTGTGTGTTCAGACGATTGTAAGATACCTGATAATTTTTTGTCAGATTGTCGTCTAACAATGACGTTTCTGACAATATTGTCAGACAAAATTGTGTGTTCAGACGTTTGTAAGACATTTGAAACAGTTTTTTCACTGACACATCTGACAATATTGTAAGATCTGACAATCGTCTATACTTAGCTTATGTAATTACATATTAGTATTATTCGCACGACAAGATTAAAAGAAAAAAGAATACACAACGGCAAATTATAAAACAATAAACTATTCACTCAAACAAGAGTTTACTGTTTTTTAAGGGGTGCTTTGCTAACTTGTAAAAAAAACATAGAAAACGTTGTACGACAAAATTAAAAACAGCTTTTCACTATAAAAAGTTTGTCAATTTCATATGAATGTAGAAAAAAATCAACAAAAAACATAGAAAACACTGGATGGCAAAATTGAAACTTTTTAAAACTAGCTAACGGCAAATAATCCAAAAGTCAATATTAAAAGTTTTTACCGTTTTTGAGAATGTGCTACGCTGAATTGATATCAATTTGGCGAAGCAGCAAAAAAAACATAGAAAATATCGAACGAAAAATTCGAAATAATCACAACTCATTAACGATAATCCACCAATCCAATTTTCGATCCGCCAATGTTTCACTAATATTCTGAAGTTTAACTGACTTAGTCACATAAATCATCAAATATTTTTGATACTAAAATAAAATAGTTAGCGCTTTTAAGAATTTTACTAGCGTTTCGGATTTGTTTATCAAAATGAATGCAAATTTACCAAATTTGTAATAATCATGAATTTGAAGAAGAATTTCAATAAATTAAATGTCCATAATACCATATTAAGGATAACAGAAATTTTAAGCTCGTCTTTGACTCAGAAGAAAATTAAAGGTAATTCGGTGATCGTTATTGAGATTGGTCAACATTTTTCACATTGGAAGCGAGACTTATTATGAGCTTTAAAATATAGCTTTAAATAATTTTGTGCTTATCAATATAGATTAGAAATAATTTGCAGCGTTGCAATAGGTTGTAATACGAAATTATAAGATAGCCCCTGCCTTAGTGACAACCTTAATCTTGTTGACAGTTGTTGAATAGAAAAAAAAAAAACAACTACAACAAAGAAAATGGTTTAAATTAAAATAAAATACGTTTTGCAGACTCTTTGCTATACATCTAGCTCTCTATGTTTGAAAATTCAATACTACCCGTTACTTAAATTTAATATTTAAACCTATTTCAAAGTGAGTTAATGAATAAAAAATTTTACACGGTAGGTTCAATTATACGAGTTTTTTTTTAGATTTTAAATTGTTTGGATTAGTCATCATTCTTATTATAATTAAGTTAATCATGGTATTGGATTGCCATGTAAAATATGTATTCTAATCATGCACCTACTCATTAAGCGTTTTATAAATTCAATTAATGCTTATCAATCTATTGAGACAGCCAAGAAAGGCAAACATCTATACATGATACGAATATTATATGCTTATTTAAAAAAAAATGTCTGCATTTAAGTTAAATCAATCAGTCCTATTGTATTGTTTCCTTGTAGTTTATTCAAACATATCATTGCAGTCTCGTACCTTTAATTTGTGAATTTCCGTATTACATACATACATTTCTAAGCAAAGTATGTATATGTATATGAAATTTAAATGAGTGGGTAACTCCTTAAATTTAAAATGATACAAAATTAATACATTCTTTTTAAAAGTAAACGTTGCTGCCACTTAGTGCTGGCAAACAAACGTATAATCGCCATCAAACCAGCAAAGATCTGTCGGTAATCGATTTAAATAATGATCACCGCAAGTTTCCATAATTAAAGGAGTTTTTTCCAAAAAGTTAAATTTTAATAAAAAAAATGTTCGTATGTTTTTCTTTAAAAACAAATTCTGTCGTAATTTCCGGGAGTCGCTACGATAACCTGTATCAATGGCTCCACTCCACGAGAATGTCAAGGTGCTTGAGTAAAGGTTTATTTTTTCAATATAATTCAATAGAACTAGACTAAAATAATGAATATTGGGCCAGATAAAACCAAGTTGAATATTATGAAATAGTGGCTTAGTGTGAAATCTGTTCCCGTTAAATGGTAGACCGATGGAAACATGTTTTTTTTTTTAATTTTAAGAGTCGTTTTCGAATAAGATTTTCCTTTAAGGTTTATTAAGTAAGTACCGTTGTTTTTGGCTATAAGAATAATTTTTGTTTAAAATCTCATATATATTAGGTATGTTGCAAAAATCTAACCGTTTAGATTGTAGCTGAACAGACAGTCGGACAAAATTGCAATAGGGTTTACCGAGATATCTAGAAAGCAAAAAGTTCTTCGCGTGATCTACGGTCCCGTATGCATAGAAGGTGAGTGGAGGAGAAGATGGAACGACGAGATGTACGGGCTGTACAGCGACGTAGACTTATAGTCAGGAGGATAAAAGTCCAACGCCTGAGATGGCTGGGTCACGTAGAGCGCATGGAAACCAATGCTCCGGCCCGGAAAGTCTTCGAATCCACGCCCACAGGACAGCGCAGTAGAGGAAGGCCGCGGATCAGGTGGCGCACACAAGTGGAAAGTGACCTCACCCAACTTGGAGTTCGCAACTGGAGACATCTAGCTAGGGACCGAGCTAGATGAAGAAGTTTGTTGGGTGCGGCCCATAGTTCACACAGGACTGTAGCGCCACCTTAAAGTAAGTAAAAATCTCGAAAACAAAAATCTGAAAAAAAAATCTAGAAAGCAAAATCTTGTAATAAAAAAAATCTCAAATCCAAAAACCTAGAATTAAAATATTAATTTTTGAAACAATGGTTACAATTCGCGCGCGTAACCATTATCTCAAAAATTCATTTATTAATTCTAGATCACTTATTTTTTTAACGCATAAAATTTCAATGAACATTTATTTTCTTAAATTTTCAACTTTAAAATCAAAAATTCGATTTCATAAAAATTTAAAATTTGAAAAAAGCAAATCTTGCAGAAGGAGAGCGGTATAGTAGGATTATATGTGTAATATTCCCAGAGCTCAAAGTGCGACGCAACCACTTCGACAATTAAATCACAAGTGACGCTACAGTTAAAAAATCAAAAATCCTTTCTTCCACTGATATTTTACCTTAGGCTGTGGTGTGATGACATCGGCCCCGGATAGTTTAATAACCGTGTTTAGTCATCGTAAACTAACAATTATAAAATCAGAAGTGGGCCCAGAAAAATGAATTGTTTAATAAACTGAATATATAATGAGGTTTATTTGAGTTTAAATTCCTTGAATAGGTAAACAAAAATCTCAAATAATTTTGTTTAAATATTTTTTTTTTTAGATATGTACCTATACAGTCTTTCGAGATATATGTTCATTCTAGATTTTTGTACATTCGTAATTTTTTCATTCTACATAGATTAAAAAATTGTTTTTTCGAGATTTTTCTCATTGATTTGTCACGATCCCATTGCAAAACCCACTTTTTTCGAATTCGACTTTTTTTTACAATTTTAAAATTTTAAAACTTCGGTCCATCAAGAAATCAGCTCATTTTCGATTGCAAAATTTCAAACAGACATAGGGGAAAAAGATAGAATAAAATTATTTAAATAAATTGCACAGTATTATTTTTACTATATCATGAATGTTGTTTGCTATTGTTAAACAAGAACTCATATTAAATAATTGTAACTTAGTATCTACTTAAAGAAACAACACAAGTTTCGTCTTTCTGTTTAATCAAAAATAATCACAATGACCGTTATTAATTTTGCCGTTTTCGCATAATTTTATTTTTGATTTGCTTTACCATGCTTATTAAAAAAAAAAAGAATCTTCTTTTATTATTATGATTAAGAAATTAAAACCTCTCAATTGCAACGATTGTCAAAAGAATTCCAAAAAAAAATAGTTCAATGTGCATGTGTTGTGTAAACGAATAGGTATATGATTTGCATTTGCAATTTAATATCTTCAACTACAATTTTTCTAGCTAGAGCCCCCGCTTACAACACCCCACTCTTGTTGAAACGTGACATGACACAAGAGTTTAATCTTCTTCGTTATGCGGTTTTCTCTGCACAACGTATACACAAAGTTAAAAGTTTTTGACGCGTCGCGTCGTCGATGCCTCACAATTCCGTTAGTTTTTATAAAAAAAAAATTGTTTTAACTACAATAATTTAATCCGCTTATGCTTAAGTTAACATTTACCCTCAACCTTTTCTGTTTGTTTAGTGTTATAATAAGACTCATATGGTAATTGCTTAAGTACTTGTAAATACAACTTATGGGATATTGGCGGTTGTATAGATGGAACAGTCAACTCTCTCTATAGATTAAGATTTCAAGTGAGCTATTAAAAGTAGTAGAAGTAGAAATAGTAGTTCAATAACATCAAAAATTGAGTTTTTATATCACCGAAAATAACTGCGACTCACCAAAACAGAAGTATGTAATGTATTAGAGAGGGTGTCCCAAAATTTAAGTAAGATTTGAATTTGCCTCCATTTGTGTAGTAAAGTTTTGGCAACCCTCAATAAAAAAAAAAAAACAATTTACAGCTGATAGAACAATGTGTATTTACTGTTGAACTTCAAAAACAATGAAAGTTTAGCGGCTATAGTTTGAAAATTCAAAGTAAGGTAGAAATATTGAATAAACTTCGTCAACTGTGACGACATTAATTGAAAAATTCAGGGAGAATGGATCAATTGGTGATGCCAATCACACTGGTCTTCAAAAAAACAAGCCGTTCAAATGTCAATATGGAAGCAATGATAGTGTTGGTGAAAGTCCTAGCAACATCGAAATTTTCTTGACTTTTAAAATATTGTTCAACAATGAAAACACGTTATTATCTCGTGTAGGTAATGCTCCATTTTACTAACCACAAACTGTCAGCTGTCAAATTATTTTTTCTTTTTTAGAGTTTCCAAGACTTTACTACACAAATGGCGGCAAATTCATATCTTGCGTTAATTTGGGACACCATTTATATTGTGGGGGGTGAAATGAAATCATTTTTTTTTTAGAAACGTCTGTGGCTAGGGGTTTTAATAAAATTCTTTAAAAAAATGTATTAATATTTAAAGGTCTCACATACATTGATTTTCTAATACAAATTCACTGGTCAACAAAGATTTTAATACAGAAATCGTATGATACTTTTCGGAAGGTTTTTGGTGTGCTGACTTCGAATCCGAACTCAGATTCTCACAGAAGGTTCTCAATTAAAATTCTAAAAAATTAAAAAAGTTTTTGTCATTATTTTTGAATTTATGCAAAATTGCAAGTAATTTTTGTTGACATCATTATTTAACGACTCTTGAAAGCACTAATTTTCTTCTTTTTCAAATTTTAATATTTTATTCGCAAGATGCATGTGGTACCAATACCCGCAAGAAAAGTCCGTAGGTACTGAAGAAAATATTACATTCGTTCAGGAAAAAGTGCTGAAACATTTCCAACAGTTCTTGGTCTTTGCCGCGTCCACTTTTTGGAAAATTTTACAAAATCTTGGTTTGAAGGCTTAAAAGATTCAACTCGTGCAAGAATTGAAAGCATCGTTTGCGTCGAAATTTCGGTGAATAAGCCCATAATCAACTGGCTTTGGATTCGCTCTGTGCACGTGTATGGTGCGTTCTGTCTTCTGGTGAAGCGATTTTGGACTCTATTTTTTCAAAAATGTTGCGATCCAATTTCTTGTGATTTGACGCCTCTTGATTATTTTCCTTGAGAATAGGTTACGTCGCTAATCAAAGCTCACAAACCAACAACAACCGAAGGTAGCCAACACTATTCGTGAAAAAGTGAATTACAATTATTTTGCATTTTTAATGACACTCGATTTCACACTTAACAATAAGTTCCTACGCTTATAGAGCGAATTGACTGTAGTGTATAGGTTTACATTATAATATTATTATTATTTTATATTTTGTTCATTTTTTTCTTCGCTTCTGGTAAACAAACGTTGACAGTAATTGTGATCCGCTTACGCTTAGTAAGCGAAAAGCAAATCATGCGCTTGTACGTCATTTAAGGATTAGGTATGGGTAAATGGCGTTTTAAACTTTAGGTTTTTCCTTACATATCATCATTTCTACAAAATTACAAAAATAAATAAATAGGATACATTTTTATTTACAGCATATAAGAGAGACATACAATTCTACACTACGTCTCTACTCGTATATCTGTGTATCCCATCTCATCAGGTTGATAGTATTTTTGCAATTTGCCCCTCTTCTAATTTTATCTCATTGTTGGTTTTATATATAAATAAAAATTTATTTCTTATTTTTTTTTTTAATTTCTGTTTTGTTTAGTAGTTAACCTTTTGTGTTGTATAACCTTTTCCGCATCGCAGAGGAAATGTGATGAGGATTCTTTCTATATTTTTTTTTATTTTTTGTTTTATAATTAACTCATCAACTTACCTGAAAATAAAAGAGAAAAAAATTGTTAGTTGTATTGTTTTGGTTTCTTTCTTTATGGTTTTTTTTTTAAATTAAATGAAAATGGTAAAGGAGATATATATATTTTTTTACAGTGCTTTAAATAAGAAAATAAGAAAGAAACAAAAAAATCAGTTGAATTGAGAGGTAATGTTGAAATACTCGAGTTTGGTTTTATTATTAGAAAGTCAATGGCAGCATTTGGAAGAGAAAATGTGTTTTGTATAATGATGAATGACTTGAGGGTAAACTTTTGAAAATAGTCTTTATTAGTCTATAAAGAGAGGGAATTTAATTTTAAGTAGATACTTGTAAAAGGAATGGTTTTATTGATAATAATAGGTGGTCGATTTTTAATTAGTTTCTTTTTTTTATTACTATCGACAAGATTTCAAACATATAAATATATACAACATATATATATATATATATATATAGAGACCCTTACGTTCTATTAACATTATACATATCTATTGTTAGATCAATTCTTGAATATGCAGATGTTATTTGGAGCCCCGCATATAAAATTCATTCTGACCGAATTGAAAAGGTTCAAAGACGGTTCACTAAATATATTTTCCGACAAATGCGTTGGAGTTTTAGTCCACATTATAAAGCTAGATGCCAACTGCTTGGTATAAAATCTCTTGAATCTCGTCGAAAAGTTCATTGTGTAATGCTCATTAGAGATTTACTCTGCTATAACATAAAGTGTCCATCACTTCTTGCACTGGTCCCAATTTACGTTCCAGCTAGAACACTGAGAGCTAGGATTTTTTTATTTCAAAGAGCACATAATACTAAATATGGCCTTTATCCAGATCCATCGTTTATTTCAATGAAGTGTCATTAAGTGTTGATTTTTTATATCTTTCTCGAGAAAAATTTAAATCAGAAATTTTGTACATATGTCATTAAATTTTAAAATTTTATTGAAGTGCCTTATATCTGTTAGCTGTAAAACTGCTTGTAGATTAATAAATAAATGAAATAAATGAAAATGAAATATATACAGCCCAACTATATTCAGAAATCAAATGTTTGGGAAATAAATTGCTACTTCATCAGTTGCAGTAATACAATCAACACCAAAGGTTCATTTAACAAAAAATTCAGGAACAAAAATTATAAAAAACAAAAAAAAAAACATGAAAAAATGTGGATACGAGTTTTATGTGTAAAAAGATATTGAGATGAAAAAAACATTTCAAAGCTTCAGGTTTCTAGCTTTCACCTTTCTAAGCAATTTTGTTGAGTTACACTAATTTATCGCGCAATTATAATAAAAAGCCCTATCAAAATGTTTTTATTATTGAAAGCTCCACGAGCTCGGAAATTTACAACTAAATCAACGTATTTGTGGGTTCTCGGAAATTAAAGACTGTTCACATGAGAGCGGCGACAAATAAAATAACAAATGGGATTTAAAATATTTAATAAGCCTAAATTCTTTACAAAACTGGACAAAATGTAAGGAACTTATTTAAATTATAGTGTTAAGACACTAAAATTTGCGTTTTAAATACTAAAATAAGAGAAATTTAAGTTGGTCGTCGCGAACAGATTGCAATTCGTGACGACCGATCTATTTTCTCAAATTTCTCTTATTTTATTAATTAAAACACAAATTTTAGTATCTTATAGCATTAATTTAAATAAGTTTTCTACTATTTTGTCTAGGTTTTGTGAAGAATTTAGGCTTATTAAATATTTTAAATCCCATTTGTTCTTTTATTCGCTGTTCGTTGGTCGCTCTCATGTGAACAGTCCTTTACCCCTGACGAATTTAACCAGAAAACATGTTTTTGGACAAAAAAGCCAGCAATGTTTCTGGAAGATATTTAAAAAAAAAATTCAGAATTTAAGAGTCTAATAATTGGAAATCTTACGACACCAGATTGGTACTCGAGAATGTTGCTTCGCTTCAACAAAATGACGAGAGTTCCATTTTTATATTGGGTGATTTTGACATTTTATAATTACATAATTACTCAATAGTAATATTGATCGTGTAAATGTAAATAACTTCACACAGGACATAACATAAGTACCTACTATTGGGGAATAACGAATAATTTCCCTTTATAGAAATTAGAATATTTTCCAAAGAATATGGTAATTAATAGGTGTGTTTTTTTCCAAACCCGGAGGGAACTCGTTGAAAAAAAAACCATTTCGGGGATTAGCGACGCCATTACAGAAAAAAAATGGAGTTTCCATACCAACTATCGATAAAAAGTATGTAATTCCCGCCGGTTTTTCTCAGTGCTTCAGTTAAGCCCCGAAAATTTATCTGGGTTTAGCTAAGCCCATTGGGGATTAGTAGTTGTTGTATTTAACATGTTAATTATTTAGCCCGGAATCGTTTTTTTCATCCAATTTCCTTCGGGCTTGAAAAAAAAACACGACTAATATAACCCGACATTTTATGAAGATATTTCCCACCATTAATAAGGATTTTTTGAGGAAGGGGACACAAAATAAGAATTGTTATAATAGGGATTTTATTGGTGATGAGAAATAAATCCAAACCTGGCAATATTCTATTTGAAATGCCGAATTTCGATATAATGGAAATAGAAGCAATTTGGCTTTATTTCTTTTTTTATTGAAAAACCTGCAAAACGATGTTTGTTATTCGTTAATCTTAAAGCGTACCTATTCAATTTATTTGAAAATGAAGAAAAAATTTAGAGTATAACTACATAGATACCAATGGTACCAATTGTAGAGAAATTGTTTCACTTAGGCTCTATATGGTTGACGCAGAGAGAAGAGGGGAGGGGGGGATAAATTCAATTTAAAAAAAGGGAAACTATTTCCCACTACTTCCCACTTCTTGCCTCATTAGTTGTAGTGTTTCCACCTTCATGGACCTGCGATCTTAGCTATTTAAGAATTAATCAAAGCAACATTTTTCAGAGGCCTAATTCCGTAAAACGAAAACGATTAAACGATATCGTTTTGACTATACACATCTCTATCACATCTAAAGAGAAAGATAGGGACAGCTATTGCCAAAACGATATCGTTCGAACGTTTTCGTTTTACGGAATTAGGGTTCGTTTGCCCAATTTTGAGCGGATACAAGATTTCATGACATCTAGGTAATTTTTCTGAATTGGCCAAAATTACTCAAATGCTTTATTTATATATGCTCTAAGAAAATGTTTTAAAATTTTTAATTTCAAGTTAAATGAAATATTGTACACCTCTAAAAACTATTCTTTAAAATTTATCACATTTCATTTAAATCAAAAATGTTTTAATTAAGAAGTCGTCAAACACAACTAACCGCACCAATTTATTTCAATTAAAAAAAAAAAATTCTCAATCTGCAAATGAAAAAATTATCATACATGGAATAACTTTCGGAATATCACCATCAGAAATAATATGTAAGCACATAAATTGACAAACAAAACATGAGTGGAATTAATGCAACCAACATGTTGGATCAAAAGGCTATTTGCGCAATTGATAATGATTTAATGAAGTTGAAACAGTAGACGAACGCGAATGATGACCGGCTGTTCTCGAATAAAGCGACTACGTAAAATGAACATTGTAAGACATGGTGGCAATGGCAACTCCAAAGAACAAATTTTGCTAGGGACAACCGTTTCGTCGTACCGATTTTAATGAATCCAAAATTTGGCTATATACATACAAATAAATGTATTGATGGTAAAGTTACCTATATAGATATCGCAAAATCAACTGAGCGAATAATTTTCTTTTTTGCACTTCGAATAATTATAAAATTTAAATCAGCGATAATTCACTTCAGATTTTATACCAACCCCCAATTAGTAAATCGTTCATCAAGTTCTTCCTGCATATACTCGTATAGATACACCTCTAAAAACCTACCCAAATTTCCATATTATACAGATTCACCAATAGCGAATACAACAACAAAAAAAAATTGAAATTATTTCAATTCAACAGCAATTACATAAATTTCTTCCTTTATATCCTAATTTAGAATTTTCCGCCAAGGAATGGGAAAAATTTTATCCAATTAATTCACGCCTTCCCAAGTAATCATTTAACCCAAAGTCGACTCCCTATAATATACCACTCTCATCCCAGACTTATCAGACACCCTTCCCATCACACAAAATCGATGAATCTTTGAAAATTCAAAGTTTTTTTTCTGGTTCATTTTCATTCCGTATAATTTCAATCGATAACATAATCAAAAACTCAAGAAAGTCATGTAAAAGAGAGGTAGGTGCAGGATTCTTATAGATACACCATCACACTGTTCCTCAAACTACACATCAGGGAATTGACTAAATTATTCCCCTTTCTCTGTGGCCCTATAGCTATTCCATTCGCAGTTTTTTTTTTTTTTTGTATCTACCACAGAGTTTTTGGTGAATTTGTAACTTTTATAACTTCAGGGAGAGATAGAAAATTATTGCATCTTTTTTCCTGAATCCGCCTTTGCGATAAGCGAAAAAAATAATGGGAATGTGAACTTTTTGTGTTTTTTTTTTCTAGAGAACTTCAAGATGAATGCCACCATATTCTTATATGTAACTTCATTTGGCAGAAAGAATGTCCTTTTAAAACTGGAAATAACTTTTAGAAGTAGTCAAAAAAATAAAAAAAAAAATACCCGGGAAACCTGGGGGTCACCGCCATTTTCGATTGATTTGATTGATTTCACGTATAATTTCGTAGAAAAAAACGTTTGAAGACACACAATTTTGATTTTTTTTGTGTTCACATTTTTAACTTGGGACAAAATTATATAAGATGACAAGTTTAGCATTCGTTAAAAAATAAGATAAAGATTTTCATAAGAAAAACGGCTCTCGCAATGTCTGTCTGTAAACTGATTAAATGAACGATTTTTTTTTCTACATTCTTTTTTTTCCCATTTTTGTATGCTATGTTTTTATTTTTAAAGAAGACTTTAGGGGACAGTTATAGCTTTCATTGAAAACGATCATTGCAAATTTAAATCACTTAAAAAGCGAAATGAGTGATGGTCAACGGTAGGGTATAGTTCAATCATTGAAAAAAGAAAATCATTTCATGTGTAAACTAGGGTCAAACTGAAATGTTAGCTATCAAGAATTAATAATTGAGTCAATAGCTTTATATTGGCATCAAAATAATCACTGATTTTGCTTTTAACTGGCGCCTTAAATAAGGGACAAAACTCTTATAGAAGAAAAGTGGGTGTGGCAGAAGGGGGACTTTAAAAAAAAAAAATTACGCATGTCATGCTTTAAGTTCTAGAGATTTAAATTACCAAATTATTACTTTCTAGGGCTGTAGATTTTAACTATTTAGGGATGTAAAGTTAGGAGAAAACTCAGAATAAAAATTTCAATTTTTCATATTTCTATAAGAACGTTAAATAAGGAGCAAATGAAAATATAAGCAGAGTGGGCGTGGTAGTATCAGGAAAAGTGGGCGTGGTAGTGAGCGGTAAAAATGACACATGTCTTGATTAAAGCTGAAGAGAGCTTTTAAACGCAAGGAGTAGGTAAACTAAACTATAATAGGTATATAACAGAAGTAGGCGTGGCAGATTTTACTAAAACCATTTTACTTTCCCGTGACTAACAGGACAAAAATCTCAAAATTTAATCGAAATCGGTTTCGAGTCAAAAAGCCGCAAACAAACTACATTTATTTTTATATATTGAGATTTTGCTTTTCAGCGCCATCTATTAGAAAATTTTAAAAATTTTGATTTACGTGCTCTTCTTCTTCATAACAAAATGGCAGTTAGAGTGTGAAAGTTGCATGCACACATTCAGTTATTAAAAAAGAAAATTATTTAAAAATAAAAACAATGGCAACATTGACCATAAGAAAATAAAGATGTTTTTAAAGAAAGAGATCCATTCTTTAATTTTCTTTTTAAATACAATTATTTAAGTAAATAGTAAAATTAAAAATTATGCAGAAAACAAATTAAAAAAAATTTTTCAGATTATTTTTATTCAAAATTTTTAATGTAATTAAGAACTGTCTGTTTTCAATACTCATTTTTCTTATTAATAATTTAGTCAAAACCATCTGGCATTTTAATTTCTATATTCATAATAAATTTCAGATATACAGGGGCAGATAATAAAAAAATTTTAAACAACAACAATCATATATGTATGTACATACTTTGTAGACACATGTAACATACATATTATATTGTACGAGTATATTCAGTAAGAAAAGAACTTGATTGAACAATTTAAAATTTATTAACGTATGGTAAAATGGTGTCAAACAAAAATCAAAATAAACGTTTAAGTGTCAAATCAAAATTGACACATTTCAAAATAAATCATTCAAAGTATTAATCGCTTGAAATGTGAAAAATTTTATTTGAAAAAGAGTTGAAAACATTAAAACAAATTGCATCCCAGTACATGATGATGGTCATCATTAAAAAACACACTATATGTACATAATATGTACACATAAAATATCCACCGCACACTGATGCAATAAATCGATTATCTTTAGTACCAGACATCCGCTGACAGATCACCTTGTCACATCATTGCTGAATGCAAGATTATGAAAGTATATGTGTCCATTTATGGAATTTACTTGTGTGACACTGGAAACAAGATGGATGTCAATTGTAACCTTTCTTCTCATTTTTGTTTCTTCAACAACAGAAATAACAAAAACAACAAGAAAAAAAGAAAAACCATCTGTCATTTAATTTGATGTTTGAGTTGAGCTCAAATTGTCTTTCAATTTTTCAAATGTTTTATAAATCAACGATGTAGCTTTGTTTACAAAGAAAAGTAAATGGTATTTTTTGTTGTTCTTTCTAAGCCTTATAACTACTTTGCATTTTTGCGGTTGAGTTGATTTAATTTATGCACAACGAACGATGACTTATATAGCGAATATGATCTCACAGAAGAGAAATAATGAATTACAAAAAATGAACATAGATTATTTCCTGGTAGTTTTATCTTTCCGGTAAAGCAACATTGATGTTAACTATAAATCAAATCTTAACAAGTTCAATTGTTGAAAAAATAAAAATAGAAAAAAAAACGAGTTCAAAACGTAGTATAACAAGCATAAACATACATACATTATATTTCTTTATTTTAGTGGCAAACGTGTACGGGATATTAAAAAAGTCTTGGGTTTAAAACATTTAATAGTTTAGAAGACATAAAAAATATTATGTTTATAGTTTTTGGAGTTCAGGAAACTTAAGGTGATTGACACTTGAACGTTACAAATAGTAAATTAGTTAAAGGTTCTTTTATAACAATGTATCAAAGCTTACTTATACTCATCTAAACGGGTTACAATTAAATAATTAAACAATAATGGTATTCATGCAACGTCGTAAATTTACGCCCTTTTAAATACATTTGGTTAAATGCTTTGTAATTGAATCAGCTGTTCGTTCAATGTCTTATATTAAACTTCAAATTATGTATACAAATAAGCGTGTTATGATTTCAGAGTTAATTTCAAATAGAGAACCTCTCCCAACCCAAACTCAAATCGGAGCCGAATTTCTCCGAACGGTTAAAAAAAATAAATGTAAGATACACGACAAAAGACGAGTTTTTTTAAATCCGAAGGGAATTACAGTAGAATCTTAGAAAGATGAACGGTTCTATAAGATGAACAGCTCGGAAAGATGAACGAAATATTTTCATTTTTCAATGTTCAAAAAGATGAACGGGTTGGAATTTTGTTTTCGAATAGAATAACACTTTATTTCCAATATAATTTGTACTTCTTTTTTGCCTTAAGTTGGTTCTGAACAGTACTTTTGGACTTATTTTAACTTGTTATGTAAATAATATTTAATATTTTTATTTATAAATATATCTTCTTCCTCAACAAAATATTGATGCTCGAAAAGATGAACGGGCCTTGTTTCATATCTGTTCATCTTTTCGAGATTCTACTCTATATGAGAAATCGATTACGGGACTAAAGATAGAACTGTAATACTTCAAACTCACGTCAGTGATCGAACGAAAAAGAGCGAATACAAGAAAATCATATATGGCGATCTTTCGTTTTCGGTAGTAAAAGTGGTCTCGAGCTCAACTCAACTGCTGAAATTTGGTAAAAGAAGAATCAAAAAAAGAAATGGTTCTTTTCACGTCGATGACAAATCATATAATCAAAGCATATAACAAATACAAGTAAAAGCATTTACTTTTGTTTATCCATATGTCCATTATGTGGATTTGTGTAAGAATCCTGATCAATAATAGTCAGAAAATGTAGACGTTCCAATTATTTTTATACCAACTAATCTTAATGTGACAGTTACACAACACGGGCAGATTTTTTGTTTAGCTCTCTGAAATATCTATAAACGCCTAATTCTAAGTCACGATGACGTTTGGGTAAGTTTATCAAAAAAAACTGATCAAAAAAAATTGTGTAAATCATTTCTCATAAAAATTTGACAGTTCATTATCCAAATCGTAAACTAAACCCAATGGTAAACTAATCTAGTATTTTACAACATTGTATGAATTGAATACACTCAAGATTTTGTTTTGTATCAAAGAACAGAGTGGTATTTATGCGTCTTTCTTGGAGAAGCAATAATAGGATACATATGTCATTTTTGAGTACGACAATAAATTGAATCTACTAAGGCTAAGCACTTCAAAATATAAAGTCCTATTCGGCCTATAAACTAGTTGGGGAAGGTGTTGATAATAATCTCCATATGACTTCCCAGAAAACCAAAGAAATGAGGAATTAGGCCCGGTGCACACATGCGTTTTTTTGACGCCGCGGTGACGCAGCGTCACCGCTTTTGCGTCTTACAGTACTCACACATAAATTGAGTAGTGCGCTGCGTCATCGCGCGTCATTCTTGCGGGAAAAAAGACTCGCAGGTTTCCGCGAGACCGCTGCGTCACCGCAAACGCTTCTGCGTCTTTTAGTACATTGTTTGTTATGGAGCAGTGCACACATGCGTCATTTTGCCGCAAATTAAATTTGGTAGAAAGATTTCAAAAATGGAAAAATTTGATATCGAATTATTTATAGGTGAAATATAAAAGTGTCCAGAAATAAGGAATTGCTTCGGAGCCATACCATACCATACCGGCAAAAGAAAAGATATATAAAATACTCCTTTTATTAGCCAATGATAAACAAATGGATGTACCAAATAACGTCCTTTCTTTTTAAAATCATAGTTTTTATCCACTAGTTAGGCGAAAATTACTCGTTTCTTTTTATATAAACCTCTATTGCTGCAAGCCAACCGCGATTTGCAAATTGAGTACAGCGAGAAAAACCCGCATGTGTGCACTGAACGATTGCGGCACCGCTGCGTCACCGCGGCGTCAAAAAAACGCATGTGTGCACCGGGCCTTATGGATTTAAAAATCACCCGCGTTGGCAATTTCAGTAAGAGGATAGATAGATAGGTATTATATTCATTGTTTCAAAGAAAATTACAAAGTTTACAATATTTTGAATTCATTGTACAGCAGAGATGATAATTCAAAATAACTTGGAGATAGAGCATGACAAAGAAAGAAATTGGTAAAGATAAAAATCCCTTTCAAAGTAGGGGCTTCTATATATCTTCAAAACAGTTATGAGATTTTTTTGGCGTATTGGTAGTTTTATTATACATCACGTGTCGGTCAATTCCAACCTTCAGAGTCCATAACATACACTACTGAACCCTTCGGCATTTTCGTGTACTCTTTCGAGCATTTTGATCGGAATTTGGGCGATTTCGATAAGGATATTCGGCCTTATCACAGGCACCGTCGTAATAGATTCGTACTACGAATCCCGAAAAAAAGTAATAAACCTGCCGTTGTAACAGAAATATTTACAAACCAATTCAGAGGTCGTGAAAAGTTAAATCGATAGCCCACAAAATCGTGGCAATATTTTTCTTACGACGACGATGATATGAGACTTTTTTCAAGATTCGTAGTACGAATCTATTACGACGGGGCCTGTGATAAGGCCGATTATCTTTTCTGCTTCCAGCGACATGGGAAAAATATTAAAAACAATAAATTTCATTTATATAGCATCACATGAAAAGGTCGCAAAGGGTTAAGATGAGATGAAAAGACCGGATGAATGAATAGTTTGGGGTTTTAATTGCCCCGAAAGATCTTTTATTGATGTCCCTCAAGTTAGCAGACCAAAGTCAGCAGAACAAATTTTTTGTGACGTCATCATTAGGTGCTTATTAAGTGCTAATTAAGTACCCAACAACAAAATTAAGTGCTCCAGTACTTTTGTTGTAAACTAATGTTCTGCTAACTTGATTTCAAGTTAGCAGACCAATTACCGGAAAATACTCAATACACAAGGAAAAAAAAATTTGGTCTAGTATTTAGGAGCTATTTAAGTGCTCTAGGAATCCAAAAAAAAATTTCCAAAAAAATAGTTTTTTTCAAAAAAAAAAAATATTTTTCTAATTTTCCATACAAAACGATGTTCTGCTAACTTAATTTCGATTTTTCTCGAACAATTCAACTTTTTTCGACCCAAATCTTTTTGGTTATTTAGGTGCTCGGCTAGCTCGAATTAAGTACACCATTTTGAAAAAATTAGAAAAAAAAAATAATTAATTCAATTTCCATAGAAAACCATGTTCTGCTAATTTAATTTCGATTTTTCTCGAACAATTCAACTTTTTTCGACCCAAATCTTTTTGATTATTTAGGTGCTCGGCTAGCTCGAATTAAGTACCCCATTTTCAAAAAATTAGAAAAAAAAAAATAATTAATTCAATTTCCATAGAAAACCATGTTCTGCTAATTTAATTTCGATTTTTCTCGAACAATTCAACTTTTTTCGACCCAAATCTTTTTGATTATTTAGGTGCTCGGCTAGCTCGACTTAAGTACCCCATTTTCAAATAATTAGAAAAAAAAAAATAATTAATTCAATTTCCATAGAAAACCATGTTCTGCTAACTTAATTTCGATTTTTCTCGAACAATTCAACTTTCTTCGACCCAAATCTTTTTGATTATTTAGGTGCTCGGCTAGGTCGAATTAAGTACCCCATTTTCTAATTTTTTTTTTCTAATTTTTTGAAAATGGGGTACTTAATTCGAGAAAAGATACCGTTTCGGGTCAACGTAAATTAGGTTCCAGCACCAAAAGCGGACTGCTCAACGGAAATGAAGTTTCATTTTTGTGACTGGAACTTCGGCATTACAGTCCTATGAATTGCCATTACGCCACGGGCTAATAACAATTATCTGTTATTTGTTGAAAAGCTATTTTTTGGGACTTTGAGGCGCTCGGCAAAAAAAATAGGCTTACCCCAAAATTTTTGAACTGAGAAAATTGAGTTTAAAGAAAAGCTAATTTAAAAAAAAAAAGATTTTTTTTTAAACTTTAATTAAAAGAAAAAAGAAATATTGTTTCTTATTCTTGTTTTGAAATAATTTGTTGTCCAAA
This sequence comes from Epistrophe grossulariae, assembly GCA_929447395.1. Taxonomy (NCBI): domain Eukaryota; kingdom Metazoa; phylum Arthropoda; class Insecta; order Diptera; family Syrphidae; genus Epistrophe; species Epistrophe grossulariae. The sequence continues at coordinate 63,083,144 of OV839569.1, forward strand.
GAGTCATATCTACAGTTCGCTTAACTTACTCACAGTTTTTTTTGAAAATTATATTTCGTAAGCAACGTCTAAGCTTCGAACTTTTTTGATTTTTTAGAGTACATACCTCTTTCTCCGTAATAATAATGACACCATTCCATTCCACCATTTTTATAATATTAATTATTGAATTGTGATTCGTTAATTTTGTTTGAAAATGTGGGTCAGGCCCTTTTGTTGCTGAGCGCCTCAATTTAAAATGGCGGGTCGCGTGCACCACTCTCGAGGTCAAAAAACTATTATACTTCATAATTTCCACCTTTTGTAATGCAAAAACCTCCACGGACTAGACTATATGTAGGACGAAGATTATGCCATTAAAATTTTCAATTTTTCATGATTGTTTCCTAAATTTAGAATTAAAGAAATAATTTCCTATAAAATAGTTTTCGAAAAGCCATCACTATATAAAAATGAAAGGTTAGCTCTTTGTGTCAAAGTTCTCAATCTGATTCCATGAAAAAGTATTACCAAAATTAAACTATTATTCAGCACACTTAAATTGAAAACCCTGTCAGCTAAGAAACAAAGAAGTAGGTCAAATTTTTAACAGCTAAGGTCAGAAACAATACAGAAAATAAGACTATAGATAGATACAAGAAAAAAAACTAAATACCGTAAGGCGAGAAAAATAACGCTGAATGAGTTTCACTGACAAGACAACTAAAGTATATACATAGGTATGTATAACAATGCCCATTGGGGATCTCGAAACAATTTCTTTTCTCTTTCTAAACATTTCTTTTTTTGTTTTGATTTTTTTTGTTCCTCCGGCTTCCCTTCGTTGAACTTTTTATTCCCTGGAGTATATTTTTTTGGGGTCATCATTCTGCAATACAACTAGGTATATGACGATGCTGCTGCAACTGTTTCTTCTGATGACGTTGATAATGTTGGCTTGTGCACAAAATACACCTCAGCTGATGATGAAGTAGATCTGGTACTCCAGATCCAGATTTAGTTTCACATTCCTCTGAGCTTCATATATGTATGTATGTATCGTACTTTAGGTTTTAACTCAAAATTTAACTGCTTGTAGGAAAATATTTGTGTTAATTACTCTCTACACAAAGTTGCATATACTACCATACGTAATACTAGATACTTTTTTTTAGGTTATAGCAGAGAATGCAACTGGATCAGTTCAATGCGGAGGAATGTGAATAGAAATAAAAACACTATTAGGACATCGGCAGCAAACATCAATGTGTTTATTCTTGATTTTTTTTTTTTAAATCATGAAACTATGTCAAACCCACTAAGTTTTTTTTTTTTTTTTTTTTTTATGAGAGAGGACAATTTTTAATGGAAAATATGATGATTTTTTTCATCTAAAATTGAATGAATATACGAATGGCAAAGAGAAATTCTAGTTAGGTATGTTCTACTTTGACATAGAAATATTGTTGAATACAAATAAAAAAAAAACTCTTTATGTCTTGCGTTTTGTTGACATTAGATTATGGTATCTAATGGAAGTCTGTTTAAGTACAATTTTTTTTACCCATAGTCATCATACTTTGTATATCATTTATGTTTTTTTTGTTGTTTGGAAGATATATGTAAATGTGTGAAAGAAAATTGAGTTATATATAATTTAATTTGGTTATTTTAATTTTTGGTTTATACAAAATAATACTCAGCCCTCAATTACACCAATCAAATTAATTTTGCTTTTTGTATATTGAAAATTGGCAACATGAATGATGTTCAAAAATTTCACACGAAATTCATTGGTCGAGATAAATTTTGATGTAATGATGATGCAAATGAGGTAATTACAATGGAAATTTCCAAATTCACATTTGGTAATTTCAATCAAATTTGCACGAAATTTGGTTGGAAATTAGGTAAAAACTTTATGAACACACCCAAGTGGAATGCATCCATACTAGAAACCAATTGGAAAGCATTGAAAATGTCAAAGTTTAATGTATGGGAACCAGAAACAGAACTTAGCAAAAAGAAGCTATTAACTGCCAAATCCAATTTAAAATGAAATTAGCTGTCAAACGAAATTACCTCATTCCGGCTCCAATGAAAACATATAGTATTAGACACTGTAATGGGATGTCCAAACCTTTTCTAAAATGGGTATGAACAAAGAATTGAAAAGTTATCATGAAATTAATGAAATGTTCATTAAATGGACCTATCCAAATTGTTCATGAAATTGACATATTACAGGGATGTCAGTGAATATATGAGAACAAATTTAGACAACTGTTGGAATGCGTTTATTAATCTGTGGCCACAAGGAATAACAGCATAAGTCGACTTATGTCGAAATTGAGTTTATTACAGTATATGATTTTATGCGAATCGATACTGTCATACTTTGTTCGTACTTTTATCTCTTACGGTTTATGAACTGTAACACTTCGTCCAAAAGTTGTGAACCCTATTTGTAATCGCAAAAGAAACATTAAAATTGTTCTTCTGAAAACTTGCAAAAAGTGACTTATGCTGTTTTTCCTTTTTGCCACAGAAATATAAGGAGATTTCCAACTATTTACACAGTGGCGAGCTGGACAACTGTCCAAGATTGTTCTTATAGCAAATCTAATAAATACGACTGATAATTAGATACCTATATAAATTGTGTCTACATTCATTTCTGCAAACAACATGAATTATTCAAAATAACTTTTAACGGCCTTTAAGTCCTACAGAAATTGGCGTTTCATCCCGGCGATCTCACTTGCACTCATCAGTTGACTATAGTGAGGGCTTTTCTCAATAGGATATTTTTGCTAAGTTCAGTTCATCTTACATATAGATTTCGTGACGAATACCTAGTGTGAACTATATCCAACAAGACTAGAATTCCTAATCATTAAATTGGAAGTTTTTGTTTTTAGCCCAGGGCTATTTTGAATCAATAACTCAACAAAGTCCATTAAAATAGTGCTAAGTCTTCTACTTGGCTGATGTATTTCAGTAGTATAGTATATAGAATTTGTATTATTAAAAAACCTTCTAACATGAATTATTGTTATCATAGTGTCCTTTCAAATAAAAGTATAATTGCGTTAGTTTGAGCTACTCCAGGGTTCGAAACTTAGTAGTAAAATTTCGAATTAGATTTGAAAAAAGAGGAGTTAATCGAAAATTTTCAGAGTAGATTTGAAAAAAATATTTTAACACAAATAATAGTTTAAAAAAAAATATATATAAATCACATTCCATTTGTTTCAGAATAGAATATAATTTTTTTATTCAGCCATGTAGAGTCAGAGTTGGTTGGCAAATTGAATATCGCAGTGCTGTCATTCACTTTCATGTGGTTTAACTTAGTAATTTACTCCGATTGGAGTAAAATTCAAACGCTGATCTACTCACATTAAGATTTTAATCATAAGGACGGTCGCTAGGTTCATAGAAACTTTCAATAGAAAATTGACAGATTCTATCGTAAATATAGGCCTCGTGTGACTTTGCGACTGTCCTGTTTGTTGTAATTTAATAATAGAGTCTAAATGTCTTATAAAAATATATAACTCGATAACACAGCCGGTAGCAATAATACTGACGATTACACCGATAGTAACCTAATAGTATTCCAGTTTCAAGCGAACACGAAGGTTTAAACTTCTTTAGATGAAATATTGGATTTTTTTTTTTTTTAGAAACACACTGAAAATTAGATTAGACCCAAGACAAACTTAAAATATAAAATACAAACCTCTCCTACTGCTCTGAATTAAAATAATAAGATTCCAATATTAATTTATCTGCGTAAAATATATATACAACACACTGACTTATGTTCGTAATTCTTTTTTGAAACCCTCATAGAAAATAGTAAACTACGCATATCTAACAAATTTCCCAAATCAATTTTAAAATTCGTTGCGCTATAAACATTTTTTGTTTGTCTCCTTTTGACAAAATTTTCTAAGTGTGATGTGATCTAAAAACCGAGGGTTCTCATAAATAAATCTTAAACGTACATACTTCAAAATCATACGCAATCACCGGATATGTTCTTTTCAATAAAATAAAACATTCGTATCCATACACATCCGAACAAAAACTTCTTCAAATTCAAAAAGAACTCTACTTACTAGGAAAGGAACACGCACAATTAGAAAAAAGAAATGAAAAAAAAAATACTTCCTTTTGTTATTTATTAGGCCGCACAACACTGCGCACTTGTGTTGTTACCATTAGTCCCCTTTTGTGTGCGTTAGGTAGGTACTTATTCTTCCAACACTATTAAACATTAGATTAGACACTCCTGAAACTAATGGAACAAACTCCCATCTGCAGCAATGACATAACAAAATAATATTTTCCAACTTTAAAAATTCAACAACTGTCACAAAATTGTTCTAATTTTCACCACCGCTGCGTCGTTTCTCTCTTCGTCATCAGTTCGAAATCATCACCCAGTAGCGTTTCCCAGAAGAAACAAAGCAAAAAATCCAAACTATTCCTGAATATCCTGATGAATAACGATGCAAACGTGTTCTTCCTAACCAAAGAGAAGTTAAAAATAAAAAAAGAAGAAGTAAAATATTAGATTTCTTTGACGTACAGACACACAGCATAGCACAACCTACTGCCTGCCTGCCTCTTTCAATGAAAGGAATGAATTTTTAAAGTCGATTGATTCGGATAATCGAAGAAGTATTGATGCTGAAGGATCCAAGAAAAAGAAGATGAAGACAGGCCAAGCACAAAACCGCCTGAAAGGAAACACTCTTTGATCCATTTGTGGAAGAAAAAAAAGTATTCAAAAGGATGCAAACTTTTATTGCCACAATGTTGAAAGACGAGTGAATATAAAAATGAGAGCAGCAGTAGCAAAAAAAAAAAAACACTAAAATGTTGGCTTTTACGCTTTTGAATGTCGTCTCATTCAGTGAATAGAATAATGAATTTTTTCTTTAGCCAAAGGGAAAGAAAGATCTAAGTATATATCCATCTATAAAGATACATATAATTATATGTAATTTTATTCAATCTGATTTGATTTTTTGTCCACCCTTCAGTTAAAAGTAAATCTGTCTCCATATAATTACCTTTTTAGCAATGGAAGTTTCTTTTGGATTTTTTTTTTTAATTTTTGTTTGCTGTTAATAAATTGGTATTTTAAATTAGACTTTAATGTGTCTTTTATGTAACAATTAATAAAAGAAATTGGCTAAGCTTAGACGCATTATTTTAATATAATTAAGATATATGAAGAGGTCAACTTATAGACCTGAGTTGTTCTACACAATTTTAAGGTATAATGGGATTTTTAATATTTTAAAGCTGTTGTTGAAATCGGCCATTTGAAATCTTTATGGTTCGCCAATTTTAAGAACTTATTAATGTGAAGTTAAAAATGACATTTAAAAAAATCACGAACACCCTTTAAAGTTATATTAAATTTTTCATTTCTAAAAATCCAAATTTTATTTTTAATTTTCACTCTTTTTCATGTCCGTCAAGTCATCATTACCATTTCAAACCTTTAAGATTCTAATAATTGGATTAATTGTGGTGAGAGGAAAAAAATTTATCGCGCTTGTTTTTTTTAATAACCCCCTGGTAATGATAACTTGACGGTGAAATTAGAATTACCACGCCTCAAAAAAAAAAAAAAAAAAAAATGAGTAGATGTGTCATTTAATGTCGTGAATTTGTCGTAAATTCGTTAATTTTATTTTTTTAATTTAAAAAAATGACTAAAATTGCATTGCATCAATGAAAACAGCATAACACGACTTTTATTTGCTGTTATTTTTTTTATCTATTTGATTTTTCGATGAGGAATTTGTCTAAACAATTTCCACTCGACGTCTTTAAATAAGTTATGTTTGACACCATGTTTTTTGTGTACAAAAGGTTTTTGACACATTTAAAAACAAACACGCGCGACAATTTTTTTTCTTTCACGACAAATTCCCGAAAATTAATCCAATTATAAGAATCTTAAAATTTTGAAAAGGTAGGTAATGCTAACTTGACAAACATCTTTTTTTCATAGATGGCGCTGCAAACTTTAATCTAAAATTTAGATAAAACTCAAAAACTAACCATTAGATTGAGCTGAAACACAATATAATTTATATGACAAGAGAAGTGCCTGTAAATAAAATGTTTTTAAGTTTTCCAGTAGATGGCGCTGAAGGCAAAAAAAACAAGAAATTCTAAAAAGAAGAATGGATAGTCCCGACCGCTCACAGCTTTGAACTTATGTGTCTTCTTTTCGTTCAGAACATATTCATAGCACGTTCTATAAAATCGTCGAGTAGTTTGAGTAAAAGCAAATCAAATGGACAGAAGGAGAAAAATGTTTTTTTTTAATTCAAATGGCAAAGGGCAGGTGTTTTTTTCTTGAAGAAAATAAAACGATCTGACAACAACGGCGAGAGAAAAGTTAACGATTATTAAAACAAAATTGAATAGGTGGTTAACTCTGCACCAAGTGTGTTTAAAATAAATCAGAGCGCTCATAACACGTTTGATTCAGAGAACGCTCAGAGTATACTCGGTGTGCTGAAGCTCTGTTCTAAATGAAAAAATATAAAAATGCCTTATTCAAGCGAGAAGGTATTCAGGAATTTTAACTTTAGGCACGCGTCGTTGGTCTATTGACAAGTTCATATCAAGAATCAAGATAATATCACCGAAAAATATACACAGATTTGAAATTAGTTACAATGCATCAAGATCGAGAGAAACCATAACCGACAATGACACGTAGGTGTAGTGAAAGCAAGCACTATGCCCCATAAGGTGTAACATATAAACTGCCAGAGATAAATAATGAACAAAAACAAAAACAAAGTTTAAAAATTTTAAACCTTTGGACATAATTTTTGTTTTTATGAACTCCCACTCTTTGATATAATATTTGTTGTGTTAACATACTTAGTGAGTTAGCTATATTCAATTACCATATTTGAATCATCTCTCATTATAAAAAGACTCTAGACTTAGCAAAAGAAAACCAATACATAAAAAAGTAGGTAATCGATATACACCACATCACCGCCTAATTCACTTCACAAAAAAGATTACACAAAGATTATAACGCCTACGTTTTTTTATACTTTCTCTTCATCTGGCCTCTATGACTTAGAACATCAGTTGGACAAGTTAATGTTAATATAACTCCATCTCCAACACCAGGTGGTAGAGAAGAAAAACAAAATAATAAACAAAAACAAATGAGCAGGTAGGCGTTCAACGTCGCCGTGCGTCGACTTCGATATGATATGAGTAGGATGGTAGAGCGACTTATTGGAAGTTAAAAAATATCTTCCTGGTCATGGTGAGGTGTTCCGCATAGTGAGATGACGACAAAAACATATAAGAGTTAAAATGACTCTTTTTTTTAATGCACTTTTAGAGCATTTTATTGTCACTTGTGTGTGATGCTTCGTTATATTAAGAATTTATTTCTTATCAAGGTATATCTGACAACCAGAAAATGAATAAAGTTTAAATCGAAATAGATAAAAGCAAGTAAAGTTTATAAAAGAAAAAAAGGAACCTATAAACAGTGGGACAACCAGAACGACCAAATTACTTGAAACTCGTCATTTTGGAAAAGGGAGCGTAAAAAGTTTTTCGTGGTATGTTGAGAACTGTTAGTCTCAGAAACAAAATTTTAGCACATTTTTGTAGAGAATTGAATTCTTTACAATAATAGTGGTCAAGGTACTTCTTTTTTTACCTTGAAAGTGAAAATTAAAAACACCTATACGAATATATAAAATTAAAATCCAAAATCAAGTGTGCCTATATTGACACATTCCAAATATTGACCCTCCCACCATAAATGGGACACCACTCCACAACACTGGTACGGCAAAATATATTTGTTTGACACTTGATCGTAAACTCAACTGGAAAGAAAACATCAGAGAAAGAGAAAAGACTAGCGTGTATTGCTACTACTAGTGCCATGAGAACCACACCAACTGCAGGCCTGCCAATTCGGACATAGAACCATTATTAACTATTCTGACAAAAACATTCAAACAGACCACACAATACCGCACATCGCTTTTTATCCAGTAGCCCTAACAGATATCCCCAAAAGGGAATTCTGGGCGGAAAACAGGGTCAACTCTAATCATGTAACGGTTATTTATGCCACTGGCGCAAGAAAAAAGCAGAATACACCAGAGTTTTCTCAAAGCCGCCAACGACAGATGGTTGCAGAAATTGACACATGTCAGGTCTCGAGAAACCTATGGCCGGATCTCTCTAAGAAAAAAACAGACTATTTACTCACACTAGGCAGACCTAAATTGTCCCTCTTGATTGGAATGCTAACAGGTCACAATTCAATGGGAACCCATATGAGCAGAATGGGCATCAGCACATCTGACAGAGGGAGCCATGATGAAGAGGAGGAAAAGGGCGCCTATCACTTCCTCTGTGAATGCCCCAGCCTAGCTAGAACCAAAAAGACAGCCCTTGGAGAATACTTCTTCGACGATCTGAGGACATCTCGTGTTTGCCACTAAGAAACATTTCTAAATTCATCCAGAATTCGAGATGGTTCAGGGAGGCACCCCATACATAAGCTCCTTCCCTAACCCTTCCTTATACCCTTATTTCCTACTCCATGGGGAGCACAATGGATAAATTGAGATCCGAGTGAGGTAGTTCGGCTTGCCGTGCTACCAGCTCTGCTAACCTAACCTAAATCCACAAAAAATTATGATTTCTTTTGTACATGTTAAATAGACCCAAAGAAGGTTTTCCTAAGAAAAAAGATGTTTTTGTAATTTTCAAAATCAAAATATCCTACAGGGTGGCGCATAATTAGAGTAATTCTTTAACTGTTGAGTAAAATTGTTTGGTTTCAGCGTTTTCACCACCAATTTTTTAATTATGTACAATTTCTACATATTTTGTATATGTACATACATATGTACATATTATGTATTTTTTTATTTAAATAAAAACTAATTTTTTTAATTCATTAAATTTTTTAAATGTACTAAAAACATTTTCTTTATAATTTTAATTTTATTTTTTTTTTCTATTTCTATTTCTATTTTAATTTTATTTTTTATTTTTTTTATTTCTTTTTTAATTTTATTTTTTATTTTTTTTATTTCTTTTTTAATTTTATTTTTTTTTTCTATTTCTTTTTTAATTTTATTTTTTTTTCTATTTCTTTTTTAATTTTATTTTTTTTTTCTATTTCTTTTTTAATTTAAAATTATTTTTTTTTTAATTTTTTATTTAAAAAAAATTAAAACTTGAAAAAAAAAAATTTAAATTAAAAGAAAATAATTTTTTTTAATTTAAAGAAAAATAAAAAAAAAAACATTTTATTAATTTAAATTTTTTGGTGAATTACCTATTCACCTAAGTACCGTTAACCAGGAAAGTTAAGTAACATAATTCCGCGTGCATGGACATACATACCTACATATATATTTTTAAATTAAACCCCAGCGCCGCCGGATAAAAAAACTTGCTTAAATTAATCCGGTAAATATTAATATTTTAAGCAGTAAGCGGTTAAAATTGTACCATCCTTTTTTTTTATTTATTCCCAAATTTCAATCTATTCTGTCCCACTATTTGCTTCTTTTTTTGTTGAGTTTGCACAAAATAATAAAATAAAAACGCGAAAAATTACTCGCGAAAAGAAAAATTTAGTTCACGAAGGCGGTTCCTACCTGCCTTTGGTGTAATCCACTACATATACATACTTTGTAGTTGTTGCCATGTTATTTGGTGTTGTTGTAAAAAAAAAAATCTATATTTTTATATTGCGGCAAACGCAAGATGCAGAGCGGATGCAGAGGATTTCATATTCTCTCGGCAGGCAGGAAATATGGACGACGCGACGCGAAGAAAAAGGATTCGGTATATCTGAACGACGACGACAACGAGGTTTGGGAAATAGTGGAAAGATGGAAATATGATTATATTCATCATCATCGAAAAGAAGAGTATGAAAATATAATTTAACACGAAGCAGAGCAGAAGCAGCACCAAAACCGGCACTGGCATCAAATCACTCTTGCCGTTGCCGTTGATGCCATACTGCTGCTGATGCTACTGAAGGAAGAGGAAGGAAATTTTGACTTTAAATTTCATGATGTTAGAAATTTCTTGTATTTCCGGTTCCTCTTTCTGAGAAGCAACAAAATAAAATTGAAAAAAAAAAAAAATATAACAGGAGAATGTGCGGAAAATATTTACAGCTTTGTGGTCATGTGGAGTGAAGTGGTGTTTTGTAGGCGATAAGCACCTCTGTGTATATATTCTTCATATCCTTAAGCATCCATAAGAATCACACGCTTGGCTGGATAACTTCAAGATCTAAGGCACTTTCATAGGTAAGTTGCAGCAGCAACATCAGCAGGTGCACTGTTTTCATTTAACACATGACAGCCGCTTATATGTATACATACATATTATATGATGTGTTTTCTCTTCTCTTATAGAAAAGTTTATGTTTAGGTTAAGGAATAAATATGCAAATGCACCATAGAGGCAAATATTTAATTTCTTATTAGTTTGATCAATATTATTTGAAAGTTTTGATGGACAAACTTTTCAAGTGGTAAATTGAATGGAATGAATTCAGCACTCAAGCTATATATTGATGCTTTTTCTTTTGTCAACTCTCACAACTCTAAAATTTATGAAGTGTCTGCAGTATAAATGTGCAAACATTTATGAAAATCCTTTTTTTTCTGTTGGTAGGTACGAGTATTTAAAGAAAGTTTCAATTTAAAATATTTTATTTTCAAACTAACTGGCTTTTTGGTATTAGGTATTTGATAAAAATTGACATTTTACTTGTGCCGTTGGCACAAAGTGACTTGTTGTCCATTGAAATATGTGAGATCCAAAAAGAAGAGAAAATTTCAAAAAAATATAAATAATTAAAGAAGGATTTTTGTTTTTTGATAGCACACTTTCAGCTGCGCTGTCAAGTTTTCGCACCATCATATTACTATTGAATGAAAAAACAACACTTGGATGAGCTACTACCAAGTTTTTATAGGCTGAAGTGTGATGGTGATTTTTAACCATTGTATCAAAAATAAATATATTAATTTTAGATTAGTTACTATTTTTTTGTTTCATAAAACGCACAAAATTTTAATGAAAATTTATTTTCTTAAATTTGTTTTTAACTTTAAAATCAAAAATTCGATTTCACAAAATTAATAATTTGAAAAAAGCAAATCTTGGAGAAGGAGAGCAGCAAAGTAGAATTATATGTGCAATATACACAGAGCTCAAAGTGCGACGCAACCACTTCGACAATTAAATCAACAGTGACACTACAGTTAAAAAACTTCAAAAATCCTCTGTCCAATTGATATTTTAGCTAAGGTTGTGATGTGATGTCAGCGGCTCTTGCATAAAATAAGTTTAGTAAAATCACAAGTGGGCTCAGAAAAGTAAATTGTTCAACAAACTGACTATTATTAGTTTTATTTGGAATGTCGAATAATATTTTTTTTCCAGATTTTTTACTAGATATACCTAGTCATTCGAGATTTTTTTTCTAGATATACATAGGTAGTCTTTCGAGATTTTTTCATTCTAGATTTAAAAAATTTTTTTCGAGATTTTTGTCATTCGATTACGTCATGATCCCTTGCGGATTATATCTGTTTAATGTGAACTTTTTTTAATTTAAATTTTTTATACAATTTTTTTTTAATTTAAAAAGGAAAAAACTTTTTTCTTTATTTTTTTTATTGTTTATTTTTTATTTAAAAATTTTTTTATTTTAAATTTTATTTTATTTTTTATTTAAAAATTTGTTTTTTTTTTTTATTTTTTTTTATTTTTTATTTTTAAATTTTTTTATTTTTTTATTTTTCAATTTTTTTTATTTTTTAATTTTTTTTATTTTTAATTTTTTTTTTTTTAATTTTTTTTATTTTTTAATTTTTTTATTTTTTTTTATTTTTTAATTTTTTTTATTTTTTATTTTTTAATTTTTTTTATTTTTAAATTTTTTTTATTTTTAAATTTTTTTTATTTTTAAATTTTTTTTATTTAAAATTTTTTTTATTTTAAAATTTTTTTTATTTTTAAATTTTTTTTTTATTTTAAGTAAATTTTGAAGAAAATGTGGGTGCCTTAACAGGGCGAAATAAACCCCATTTTTTTCACGTCTCTACCCAACCTTTACTGTCTAACATTTTGTGTCATTTTATGCGCTCAAGGGAAATTTCTTAGCGATATAGCTGAATATATTCTGCCCAATTATTCAACATTGTACTTTCTTTAAAAATCTCTTCCCCAAAAATTCTATAAAGTTCTTACTTTGTTCAGTTTTATAAAATTTCATTTCAGTTCGTTTTTTGTATTATTTCTTTAATGGTAATTTTACATTATGTTCATCTGCACCTCTTTTGAATTAATTACATTTATACAACTTCAACATCACTTCTCTAAGTGCGTAAATCACAATTTAATTGTCTCTAATAAACGTCGTTCGTATAGGTACCTACTCTACTCAATATAGCCCTCTAGAAGTGTGTTCATTGCTATCAATTTATACCCAGCCACACAATCCACATGCATTGTATATGTATTGCTTTGCTGCAATAACCAAACCAATTGCTCAAAAACACGTGATGAAAGTCATTTTCAGTGAAATGGTCACCGTTTTTTGGTATATTACGAATATTTTTTTTTTTTTTTTCTGCTCTTTCGAATGAAATGGCCTCAAAACACGCAAATATGTACATATACTGAAATTTTCTAGAATTTTCCCTTAAATTTCCTGTGGGGAGCAGGATTTTTTTCATAACATGTGATCAAGCTCATAGAAAATAGAAGAAATTAATGTAGATAAACTACGAGTCTGTGGATTAGGGACAGAGTTTAAAAAATTCTATATTTTAAAATTAATTATTTTCGATTTTGGATATCATCGAGGAATTTGTAAAAAGAAGCGATTCTGGTTTTGAATCTTATTGCGAAATCTTTAGAAGCTTCATTAAATTTCAATAAAATCACACTACGGCAAAAATATTGGTCTTCCGGAAAAATTTAGGCCATCATAGTGTTGATGAATTCAAATCTGATTCAAATAAAAGTCGGTTAGTTAATATTCTTATTATTTGCTTATGATAAAAATACTTAGTTTGAGTTCTTTTTAAGAAGTAAGACAGGGGTTTATCTTTTATGGATCTTGAACTTGCAACAGTCAGGGCCTTTTTTTAACTCGACCTCATCAATAAACACGGAGTATAACGCTTAACAAAAACCACTATATAGGTACCACAGTCGCCTTTTGAACCTCGAGTCCTTTTTTCCGTGTGTCATTCCCAGGAATTCTATTCACGGGAAATCGTAGTTATTCCATGCATTCTAATTTGCATTAATTTCCCCCCCGGAAAATATGCTGGCTATTCCGGAACTCTTGATAAGGGTTTCTTCCGATGTGTGTTTCTGGTTTCTGGACCTTTGTTTTTTTTTTACCAGCTTATTATTTTGAATAGTTGGTGGTGCATGATTGGAATCGGGTTGTGTATGCTCTTTATATGAGTGTGTGATGTCGATATCGATATTGGTTTCTACATTTAAGTATATGTACAATATAAATTTCAAAAGTATGAATCCTCACTTCAAAAACTCATATTATCCCTCTTAACCTCCCAGGAAAATAAATATATAGGTATGTAAATATCTAAATATTGCATATTTTTATATAAAATAAGCGGAACAAGTAATGAGGTTGGTTCCACAAACGCCGCCGCACACGTCTCATATTTCAAGCTTTAATCTCTGCCACATGAGGAGAACGCTGTATAGGAGGTACTACTCTACTACAGCTGTATGGGGGGTTTGGGTATTGGTATCAATTTCATGTCAAAAAAGGCTTCAGCTTCAGCTCCAGTTTTTTTGGTATTTGTATCCTTCACCCGCCAACGGATTGAGGTCGAGGAATAAATTTTTAATTTCCAATACACACTCGTACTACCTACTTTTCTCTGACAATTGGAGGGCAACGTGTGCCGCGTGAAAAAAATCGTTACAAAACTTTTGCGTACACATCGCATGTAGCACAAATAAAAAAAAAATGAGGAGAATAATATGTATTGAGGTCAACCATGTAAAAAATGAGGATACTCTCGCAGTGATGCTGCCGCGAACGATGATGATGATGGTGATATGATGATTATGATGATGGGTGTGGTGATTACATCCTATAACCTATCTAATCTCTCTAAGGACCCTCGGTGTGGTGTATAGTCCTTGACGTCCTATACTACACATATATACGTACATACATATGTATACCCGCTTTGTAACTCATTAACAATAATCGCCAAGTTAAACAAAGCTATATTATAGGATTCTTTACTCGAGTTTCTCTGGATTTTTTGCTGGTTTTTGCAGAAAAAAAATATGCCGCAAAAGCTTTTCTCGTGCAAATGGGTTGGATATTTAACTAGGACAATGGCAAGGATAACGATGATTCTGCTGATGATGATGGTGACGTTGCTATATAACAATCACAGAGTTGCTGCACTCATGTACATACGTCACACATAAATTCTTGTGCCCGGTGTTTTAGTTATCATGTCCTCCCGTTCTCCATGAATATGCCATGACTTATATTTTAGGATACCGAAACAGAGAGACATAGAGAAAGAGAGTGAAATCAAAAAAAAGTTATTGTATCATAGGAGGTTACCATCCATCATGAATTATAGAAAAAAAAAGTGGTTTCTGACCTTTAAAATTAAAAAAAGGATAGCAGTTTGTCCTAGTTTTATTTCACAAGAGGCAGTTCCCTTGTTTTTAGGTGGAAAAGGCTGGGATTCAATTCCACGACTCTTAGCGTGACAGTCGTATGCATTAAGCATTACGCCACGGGCAACTTTAATTCCAAAAAGAAAACTTAAACTTAAAGGGCCTTACCAATAATCAAATTTAGCGACGACTTAAATATTTCAGTAAAATTAACCTTAATTCTGGTAATCCCAAACAATGTACCGTTCATGGAATGTTTAATTTTTTGAAGTCCATTCCATATATGATTCATTATTAAGAGTCCACTTGAATATTAAGGTCATACTATATATGGTTTATTAGCAAGAGCCCATTCTATTATGGTCCATTTTACTGAAATATTTAAGTCGTCACTAAATTTGATTATTGGTAGGGCCCAAAGTGTTTTTTAGAAGTTATGAGACATGATGTAAAAACTAAGGTTTGAAGAACAAAAAAATATGATTCGATCTCTTGTGAAAAATTCAAAAGGGAAGTTTATTTTTTATTCAATAGCGAATCTTATTTTTTGGTTCTTTTAAAATAAAATTTGTTTTCACGATCGAATCAAATCTGTTGGGATCTGTAAAATAAAGTTCGTTTCCGAATCAAGTATTAAACTATTAGAATTCACAAATGGCAACGTGACTTTTTTCAAAATTTTTAATTTTTTTTTAATTTTTGTTCACTTTTTTCTAAGGTTTGACCTTTTCGAAATTTTTGACTTTTCTCAAAAATTCTCACTTTTTTCATATTTTTCAAAATGTTTGACTTCTCAAATTATTCACTTCTTTTTAATTTTGAAAATTTTTGACTTTTTTCGCTAACGATATTTTACGAACTCTGGTAAAAACAAATAAATCAAATGACATGGAAAAGGTTGTGACCGATAGAATTACGGATCCACTTTGTTACTATGACGTGGTCCCAGATTAGATTCAATCGTTTCTATTTCGACTCTATAAAAAATTAAGCTTGTATTGTTTCGACATCGTATGCATCGAACATACAAATCAGGCTTTTGAATGATAAATTATGCTTACAGTGTTGCTTGTAAAAGCTTCCGCACTATCATTTTAAGGTTTGATTTGAAATAACATAACGACCCGAATATGTTGCCACCAAGTCTATAGGCTAGAGTCATAGCCCAATCACGGGGACTAAATTGATGACCAGAATTCTTTTGTGGAGCTTAGTCTAGATATTCATTCGGCACGAGTATGATAACCGTGGCGACAAGAAATGATAACGGTTTTTTTTAGAACACTTCAATACAAGCATTTTTTACTATGGGAGGGGGGGGTCTATCTTCCCCTGTTTGGGCGGGAGGGGCAATTTTATGAAAAAAGTACTATAAATGATAAAAAAATCATAAAAAAAGAACGGTAATACCTACAATTTGGTATTATACTTTTTTTTAAATCCAATACCTTGTTTTATTAGCCAATTTTTAAATCAAGTGAATTCTTTGCCTGGTTTTTGAAAAAATGAGTTTCAAAATCAAAATTTAGAAAAAAAACACTAAAAAAAATTTTAAGTGTAATATATCAAAACTTTGAGATTTTATATTATTTTTTTTTCTCAGAATTCAATGCTCTTATTAATTCTTAATCAAAAACTGAAAACTAGATGATTGTATGTCTTCTAGTTTTCGAGAAAATTGAACATTACCAATTTGTTTTTATTTAATAAAATTTTGTTTTGCTTGAGTATTTACGTTGTTTTATTTTGATAGTAATAATAGAATATGGATATTAACTGACTGACTGATTGACTAACTGACTGACTAACCGACTGACTGACTAACTGACTGACTAACTGACTGACTCACTGACTCACTGACTGACTGACTTGGACGTGGAATGCGGTGTAAGTCTACCTCCTCGTGGTGCATTCTGGGTAAAGCTAAATGACTTACTGTACTATACTTACTAAAAAGAACTCATCCCTCCCCCTCCCATAGTAAAAAAATGCTTGTATTGAACTGTTTTACAAAAACCCGTTCTCATTTCTTGGCGCCTAAGTAATCGTACTCTCTCCGCACCCATGCTATACGACGACGTATAAACAGTGAAATATGTATGGGGGGGGCATGCTGCCCCCCTGCAACCCCCCTGCTTGGGCACACTATAGGATTTGGGGTAGGTGCAAGGTTGGGTGTATGCAAAGTTTCTTTTGCATTAAAAGAATCTGGGTTTAAAGAAATTTTAAATTTATCCTACTATTCTTAATCCATATTCAATTATTAATTAATTAAATTAAAATAGAAATTTTGGTAATGTTCAATTTTCTTGAAAACTAGAAGATATAAAATCATTTAGTTTTCAGTTTTTGATTAAGATTTATTAAGAGCATTAAATTCCGAGAAAAAAAAAATAATATAAAATCTCAAAGTTTTGATAAATTACACTAAAAAATCGCGTTACTGAAGCCTTGTTATCAGCTCGATGCCATTGCAGGTTTTATTGTTTATAGATCGATACAATCGGCTACCTAGCATTTTTATTTCTTTCCCCGCACTCGTATTATAAGGCAACTTTTCGTTAGTCATATAAGGAAAGAAACCTTTAAACAAGTTTTTGTTTTAACCTTCAAAATACAAATACACAAGTCTTTCTTTTGATTAACATAAAAATAAAATATGGTCACCGTAATTCTATTGTATTGAAATGAAGACTTTTTGAGGTTATGCATATACATATATGTATGAGGTATGAGAATTGCTATTGTGACTTTGTAAGGAGTATAGATTGGGAGAGCTGATGACGCGCAGATATATTTAGGTTTATTATGTTCGAAGGAGAATTTCGACTTGATGCTTATAGCAAGATAATGATGGTTGGATGTGTTTTATTGCATATACAAGGACATATTCAGTTTTCAAAGATCCTAGATTATAATATCGAGAGTTTCTTACAATGTTTGGTAATAAAAAGAAAAAATATGCCTACCTAAAGGCAAGATTAAAATACCACTTAGCTTAAGGGTTTTAAATTTAAAGGCAATATAGGTATATATACATACTAAAGGCTGATGCATCATTACTTGTTTTATTTTTCAAATAAACAATAGGACTTGATTGCCTATTGATTACAAGTAGTTACCGAGGAAGTTCAAGTTTTGTATAAGAAGCAAGTTAGAATTTGTATGTTCTTGATAAAAAAAATCTTTCACGTTAAAGAATTCAAGGTTAATTTTTTGCCAAGGATGTACCCAGCAAACTTGAGATCTTCAAGGACATATCACCAAGTTAGCTTAAGGGCCCGTTTGTTCACAGCTGATCATTGTTAATCAAGGATTATTGCAACTGGTAAATCATTGCATGTGCAAGGTAATACATTTTTTTTTTCAAGGAATCGATAATTTAAGTTGATAATCATCATGGAAATCAGCAGATTTCTGTTGATTAGCGCCATTTAGTTAGAAGCTATGAAAGTCATCTTTCAGATTTAACCCATTGTGAACAAACTGGCACTAAGAAAATCAAAAATTAATAAGAGATTTGATGAAAACGAGGTAAGCAGAATATCCTCGTATCACTTATGATAAGAAAACAGTGATGTCAATAAAATATAAATAAATAAATTGGATGGCCCGACAGATCGTGTAGAACAAGGGTCTAGTGAATTAAAACTCTCAACCATTCTTGTGTGCGAGTAATGGACGGGACGTACAATTTTTTTGCCGAATTCGAACGGCCAAGGTGAGAAGCACTTTTTCATGACAAGGATTTTTCGAGGATACGTCAATTCCTTCAATTTTTGGTGGCATAGGCTTGGAATGGAACCCAAGACTTTCGGTGATACATCAATACAATACCAATGCAAGACATTGCATGTCGGCAACACAGCAAGAAGTTCAAGCATCAAAGCTGCCTGATCAGCTTTGATGCATACGCTTCATCAATTAAGAACAAATAATAAAGAATGGAATCTACTGTAGTATTTAAATTATGGTGTTTAAAAAAAAAACAGTTTTCAGGTTTACTAAGTAAAAAAAGACGTCTGTGAAAATTTGGGCTCTTACTTTTTTTTAATGTCAAGACTTGTATACTTGTATGCAATCTTTTCAATATAAAGACAATAACCATACTAGTCTTGATACGATCAAATGCCTTTACATAAGAAACAATGAGACGATGACAATGAGAGGATGTCTGTCAAGGTAGCACTAAGACCTCAGAATTTTAAAGGTCTAAATTGTTGAATTGTCGTGAATTTATCCTGAACGGAAAAAAATTGTGGTACATATTGTTTTTTGTTTTTAATAATTTCTTTTAATGCCAACTTTACATTCAAGTAAACATTACCACCTCTAAAAATAGGGGAAAATGAAGAAAAATAAATAAAAGGATGACCGTAACGTAAGCATTAAAACTTCAGAATTTTGAAGGTACAATATTTGGATTGATTGGATGACTGCCATGGATTTGTTGTAAATTTCTCGTGTTTTGCTTGATTTTTTTAAGATAACTAAAAAAGATAAATAATTGTCGTGAAAGAAAGAAATTGTCGCGATTATTTTTTTTAAATAACTCCTGCTAATGCTAACTTGACATCCCAGTTAGTAGTACCACTCCTCAAATAGGCTTTAATGAACTCAAAACAGAAAAAGGAATATGTTAATAAATTGTATAAAATTTGTGCTAAAATCGTTTTCAAAAAATCCTAAAAAACTTAACATTACATTTTCCAAAGAATCCAGTATTACCACAGCTTTGGTTTGCTATATATGTATACATTTTTTTTATTGAATAAAAAAAAAAAAAAACAAATAATGAGTATTCTTTCCCAAAAAATTTCTGAATTTAAAACAAAAAATACATTTATAAAAACAAACATTTTACAAACAAAATCATCAAAATTGTTCTCTTACGTCCTGAAAACTAGGTCGCTAGGTATAACCTGAGTTGAACCCACTCAGCCTATTGCATTACATTACGCCCAACCATTATTGCTGCACTAAGCGTAAGAGGGAAACCACAACATAAGCGAAACGGCGATCCCAAGTGCCGATCAACAAAAATTATCTATTCGTGAATGTCATAATTAAGCTTGAAAGCAACAACGCAACATTTTAATGTTTTTGTTTTCCGCTTTATTAACTCTACTAATAGCGACAAAAAATTATAATCTCTTATAATATTGATGTTCAAATACCATTTCAATATAGAACTATAATAATAACCCTGAGAGGTAGACATAGCCCCGATTGGAATTTAATGTGTGCACACATTACAAACCATTTTCATTAACATTTTGATAAAATTCCAAAATTATAGAGGCAGTCATTCATTCCGCCTATATTTTACGATAAAAAACCATAAGAAAATTGTCACCAATTTAGCTCTAGCGTTCTATAGTCGTACACCCTACATTCAATATGCGATTACCGATTACCAAACTATGTCATAGCCACAAAATGTTCCCAGCAGTTTCTATCGCTGTTCCCACATTTTTTTTAAACAAATAACTATATCAGCAAATGTATTCAAACAAAATAATATTAAAAAAAAAGTTAAAAACTGAGTGCATGGCGCAATATATTTGTGTCTATACATATACTAAACGAATATCAGCTAAAAGTATCTGGAACAAAAAGTAAATAATTAACCGATAAGAAATCGCAGTGACTCTTTCGTCTACATTTTTTCTATATAAAAAAAATAAACATGACTCAACCGACAACCAAACAAAATTCACAAACGTGTATTGCGACGACCGGACCGGGAACTAAACAGGCACACGACCAACGCTGATGATGGGAGAAAAGAAAAAAATGTTTTGTGACTTTCAAAATATTTTTATATTTCAGAGATAACAAAATGTTTTATGTAGGTATGTCCGGATAAAGTGTATCGCATTTTTTTGTCCTGTGTTAAGATATAGAACCCAAATGTATATATGTGAACGTCGTCGAGTCTGTGTCTTCGGCGAACAAAATGACAAAGATTCGTGTTTTCCTGGGAGAATGATAGGCACTTTGACAGTCGCAGAGGGAGAAAAATATAAACCATTAGGAGAAAGGGACTGGTTAAACAACTGCAGCTGCATGTGACATACACATATACAAATCATGATGTGTTTAGATATTTTTTAAACATACAAATTATGTGTGTTGATTGAACTTGAGTTTCTTCACATAAAATTTAAGGAATTAAATTGAAAATTTCAAAGAATTAATGCTTAATAATATGTATAGGTATGCAAAGATACAAAAGTTTCATTCATTCAGAGGTCTCTGATTAATTTATCGATTCTTGTTATTGGATCCGATGATTGAACATATCAATGAATCATTTTTTTAAGTTTGTTAGCTCGTTTAAGATTGCAATAATTGATCTGGGCTGACATAAGCTCCTATCACGGTTGTCAATTCTGTATTAGCGAAATGATATTTAACGTCAAATAACTGGTGAATCAAATTATTGTTATCAAACATCAATTTTGTTGATAAACTTTGAATAGTATTTAAAGTTAAAGGCCAGTATACACGATAGTAAAAGTCATTTGACTTTTCCTATGACCTTTGTCAAAAAAAATCAAACTCACTCATAAAACTTCTTAAAAAAGAGAGAATATGAATTTTTTGAAAAGGCATGTATGTGATTTTTTGTATTTCTAATACAAAGTATTAAATTCAGGGATGACAATCGATATTTTGTATTTTTGTGCTTAGTATTACAATTTGTGCGTAAACAAAAAGTGAAGAAGTTCCTCTCAGAATGAACTGAATAAATTTCGTGAGTCTGTCGTAAATTTAATGTGAAAGAAAGAAAACGTCGAGCTTTTTTATTTTTTAAATAAAACTTGGAAATAGAAATAGCATTATAACTATAAAAATAGGGGTTACACAAATAAGTCAAGTTAGCACTACAATGCTAAAATTGAACTGATTTAATGTTGTAAATTTATCATGAAAGAACAAAAATGTAGCCCTTGTTGTTTAATGGTAACTTGACATTCAAAAAATTAACAAAAAAAATAATATCCTGTGTAATTAACTGTAGTAAAATTGTCGTAAAAGAAAAAAAAAATCGTATTTTTTTCTCACAAAAAGTCCCTAAATATTCCAAAAATAAACTTAAAATATCATTTTTAGGTGAATCCACGAAAAGCCCAGCTATGATTTTTCTCCCATGTGGTTTTTTTAGCTTTTGAATTTGTTTAAACAATAGTCGGTTCATATTTTAAAATCAATTGCCATACAAATTTTTTTTAAATAAAATTGAATGAATGTATTGAAAAATGCAATTTTGGTTCTTTTTTTTTCTTTCGTGACAATTTTACGACAGATTCACGACATTTAATCACACACTCCTTTTTATATATTTTAGTTAATTTTCTCCTATTTTAAGACACGTGCTAACTCGACGGACATTACCAACAGTTAAAATAATATTTAAAAACAATCCTGTGTCGTAAAATAGTCGTGAAAAAAAAATGTCTTTTATTTTTCTCAAAAAAAAATTATTACAACAAAAAAAACTCAAAAAGACACCTAAAATAGGAGGAAATTAACAAAAATAAATAAATTTGATTAATTACCATAAAATTGTCGAAAAAGAAAAATAAAAATGTTCGTGTTATTTTTCTAAAAAAAAAACCTAAATATCATAAAAAAAAATTGAATTTGTCGATGAATTCACCATAAGCCCAGCTATAACCACAAATTTACGACACTTTCAAGACGAATAATCCAATAATTGGACCATTCAATTTTTGAAGTGATTAATGCTTACGCGACATACATACATACGTAGGTACATAAAATTTGCTGAGCAATGCCCCCAGTCTTTTATAGTGACAGAAACATTTTCTTGAGAAATTAGTTATTTGAACTGACCTATTTCAAATTCAATCAATATACAAGATAACTGTATCTTATCTCGATTACAAGAACAAGCGTCATTTTCTTTGAGTATATGAAAAACTATAAAGCATTAAACAGTTTTTATTCAATAACTATAAATCGTGGATAGTTTAAAAACCATAAAATTTTTAATTAATCGCTTTGATAACCACATAGGTATCGTTTGACGTTAGAAAATAAATAAAATTCTACATAGATGTATTCATGCATATATTGTATCAAATTTCTTAAAAAACTGAAATAATTAAAATGTCAAACGACGTTGAATTTTTTTTAACTGACTTATCCAGTTTTGGTTTCGATTACAATCGAATCATTGTCAAAGTGATACTTTGCTTTGATACAATTTCGAAACATTTCCGCCCAGTTTTTCTTCTTTTTTTTTTAAACAACATTGACACTTGGATTAAGGTTTCTCCCTTGTGTCTCTGACATCTGGTGGCATGATTCACTCGGCGCGGCTCGGCGCAGCGGTGGTGTTGTCGGCGGCGTGACATAAATCGCTTGAAAAATAGTGATTTACAAATCCGCAAATATGACAGTATAATAAAATGGGCCAACCAAAAGCCAAGCAAAGTAAAATCTGTGCGCCAGCCAACCGAGTCATGTCCTGTGTATATAGTTAGTATGTAATGTAGTCGTCCCTGATGTGACTGTGGCTGTTGCTGGGTGTCTCCGAGGAAATTCCCGAAACAAATGCCAAACATCTGCCTTCCAGTTATAAATTTGTTTTGCAGGCATTGGACAGGCAGGGATACTGGGAAGACGGCTTCGTAGACGAAGGAGTGAAGAAGAAAAATTTCCGACACAAGAAAAGGAGCACAAAGAGATAACCGGGCGGGTGTAGGACTATTTGTTATAATAGTTGGAGACTTACAGGACGACGAATTAGGAAACAGACATTTGGAATGGGAAAACCGAGGAGCATTCTAACCGATGACAGTTTAGTTTAGGGTCCTTTTTTGGTGTTATTTTATTTTGTTTTGTTTTTTTTTTATGTGTTCTATATGAAGGGAAAAGTTATTAGATTGTGTGTATATGTATGGCTGTTTCACTGGGTATCCTTTGTTTCTCCCGTGGGTCTTTGCGCTGCTGACAGAATGCCATTATTCAAACCGAGGAGTTGATGCTCCTTGTTCAGATGATTCATATCCAGCTAAATCTATATTGCTGTGCTACTGTTAGATGTTGGTGGTGCTGATGCTGGTTCTAGTTCTGGTGGTGCTGCTGCTATTTTTTTGTTTTTATTTGTTCGGTTGCTCTCATTGAGCCCAGGACGATGTTTTATTAGATTTACAAAAAGATTAAATATGGTGCTTTGCGCCGCGAGAAGCTTTTGCGAAATTAGGTTTCTCTACGGGACGACTTGGTGCTCCTCTTATAATATAGTTTTGAAATAATTTTTAAGATTTTCGATTTTTTTTTCTTATTTGTCTTTCATTTCATTTCGTTTTGCTTTTGTTTTAGTTTAATTTAAACTTTAGATTTGTGGATTCCATCTTGGCACAACCTAAAAACGTAATTTTAAGATTTACAACAAATGTTGACATATATTTGGCAGTGAATGGTGAATGTGACTTTTTGCGGTTGTTGGGCAAGATGGGAATGTAATGTAATTAAATAATCGCAAACAAAACCAGATACAAAACACAAAAAGCCATAATTGTATTTGCGGATGATGTTGTTTTGTGGGATAGTTTTTTGTTGCCATTTCAATTTGATGTTTTTATTCAAGAATTATAATATGGTTATTAAAAGGAGAACCCCATCTTAATGAACTTTGTTAATTTAAACTTAGTAAAAGAAATGTGCATTTTCATTGCAAAAGATATTATTTTAAAAATCTAAAGATGAGATCCCATATAAACCAATCCTCAGCTTAAAAAGTCAAAATCTGATTTTTAATTTAAAAAAAATGAAGAAAAGTTATTGAAAAAATCATCAATTTTCATTTTCTTATATTAAATAGGTATTTTAATTTCTTATAAAACGTTTCCGCAGGAAACACTTTTTTGTTTCTCGATTTGAGAGCTGTTACTTATTTTCCATTATCAAAAGTCAGAGCACATTTTGGTTCAATTTGATGTTATTCAGGAGTAAATTATACAAATATTTCACAATCTCATTTTAAGTTTTCCTGTTTCATGGAACAGATGAGACAGGAATATATATCTACGAAAATCTGCTCCACAATATCTAAGACAAGAACTGAATTTTTACTTTAGTTAAGCAGGCCTCAATTATCACTTTTAGTTGGATCTCACTTCCTTTGTGAATGCTCCATCCTACCCAGAATAAGAAAAGCTGCCATTAAAGAATACTTTTTCGACCTATCCTATCTTGAAAATGACTTTCCATGCAAATTTCATTTATTATTTATATTTAAGAATGACACAAAGACTTCATGCAATTTGTTACACCATATGAACATCAGATGTCATGAAAATCACCATTTTTGTAACGTATCCGATCCTATAAGATAAGCACATATTTTTATATAAGTCAGGATTTGATTTAATTCATTTAAAAGAGTCATGCTTTCTTTAAACTAATTTCATTTAAAAGAGTCATGCTTTATTTAAACTAAAAACATTGTGTGGTTAATTTATAAGATAAGTACCTACCTACCATAAGTTAAAAGAAGGAAATTTTGTTAACAAAAACATTTTTGCTTAAAAGTTCGAAAAAAAAATTCTATCACACAAAGTGAACAAGTTGGTTATTCCCTATGAATTTTCAAAAACATTTTTTAGCCACGAGCGGTCACAAATTAAAATTAAAATACAAAACAAAATTTCGCGAAAACAATATTCCTTAATCTCCCTTGTTTGTTTTTTTTTTGTTTAATTTAGGTTAATACCCATAATACCAGAAAATTAGAACTAAAATAAACCAATATTATAAAATGCAAAACATATTGCATTTATGATCTGAATTGAAATTTGCGTTTAGCCATTTCGGAAAAATTTTAGTTGCCCACTTTAATAGCACATTGCACTTGGGTTACAGTTTTAATTCAGCGGAAGAACACATTACTCGATTCCAAGGCACTGCTGGGGAGTATCATCAACACAGTACATATTCTTCTTACTTTTAGAACCAAGAATGCAAGCAAAAATGTATACCTATTCATCTCCCTATGGAGGTTCTCTGCTAAACACAATTTTCGATTTTTAAAGATTCCATAACATAATTGTATAAAAAAAAACAACACGCGGTTCCCAGTTCCTAGTCACGTTTCGCAATTTTAAATTCGTTTAGTCTACGATGAGTACAACGACGCCACATTCCGCATATCATCACAAGAAACCAACATATGTTTCCACACTTTTTTTTTAAATTGAGATTTTTGTCTAGCAGTTGAAGTGAGTCAAGTCGATTTAGGGTAACCTACATGGTATGTTTATATTTAGATGTTAATGATTCTGGAAGAATATCAAAAAGGCTGCATATAATAATCACAAATTTAATGGACCTGGATCTAAGTCTCATAGATTGATGCTCAGCTTTGATTAAATTAAAATTGTGTATCTTATTTTATATACATTGTATGTATGTATGTACATAGGTAGTTCACAATGAAATTTTGTCAAAATTCTAAAATTACGTGATGCCAAAGTGCGTCACTGTATATCATATGATGATTAAAATTGAAGAGGGCTGTTCCGTATGACTAATTGAGTATAGGCTAAAAAGCATCTATGTTTTAATTTCAAAATACAGACAGACCACATGCAACTCAAAATTTTAATCGTTTTCATATTAATTTTCACTAAAAAACATATTATACATGTTGATAAGATGTTTTATGGTCTAAATTTAAAAATAAGAAAGAAAAAAGCCAGTAAAAGCTTTGCTAATATAATTAAATTATTTCACTACACCATAACATTGGCAACCCTTAAATTTCCGAGGAGACCCCCCAAGTGACGTAATCAATTGTTATCGCTGGAATGCAATTATTTTTTTGTTTTGGTTTTTAATATTTTTCTATTTCTCAATGCATCCGACCGATAATATCAGCAAACAAAATTCGGTTGTCGTTTGGGTAAAAGAGAAGAAAAAAAGTTTTTCTATTTATTTATTGTTTATTGTGAAACTAAGTAGTTTTAGTTTTGAGTACCTAGGTACATATAATATACAAAAAATCAAAAGAATATCTCAAAAAAAAAAAAAACACCAAACAACCGATGATGATGATGAAGAAGAACAAGAAAACCATAAGATTCACAAAACACAGGAGCACCATGTGTGCACCAGGCTAAAACTTGAGGGAGAATGTGCATCCAGACACAGAGAGACAGAATTCTTCTTTTGTAACGGTTTATGGTCACTGAATGTCATTTAAGTGCGCGCCGAGCGGACTTGGCCCATAACAATATATGAAATCAGAAAAGAGAAAAGTTTTTCAATCACAATGTTTTCTTTTTTTTTATATTTTTTTGTTAAAGAAACAAAAATAAAGTAGGAGTGAGTAGAAATTCCAACGAAACCCTTTTATTTGTTCTGTTTCCGGTTTGTTCAAAAAAAAGTCAATTCGATCTTGGTTCTTAGATGGGAGTCACTTGTGGGACGTATGTCGACGTCTTCTTCGTCGTCGTCGAACTTGCTGTCGATATTTTCTGTTGATGATGTGGAAAATGGTTTTTTGTGAAACTATCTTTTGGAGCATAAGTATTAAAAGAAATATAAGTGGGCAGCGGCGGGCACAAATGGAACACACAATGAATAAAGACGAGTCACAACGCCCGACCAGATACAGATACATTGATTTTTTTTTTATTTTGTAACTTTGACGCCTTCTTAATTCTGTTAAGAGTTCTGTTTCGATTTATTCTTAGTTTGTGTAGCAAAATCTTTCATGCTGAGGACACAGCAGACACAATCTCTAAATTATATGGCAGTGGGGTGTTTTTCAAGGACTCACAGCAGCCATATATGCATTTTGCATTATTACAAATACACATCAACAACATTGTTCGGGGTTGTGTGAAGGTAGAGAAGAAATGACTCTGTGTCACTTTGGATGTAATTTTTTTGTTCAACTTGTTTGCACTGTATTCGAGAGGGATATGTGAAAGAAATCACTAGTGTGTTTCTTGACAGAATTTTATGACAACATAAAAATAAGAAAAACGCGTCTACTGTAATATGACCTCCAACTTCGCAATAAAACTTGGAATGAAATGTTGAAACTAATTATAAATATTTTATTCTTTCTTTGTTTTGTATAATAAAACAGGATTACTGTAGTTAAATAAACGACAATTTAAAACCCATAATGCTGTTGTTTGATTAGCTGGTAGTTAGCAGTGAGTAACACAATTTCATTAGACAAGAAAAATGTAGAATCTGTTATGCAAACATAAAAAAAAGGCTAAGTAATTCTGTCGACATTGTAACTAAAGTTGAGTTTTTCAGAACGAAATCATCCGAATTTAGGAATTTAACTAGAGCTGACTATCTTCTTAGTAAATTTAAATCTTGAGTTAACAAAACAAGTATAGTGAAAGATGTCCTGGTAAGATGTCCATTAAGACAGCATTACCAATGAGAATTCGCAAGGGAGCACCTTTTGCATTAACTGTTGGTAATATGTCGTGCATTTTTAGTTTCAAAAAAAAAAAATAAAGAAAAGAAGTTGGCCTTCTGAACTGCACCTGCCAGATCTGTGAACCAAATATTCACACTACAGCATATCTTCGAAAAAAAAACCATAAACTTCAATTTGATATATACTGCGATTAACGACCGTCGTGGATCAAATAAAACATTTCCAATCGAAACACATTTTAGGTTACTACCGGCGAAATAGTAAATTCAGCTATTTCCATTTTGTTTACCTTTTGTTCAAGAGGCGAAAAATTAACTTGTCTACATAATATGCTCCACTATAAACTCAGACACAGTGGTCGGATCTGCAAATCTAGCTTAAAAAAATATATATATGATTTAGGCACCTTCCCCTCTCATGAATCAGTTAGTACCTATTAAATAAATACTATAAAAAAATCAATACAAAAATGTTTAAAATAATTATTTATAAAAAATAAAAGACAGTATATAAAATTAGACCCCTTCTGTGTCAAACCAAAATATAATGTCAATGTAATATTATGTAAAATAGAATTAAGAACTAATTGTATATATTTCAGTTTAATAAATAAAATAAAAATCGGAAAATAATTCCAGGACACCTTCTTATAATGGTTGACTAATCAAGTCGATTGATCCTGCTTTATGACCCAGAGACTTGAACCTGTATGGGCTGGTGCCCAGAAAATGTTTGAGAAATATTGATCTTTGAAGACAAATTTACGACATACACAATTAAGATAAAATATGTTATTCGATAGCTACATCATGCTAACTTGACGGATATCAAACAAATTCTTGAAGTTGATCCTTATTCCTAACCTGAACCATACCCAACTCCAGGGGTTTGACGTAATTTTATTGCTTAAATTTAATTATTTCTGGGTTAAGTTTTCCTTGCGGATATGTGTACCTGTGATTTGATTTTGGCGCTTGTTCGTTCATTTTAAAACACACTAGAAAACCAACAAAAACGATTCCATAAACTACTTATTTAACTTTTTTTTGTTAGTTTCAATCCATTTTTTGGCATTTGACAGTCACATTCATCTTCGTTTTTACCACATGGTAAGAATTGTTGTTTTTCCTTTTCTTCTCTTATAGACACCTACCACCCCATTTAAACACGTCACAAAAATTAAAGGAATACAACAAAAAAAAAATCCTAGTGTGTGAAATGAGAAAAAAGAATACCATAAAACAACTACATGTAATGTACACACAGCATCAGCTCTCTAGTATCCCCGCATAAACATCGCAAAGCTCTCACATTGTCACATATTTTCGCAGTTGCGTGTATGTTTAACAAAAAAAAAAGAAATAAGGAGAGCCACCATGGTGGAGACTGGAGTTGATTCCTGCTACTTTTTGCATGCCAGTGTATACACTGTCTCTCCACTGTTATTTTTGTCTGACAAAGATATGAAGATTTCGTCTGACGAAGATAACAAATTCGTTTCTGGAAATAACAATAACCCCGACTTATCAAACTTCCAAAAGAAGTCTTTAAACAACACCATGAGTTATACTAATTTTGAAAAGAAATATAGCCATTTAAGACTTTTGAGGTCCATATTTTAAAAAGTTTTATTGGACTGGCAGATAAATATTGAATTGCATTTTCTATCAAAAGAAAAATATATTACCTAGATATAAAATTCGTAATACCGATAATCGGCTAGGCTATCCAATGTTTTAACATTTCAAAAATCACTTTAATAATGATAGATAACCTGGATTAATTACACTTACCAAAATAATTGGCAATTAAGTTTCCCAGGGGTAAGATCTTTGTCAAGAAATTGGGCGTTAATATCCCAAGACTTTATTTCTATGCTAATAGAATCGTTATACATACGCCCATGTTCTGCCTTCCCTTAAATTGTGAATTCACATGACAGAATTGGTTTTATTTATAATCACCCCTTTTACCGATGACTTAAAGTACTTCAAAAACTAAGATGATCATTCCTGTTCTGATTTCCGGTTCCGAATGAAATCCGTAATATGAATTTTACTTCCAGTAATCAAACCTATATTTCTTTCGAAATCATTAAAAACCAAATTCGAAACACAAAATTTTGTGGAAAAATTTACAAAAATTTAAAGAAATCCAAATATTAGAACTGTAGGTATCTTTTAAGCTTAACAACATTTTTATAAAAAAAAACCCAAATGAATTTCAAACGTCAATTATTTTCAATCGAAAATTAACAAAAGGATTTTATAACCGATGGGAAATCAGGACAGGGGTGGATGTGAAATTCATTTGTTTTAACGTGCGTCGTATTGAGATGTCAAACGTCGCCGTTGAATGTTTCTATTCTGCTTTCTGTTGGACAAAAGGAAACTGCGACTAATAGCAAAGGTCTACCAGTAAAAAATGGAAAGACTTGCTAGACTAGACTTTAGTATTATTAGAGTCAATCAATCGTTTAAGCCAAGTTGTTTACATAAATCTTGAAAACGTGTTGAATCGAGGGATTTTGTGAATATGTCAGCAAGGCTTTGTTTCAATAAGTCCATTTTTAATTTGATCCCGAACAAAGTGAAGTTTTATGTCTATATGTTTAGACCGTTTGTTTTCTAAATTTTTTGCCATTCCAATACAAACCTTATTATCTTCGACCTCGCAAACTCAATTCATCAAACCATACCGACTATATTGTAGGTATCGTAATAGAATTTTTGTTTTGAAATCATTGGTGGTTTTTGAGATAAACAACGGTACCAGGTACCTATCGTTATTTTTGGAGCTAAATTTAAATTTCCCTCTAGGGAGATAAAAAATTTCTTCAATTTGCTTTTGCCGTCTTTCGAACAAAATCTTATTCAGATTTCTCCTTGACCGAGAAAATAAGCCAGGTCACGATCTTTCCGAGCAAACTTGTGTCAGTTTCACTGAGCAGAAGGGGAAACCTGAACAAGATTTCTCTGCTAGAAGTTAAAAACACTCTCCTTATCCTTTTTTTATAAATTGATCAACAGCGATAAACAATAATTTATAAAGCAAACACAGTCTCAGCTTTTTGACAGAAAAAAGGAGAAATCTCACTGAGGAATTACGTTAAAATTTCTAAGATAGCTGAGATCCTGAGAAACCTGAACTGGCTAAATACATATCTTAGATCCGAAAAGTCGGAATTTTTCATGTTCTCTGACATCGTAATGTAAGGTTTCATTAAAACACCGATAACTAAATTCCTTAAGGCGAAATATGAAATTAGACTGCACGCAGTTCGTTCATCAAACGATATGAATTTAAACTGCGACCTATTGTAATGACATCAAATGAATTTAGTGCGGGCTCCATAGAACCCATCCATCTATTACAGCTTCATTGTTTCATTTTCAGATCGAAAATAACATTACTACCAACTTATTTTGCAGTCAGACCCGCTTAGCAAATGCAGAGGTAATATTTTGTTAGCCTTAGTTGGAAATACCTATAGGTATGCACAATTTGCGCAATTGATTCATGAAGTGGTAAGTAACAAAAATAATTTACTACCTACTACACATTTACATAATTTGGAGAAGTAAAACCAAAGTCAAACGAAAGTGTATCCTGAACCCAAACTAATAGTTTAACGATTTTGCCAATCTCATAAAAGGTTGACATTTCATAACTTGGTCAGTTTGTTCACAGCTGATTATGTTTAATCAAGGATTACTGCAACTGGTAAATCATCGAATGTGCATGTTAACCAATATTTCTATTAAGGGATCGAAAATTTGAGTTGCTAGCCATGGAATATGCTTACCAGACAATTTTGGTTGATTAACGCCATTTAATTAGAAACTGTGAAAGTCACTGTTAACACACTGGCCCTTAATCTTTTTTGTATGTATTTACGGTGCAGGAATAATTCTAAAGAAATTAATCCACATAGGAACTGAGTAATCATCACCAATAAAAAAAAAAACAATAAATTCTTATTGGAGTGAAAAATTATTTCACTTTCAGAAAAACTTCAGTTTCAGTGAGGAAGTAGGAATGTATTTATTTCCAATGTCGGTGCCTAATTCATACCATTTTTTGTATTCACATTGGAATAGGTACCTACATATTGTATTAATAATTTAGAAAATCATGAGTAGAAGTATCACACCCGTAACCCATGTTTAAATATTCCAGAAGTGCATTTTAATTAATAGGTGCTGACCAAAAAGCCGCATTTTTCAAAATCGATTTTTCAACAAAAAAGGCCCTTTTAAACCAAGTTAGCACAGCCAGTTTTTAGCAGTTTAACGAAATTGAATATTGAGAATACTTATGTAGGTTTTTTTGATTCTATATTTCTTTAAAAACATAAACTGACCTGACCTATTGATGCTGTAAATATTGAAATTTTCAAAAATAGGTACCTACCTACATATTTCGAATTACCTCTTTACAATTTTCCCAATATGATACATTTTTTTTTTGATTTAGTAAGTTAAATCTAGTGGAAATTTATTGTAGTTAAAAAAAAAAATATTAAAGTTGTTCGTTTGGTAACATAGCTTAACTTTCCAACGACAAGAATGAGAGATTTTCACCATTTATACACATCAAGGATAGAACTCCAAAACAGAATCCTTTAGAGAACTAAGAATAAGGGACAAAGCAAACACACAACCAAAGAAAAAAAAAACAACAAAACCAAATAAAAAGAATTGAAGATACTGTTGTGCTGATGTTGAATAGGTACTACACCTTTAAATAAAAAAAAAACATCCCTACCACCCTCAACCCAACCATTCAATGCAAAGAAGGCAAAAACGAGAAGCAAGAAGCGACAACGACGACGGTGATGATTATAATATAGAAGAAGTAAAAAATAAAAAGGGAAGAGTT
Organism: Epistrophe grossulariae; assembly: GCA_929447395.1. NCBI lineage: Eukaryota > Metazoa > Arthropoda > Insecta > Diptera > Syrphidae > Epistrophe > Epistrophe grossulariae. The sequence continues at coordinate 63,116,214 of OV839569.1, forward strand.
GAAGTTGGAGCTGTGCTTTTTCTTCTACTTACCTCGAGATAAATATCGCTGTCCGGATTGAAAGTGTCATTAACCCGGCGAAATGTGTAATTCACATGCGGAATCGCATGTAGAATTCGCACAAGGATACTAGGTTGGTCCATGCTGGTACTGGGGCTGATCCTGATGCTGATACTGTTGGCTCCTTCACCTCCTGCTGACGTCATAAAAGTGTAAGTTTATCCTTTATTTTGTAGGTAGCTCCTCGGGCTGACTCTAGTTGGTGTTGGTTTGGTTGTTGAAGGTTGTTTTTGATGGTGATGGTGAGGTGATGATTATGGTTGGAGATTGGAGGTTCGAGGAGCGATGGTGGTGTTCTCGCTTCACTTCACCCACTGCTCGAGGTGGTTTGTGGTGGCAAATTAAGCTCCTTTTTTTGTTTAATTTTTTTTACTAGCCGCAATTGGCACTATTATTAGATGGAGACTACAACGACGGTTCACAATTTGACAGAAAAAGAATCACACAGAGATTCGCCCGGACAAGAGGGTGGGGTGCTTATTGCTCCCGGTTTTTTTTTTATTTTCTGCTTTTCTCTTACACCACACTATACGTCGTCCTTGTTATACATATGTATGTATTTATATAATACTCACTTTCACTTCACACAGGGGGTAAATGATGATGCCTAGATGTTTTTCGCATTTTATCACACTTTCGCAGCCCCATGAATTTTAAATACACAGGTACTTCTTGGTAACTCCTGCTTCGATTTCTCGACCAAAATCGAGAATATTCTTCTTTTCAAATTCTAACTAATCCACTGCAACTTGATTTTATTAAATCACAAAATTGAATTGAAGGATATCGCGCACTGGGAAAAGGACAAGGCTACGGCGACGGTGACGGTGACAGCGACAGCGCCGAACGACGACGAGAACGACAAAGTTGCGATACAAATTCGAAAAAAAGAAAACAGAAATCTCATTTCATCCCTTTTTTATGTTGGTATTGGTAATGGGATATCCACCGATTTTTACATACGTGTGCAGATAAAGTGCTTGCTCTTTTACACTCGATCAGGACGCCGAGAGGCAAGAGTGAGGCAGACGCATGAAATACGACAGTGGTGCTGCTGGTATTGGTGTCACAAAGGAGCACATTTTGATTTTACATATTATTTTTTTTTACTTTCGAACGCGCACGCACACTGAATATAAATTGATAACAAAAAAATTCACACACAATTTAATTATATTATTAATTATAGATTTTATTGAATTAAAATTCAGATTAGATATTCACAGTTTAAGTGAAGTAGTTTTGGTAGAAAATTATTGCAAACCAATTTGATTTGCTTTATGCGAGACCTTTCCGTTAAACAGAACACAACACAACACGACCGATGATGAGAAACTACTAAAAGAAAGAATTGAAAAACTAAATGGAGTTTTTGTCGTTCCAAATTCCAGTTTCCAGGGAAAGGCAAAAGCAAAACTGCAAAACGCCCGGTGATTAGAATGAGAGCGCATGCGATCGAGAAAGGATGCTCGTTGGTTGGAGAGAGTGAGAAAAGAAGTTGTGTTTGTTTTTGTTGATGAAATGAAATTGGGTCGGTGTGGTGAATTGGAGAGATTTTGACAAGTGAGTTAAGATTGAGTTGTTCTATTGAGAAAACAGATGGCAGTGCAAAATATATCTGAAAATGGAAGGTTTGCGTCTAAGATAGGGTATCATTCAGACAGGAAAGAATAAAATAATCAAGGATTCGTTCACACCAACTACAGTTTTAACCAATATTTTTTAAATTTTTGTTTTAAAATTGAATATATGGATAGATAAGACCACAATATATTTGGATCTGCATCACTGATCTCTATAATACACTGGATAGTGAATAGCCTATAGTGTATAACAGCTTTTGTGAGGCAAGTTTTTTAAAGGGTACCGGCCACGACCTCATATCTCGCTCTATACAAACGAAGAAAGTGATTGAAGATATTTGCCGAAATTGAGCATTTATTTGATATCAGTTGATGTCAACAAACATTGCGGCTGTAAATATTGAAAAAAATATAAGAAAATGCAGGTCCAGTAGCGTCCATTCCGCTGGCGCCGCTGTTATACTGTTATATGAGGGTACCGGCCACGACTATATTTTTGCCTCAAAAATTTTGTATGAATACACTATCCAGTGTATATAGAGATCAGTGATCTGCATATTATAACTCGGAATACAATTTAGTTTTAATAAATCGAGTAAAATTTCTTCGGAACTTTAACTTCAATAAGGTGAATCCATACGTGGAACCGTCAAATTTAATTTCGAATAAAATTTTATCGAATATCATACGAATTGGAGCAAAATGCATAATGTGGTTTATAAATTCTTGTCTGTTCAAACAATTATGTATTTAAAAATAACTTCATATCTTGAATAGATGGAAACAAAAATTCGTTTGGCTTTTGCGTAATTTTATCCAATTACAGCTCTCTCTGTTGAGCAGAAAAATCATCGTGGAAACTAATCAGCCCTGAGTAAATTTTGACAGATTATTTACGGGTTCCAAACTGAACGCAGTTTACGAGAGATTTACAACGTTCCATGTGTGGATCTAGTTTAAAAAATGCAAAAATTCAGCATTTTTTCGAGATTTGCGTTCATAAACCTAAATAGATTGCAATAGACACATCACGTCACAGTGCGTTCCACTTTGCAGTGATTTTTGTTTTCCTACCCCGTTGAAGGCAGATGACGGGAGAAAATATTTTTTTTGGCAATAAGAAGCTGCCGTTTTTCTGTTCATATAAGGGAATTGAATAAATATTTTTTGTATGGCAGTTGCAATTCGTATGAAAGATAATTTAACGGTAGTGACATTGAATTAAGAAAACGCTAATCTAATGAGGATAAATTATTATGATGGGGCGACTTTTTGTGGAGAGAAAAACAATACTTTTTGATTTAGTTATTTTCAATTTTCTCAAAAACTAGAAGATATTTTAGCATCTAGTTTTTAACGGTAGACTATTATTATTATTTATTACACTACATGAATGTACAGAATAATACTTAAAGCTAATAGCTGCCAGGGCTTCTAGCTGAAGGTATAACCAGAGTATGAAGATTAAAAAAGATATTCAGGCCTATCACAAAATCCATCGTGGAAAATCTCCGAATGGATTATTCCACTACGAACCCCGAAAAAAAAGATTCACAAAATCCGAATGGAATTGAAAAAAGCAATGCCTCATTAAAAGAATTAATACTGAATTTCGAAATCAGCTGTCCTACGTCACAGCAACACTTGGAGCTTTTAAAATAAAAAATCCCTTAAACTTTTTAAAAAGTCCCATCTTTTTTCCCTTTTTATTTTACACAAAAAAGCTGAATATTTGTTTATAAAATTATATTCGATATTTAATCACCGAAATTAAAATGAACGTGATTTTGTGGTCGTTATAATTAAAGAACTGGAAAATGTTTTTCTTATTGACCGCAAATAATCGATAAAATATAAAAACACAAGATGGAATTTTAGTTTTTAATATGTATTATAATTATCGTATGCATTTCGAACTTAAAATGTTTTATTTTGTTTAAAATAAATGGAAGTTATAAAAAAAAGTGGTTTCAAATGTACTGAGGAACTAATTTCAGCCCGGCTTTTTTTAAAAGTGATGTGTTCTTTTAATTCCTCGTTTTTTTTAAGGAACATAGTTTTGTTTATACCACTTTGTAAATTGTTTCTTAATGGCGTGGTATTCAATTATTTTAAGAATTTTTAACAAAATAAAAATTGATTAATTTGCGTTTGCAACCATTGCAAATTTTAGAATTTGTAAAAAAAGCTATTTTTTAATGAAAAACAATCGTTTACCACTTGGCTACGACAAGAATCAGTTGTCGTAGAAAAAGACGTCATATTTCCGTTTCACTCGGAATTTGTGATACCAAATTTCCCGAATTTCGATATTCGTAATAGATTTTCCACTACGAATGGATTTTGCAATACATTTTTCGTGATTCGTAGCAAATTTTCGATTACGATGGAATTTGTGATAGGGCTGAAATCATTTACATAAAGAAACACTGTAAGAATTATTATTTAGAGTTTTAACTTGTTTAATTTATGTAGTAGGTTTTTTTCTTTAATTGATTGAAAATAATTTAATTTTACTTACTTCCTAAAAATTGTTCGTTCGAGTAAGTTCCTCAAAATAATAAATTTGTAATTAAAATTTCTTTGGATTTATCGGAGATTATATTTAATTAAGAAAACTCTAACTAAAGGACGAGAAATTTTATATTGGGGCAACTTTTGGTGGACAGAAAAACACTACTTTTTGATTTAGTTATTTTCCATTTTCTCAAAAACTAGTAGGCATTTAAGCATTTAGTTTTTACCGCTAGACATAAAATAGACAAGAACATTGAAAACTAAAAACTAAAATAGTACTTAATAACGTACAATATTGAAAAAAATCCGTTTAAAAAATTTAGTTTAATATTTGTTTCTAATTTTTTTAGTTTGAAAATTAATTTATCGAAAACCGTTGATTAAAACAACTTGATTTAAAAAGAAAATGAAAGGCTTGAAAAAAAACTATAGAAATTTATTGTAAGTGTTGCCGTGTTTTATTATTTTTGTTTTATTGTAAGTCAATTTTTTAGAAAATTACCAGTCCCACCTAAACGAGGAGGAATAAGACCACCTCCCATATGATTTTTTTCCTGTCGCATTTTTTCGTATCTAATGCAAATCACACTGTTAGAATATTTTACAGGTAAATGCAAGAAAAAATATAAAATTCACGATTCAGCTGCAGAAAATCCACTATAACTCGGAAAATACTGAATCGATCTTGGAAAATGGGGTGTCTTTTAGAAATATTGATTTGGCACAAGTAATACCAATTAAATTTTACATCTTTTCATACAATGTTATTGGTTTAAAAACTGAGATAGACAAAAAAGTAAATTTTTGACAAAATGGCCCATATATTTTCCATTTCCCAAACAATTTCAAAATTCATATTTTATTATAATCTTGACAAGTATACGGTCATTTTGGGATATCCAAAAGTTTTCTACGTTTACCACAAGCTTCAATATAGCGATTTAAAAATTCTAAAAAAATAAAAATTCTAGCAAAAATTCAGTTTAGATTCGTGTTTCTGAAAATTATGAATAAGATGTCCTCACTCCTTAACTTCGGCAATTCTTGGTTGATTTTCAAAAATGAATATTGCAATTATGAACTCAACCATATACCTTAACTATTTTTGAACCGCGTTTCTCCTTTAACTTCAAAATAATGGAAAAACCATTTTGAAAAAAAAAAAAACAAAATGTCAAAACTACGCGCTGAAAAGTAATAATTGACTTGCATTCGGGCATTATTGCCCATTATAATAATAATTTATTGAATAATAATAAATTATTGAATTGGAATTGGAATCATGGTTCTTAAATCTATTTTACATAACATTACATTGACTTTTTATATTTTTTGGCACATAAAAGAGTACCAATTTTGTATTTACAAAAATTATTTAAAAAAATGTATTGATTGTTTACTATTTACTTAATATTAGATGATTCGTCTCGAGTTGTTCAAATCTGGTTGTCGTTAATCGCTGATCATTGGTCAAATGTGATGCTGCTGAATAGATATCCTTTGGCATAAACACGACACGCCTTAGAAAATTTCCCCAAAAAATTGCTGCCAAGCAGTTGATGCCATAATTTTTGTATTTTATGGCATATGATTGCACATGAAAACTTTCACAAATATACAATTTGTATAGCTTCTTAAGCTTATCTGCAACCCCATATTTTATGTACTGGAAACATTAAAGCCATCGACGACACAAACCATGTCATATCCTCAGTTGTAAAAAAATTACTTCAATATCTTTGGCTGTGTTTAAAGTACTTGCCTGTATTTATAAAAAGCTTACACTTTTCCACACTTGTGCTTTTTTTGTAGAGAATTGAAACACTACTAGTGGTTTTAAATTTTGAATTAGGAATATTATTCAAAAGCCCGTTATAATTTAAAATAAAAATAAACTACCTATTACTATTTCCCACCCTATTCGAGTATTATCTTGAGAGAATTCAAATTCATATTCAAAAGTAGAAGTAGCCAACGTTGTTGACTTCCGGATCGAAATCAGGACACCAGCAACAATTAAAAAAGGCGAAGATGAAAGCAAGGAAGGCAAAAACAAGGCCATATAGATACAAATGAATATGAAAATAAAGAAGCGAGACAGTAAGGCTCTCCAGAAAAGTTTCAAACATCACTCTACCAGTATAATAGATATCTACCAGTATAGAATATCTGAAAATAGGTTAGCACTAACACAAAAAAACTAACTGTTACACATATTTATGTACACAATATTTACGCCTAAGGTAAAATAAAATACCTACTGGATAGTTTTTATTGAAGTAACATTAAATTTCAGGATAAGCAGAACCAATCAAATTCTTGCCACGATATCTCCATGAGTATGTTTGGATGCCAAATTTGTTGCCTCCCAATGAAACTGGGCACAAGTTATCAGCTCTCAATTGGAAACAAACAGTATACAATGCCAATTCCAGTTCGGGACTTGTTCCCACAAACAGAGTATTTACAGGTTTGTTGAGGCCATTATGTGTAAAACGAGACTTGATGACCATTCCTTTCTGAATAATGTAAAGAAAAGAGTTTCAATCAATTAATATTGAATTAAATCATATAAAACGGCTTACATTTCCCAAATCGAGCTTTTTAAGGTAGCCCTTGTAGTCGATACGACCGGCTTTCTCCTCTTCATTGAAGTAGACCCAATTATGTAGACCGATAATGGTGCCATTCTTCACTTCATTCACAAAAACATGTTCGAATCCAGAACTTCCGATTTTACCCATTCCCCGAGAATAAAGTGTGAACCAGAGTGATTTCACAAGGTCACGATGGGTTTTTGGATCAGGTGATACAATTCCTATAAAGAAAGGTAATTGGGTATATGTATTGTTATGAAGAATTGTCTGTGTGAAAATTCTTAAACATTTACCTTTATTTTGAAGGAATAACATTGCTTGGCGCATAACATTTGTAGCCATAACAGCATCAACAAAGTCATTTTCTTCTTTCCTCTCGATGGGAGTTACATATTCATTTACAGTAGTATCGATTTCATAGTTGTTGAAAAGATCCCGCATCCTTGCAATAGTTGTTGGCTGGAATGCCTTGGCGTCAACGTCCAATAGCCTTTAGAAGAAAATAAAAAAAAAAAAAATCAGTTTACAGGAAATTTAACAGAGCAGGTAAATTCATACGGTTGGGGAGCTTCGTCACTGGTATCTATTGAACGTGTCTTTCCTTGTAGGTTAACAGTTATCTGACTGAGCTGAGAATTAGTTTCTTTGTTGTATAAGGTCTCGGTAAGCTGTTGAATTTCTTCATCTGTAGCGAGAGATTTCCCTGTGGTGGTTGAGCCAGGTGCAACAGTAGTTGTGCTGCCAGGAACATGAGGCACAAAAGCGACACGATTGCCGTTGGACGGAGTGCTGCTACCCCAAGCAGAAGGAGATGTAGGCGTAGGGGATCCAGGTGATGATGGCTTTGAAGGTAGTGCAGGGAAGTCTTCTTTAATCGAAGGCCTCCGGGGAGGTGGAAGAGCTGGGAAATCCTCTTTAACCGTTGTTGGTTTTCTAGTTGTAGTTGGTGATGGTGACAAAGGGGTTGGGGCAATGTTTTTTTTTGGATCCTCAAAATCAGAGAAACTTTCGGGTTTAGCTAAAGGAGCTTGAGCACTCATTGGTTTTGGTTTAACTGTTGTTGTAGTTGTCGTTGACTGTGCCACTGCCACTGGAGTGGGTACTGGGACTTGTGCTGCAATTGGGGTTGGACTTACTGCAGGTGGTGCCATTGGAGCTAAAGGTGTCTTAGAACCAGTTGAATGTACTCCTCTTGGTGGTGGCGTCGGTCCGTAACTCAAACTAAGTCCTGATGGCTGTTGGTATGGTTTTGGATAGTTAGGAAGCGGACCTAAGTTGTTGCTTCCAAAAGGATTATTTTGGATAGGTGGCACACGATTAGGTGGATGCCGCGCAGGGGTAGTTGCAGCAGCAGGTAAACTTCTAGGAGTAGTTGTTGTAGTCGTGGTGGTAGTAGTAGTCGTGGTTGAAGAAGAACCACCTTTTCCGAATAATCGACTGAAGAAACCCGGTTTCTTAGTCGTAGGCTCATCAACACCAGCTTCTTGACTTTCTATTAATCAAATTATTATCATTAAATTACTAAATTTTAAACAAAAAAGATTATAAAACTTACTTGCGATTTGGCATTGGAAAAGCAACAAAACAACCGAAGTTGCTAATATTATCGAAAATCTCATTTTCAATTTTAATATTCGTAATATTCGAGGGAGAGCAAAAGGTTAACTTAATCAAAACTAAAAAAAAATTAAAATATTTCTGAGAAACCTCGAGTTGAGAAGCCTCGTGATGTGTTTCAATTGAAATTCACAACCTTACTAAATATACTGCCAGCCAGAGTTGACGATTGTCAGTCTCTCTCGAACTTGAACCAGTTTTTTCGTACCTAAGTAATATAAAGATTCATACAGCAATCAACACTCTCACTAACTGTGGGTAGATACGAACTTCGACTACGAGGCGAGAAATAATAAAAGACCTGAGACTCAAATGACAGTGTGTGACCATTGAAGATTATAATACAATCATGTTTCATAAGCTTAGTGCTATACCTACCTGATGAGTTAGTTGGTGACTCAACAGCCATGTTTTTTCTTAGCATGGTCACGGAGTTATTGACTTTTATGACGGTTAATTAAGTGGAAGGAAATAATGTTTATAAACATTTTTATAGGGTGGAATCTTTTTTTTTCAAAATCAGGCTTAGTTCTTAAGCTGTTTAAAGAATTTGGTTGCGTACAAACAATCTCAAGTGAATTTTTTATTTTAAATTATCTCAAATTTAATCATTTTTCATGCATTTAATATGATTTCTCCCCATGATCTCATAGCTTAAACTCTCTTTCTATTAAAACTTGCACTAGCGACATAAAACAAAGTGTTATGGCGACTTATGGTGTCGTACAAATTAAAATCGATGTATGTACTATTTAGATTCCTATAGGGGGATGTGTTACGGAAATACGCTTAGCACTTTGAGAAGAACAATTGATTTCAAAGTACAGCCTATTGCAAATTTTTGTGAAGAACCCTTCTTTTTTTATTAGTTTAACTGTTTTAACTTTTGAATCAGTAAAAAAAAAATTATGTGCGAAATTATAATGCTTTTTTCGTTTACCAAAAATTTAATTTCTTGACTTGTTCCCTTCTTCAAACAAACGATTCAATTTAAATCTTACATTTATTTGCTACAGTATCCGAATTTATAAACACGAAGCACTTAAAAAAATCCAAAACAAATAAAGATTTACATACATAGTTTAATTCTTTTTTGCGATAAACATTTTGTACAAAAATTAATTGTCATAAGTATTTTCAAATTGCCCCCAGCATTGTAAGAGTCTAAATAAATAACTGCTATATACATTTACGTGTACTTACAACCCAATCATCCACTTTAATTCCTAAAAACTCAGAGAATTATTGAATTTCTTAGTAGATATTTTTGTTGCTGATGTTCTTTATCAGTATTAACGAGTCAAGAGGTCAATTTGGTACACAAACATTTCTCTCATATCATTTTCTGGTTGGAATTGATTTAATAACGTAAATGCGGTTGTGTAGGCACATCTCAAGTTAGGTTAGGTAGGTATTACGTGTCAGATTCATGTAATCTCGGTTAAATACTAATTAAAATGATTAATCAAGGTACTGCTATGAAAAATTAACAAAGAATACAGATTAGAAAATAGGTCAGCATTCAAGTAAGTTTCCTAAAAAACTAATTTTCACTTTTTTAAAAGCGAAATAGTAAAAATTGGTGTTTGTATTTGTTTAAAATTTTATTCATTAAATATGCTAGAATGTAAATTTATAAATATATAATATTATATATGTAGAATGGTAGAAGATGGGGAAATTACGCTGATCTACAAAATCATTTTTTTTTGTTGCGGAAGGTTTTTTTTTGGTGTCATGCCAAAAACCCGTATGGCATCAAATACGAATACTAGTTTTTTTCCTTTCGAAGTGAACTTACATACATAGGTATTTAAAATAATTATCGTCGAAATTGGGAATTCATAAGTTTACAGTTCAATGGACTATTCGGGAACCAAGGAGAAGACTAACAATAAAAATGATTAAAATTCAAATGATAGGTACATACATACATATGTTACAAAAAAATTCCCCTTGGTTAAATCATAGAATCATTTTTTTTGGTAGGTGGACCCGAAGAGTTCAGAACAGAACTGTACCTATATTAATTTGCGTAAACACCGAGTGTAAAAATTTTCTGTGATAACACCGTTGAACTTACGTCTGATTAGCTAGAAAATTGAAGCTGCAGTGGAGCAGGTGAGCCAACAAATTCCTTGGTTAATTTTGTCAAGTTTATGTTGATTTGGCTCACTAGTTCATGTTGAGATGATTAGGACTAGTTCATGTTGAATTGATTAGGACGGGTGTCCTCAGAAAAGTACAAGGGTCCTAATATATATTTCGTTCCGAAAGTCAATTCTATTCGAAAGTGCTTTTCGTTCGGCTTTGGAATTGATACTCTGTAAATCTTTAGAAATTAATTAATACAGAGACCCACAATTGTGTGTTCCATGAGTAAAATTCTTGCCTCCCTAAACTTTTCTGGCATTTTATTGCATGGAGTTGTCCAGAACAGTTTGGTACAACATTTTATGCACCTTAATTTAAGGTAGAGCAAGTAAGTGGGATATGTCTTTGTTTAGCGAAATAATATGAAAAAGTGCTAAAATGTTATTAAATAAAATTTAAAATCATTGGATACTAATTCACCATTATTGTGTAAGGCGTTTTAGTAAAACGACCCGACTCCAGAAGCGTTCTCTCTTTAAATAGTGTCGGAATAATACCCGACAGTGCATAAGCTTCTTATTATCTATTTTTTTTAATATTTTCACAGAAAATCTTTAAAAAATGCATAGCCGATCGTTTGAATAGAAATAATGACTAAGGAAAAATATATCCAAAAGTAGATTAGTTTAGTTGGGCCAGATGAAATACTTTCTGAGTTCTAGATCTATTTGCATCAAAAAATCGTTAATCGCGAATCTAAAATGTTAAAAAAAAACACTTTATTATCATAATTTTTCAATTTATTTCTATTAATTCATTTTAAATAATTAAATAATTTGTTTACATGTATTTAGTCAAAATTTTAAAATTTACATATCTTCTGTGTATATTCTGAGATTTGTCCTGAATATGTATAATATAAATGTATATTATGTATGTGTTCTAATGTTCCACCACAACTGATTACACATCATAATTCAGGACTTTTTTAAATTATTCTTATTTTGTTTATCTACATATTTTTTTTTTTAATTTTGTCAACTTATTTGTATCTACTAGCGTAAAACTACTTACCAGTTGAATAAAGTTTAGTTTTGTTTTTTTTGGATTTTATTTTTGTAGAAGTTTAATTGTTTCATCTTAGCCATCATAAAGGTGCAATGCTCATATAAACGTTTACATTTTTATGTTTAAATTTAATACACTATAGATGCTAGTTTTAAAAGTCTTAAATAAATTCCATAAATATTATTTTCTCGAAATGCAGATTTTTTTTTGTTTTACACATAATACTTTGTTCTATATTAATATCTTCTTTTTTAATTTTAATTTATTTATTCCGTCATTAAGTTTATTTCTTTTTTGTTTGTTTATTCATAAGTTTCAGATTGGATAGGTTGCTTAAGTCAGTTTAAAGTTTTTCTTATTTTTTTAGTTTAAACTTTAAGAAGTTTTTGTTTAGAGCTTTTGCTTGGGAGGGAATGACAATGATGTCAGTTTACAGTTAACATATTTTCTGTTTTTTATTAAGTAAAAAAATCGGATAAAGACAAAATGATTTTGTTTAAAAGAAACCGTGAGCATAGTTTTTTTTTATTATTATATTCTTACATACTTTTCACTATAGACAGGTAGATAGGTTATTGTATATATTTTGTTTAATAGGAATTACATCCTAGAAATAAGAGAGATTTGTCCATAGAATTTTCAGATCATAGTTATTTTGGTCGAAAATATTTCATTGTTTTTTTGTTTTTAATTTAAGGAAATTCTTATTAAAGTACATTTTTGTCTTATTTTCAATTAACAATGAAAGCCATACATCTACAAATATATTATCTTACATCTTTGTTTTAGAAGAAAATTTATATAAAATAGATACGATATACATAGGTACATAAAATTAAAAAAAATATTTTGGTTCGATTTGTTTATTCACCCGAATTGTTCAAGAAAAAGCCAAGTAATTGACACTACATATTTTATAATATACCTACTCTAAAAAAAGGGTATTTCAATGTTTTAAAATAATAATTGTATAAAGTCAATAAATGAAAAATAAGTTGAATTTTTAAGGCTTTGAGAAAATTTTCTATTCAAACTAACAAATTAAGAAAAATAATTTTTTTTTGAAATGAAGAATAATGTTTGCACTATTTGAAATTGTTCTTTTAAAATTTTATCAAATTTCAAAATTTTACAAAAGTAAAGGGTTTTCGGAAAGAACTGTATTTCTTTTTTAAATCGAATATGTATTTTTGTTTTAAAAAAAAAGTAAAAGATGAAAACCTGACAGTTTTCAAGGTAAAAATTTGAATTTAGAAGTGAATTTCAATACTTTTGGTTTGATCAAACCTTTTCAATAATAATTGTACAATATATTTAAAATTCTCATTATATTTATATTCATCTATACCTACATTACATTTCTATAACACTACCTAATATCGTTCAGTTGTATTTTTTTTTTCTATACTAAAACACCAATTGTGTGATTTCTCTAAAATTCTCTAAATAAATAAGTACATTTTTGTTTATAGTTATTTTCAATCGTTTTAGTTTTTATTTACCAAGGTCCAGCTCGGTTAATTTGTTCTTAATTTAAATGTTTTGCATTGTTCATCTTTAGAAATTAGTTAATTGTTTTAGGAGAATTCATTTGTCTAGTCTAAGAGATATGTGTTTTTATTATTTTTCTTTCAAGTTTTTGTCTTTAGGTGGTATCTTATGGTTAATGCTTTAAATGTTTTAATTATAAAAAAAACCAAAGAAATAAATTTAATTTAAAAATTAAAACTTATAAAAATTTTGTTTGTATATTCCTCATATTGGTATTTTGTTTTTATAATTGTTTCAATTAATTCAAAAGAAAATATTTTCAGTTTATATTCATTATTTTATTCAAACAAAAAACAAAATGTTGTGCCTTGAGATCATAGGATTATTTGGATTATTATTGGACTTCGTCGGATGTAGGTACTTTATTATTTTGTTCAAGGCTAAAAACTCGTGTTCGATATACCTACTTTAAAATATTTCATATATATAAATCATTTGTGCTTTACAACTTAATAAGTTTTCTTTATAGATAAATTCGTAACTAGTCTGGGCGCGCATCACGCAAAAACAATTCGATATAAATTGAGAATGTATTTTTTTTTATTTTTTTGTAATAGTTCGGCGGTTCTTTTTAAAAACAATAATAATAATTAAGTGAGAGGAGAAATACTTTTGCAAAGGGGTTGATGTCATCAACAAATAATTGAGAACAATTTTATATTTGATATTCAGGCTGAAATTCACTTTTCCTTTTTTAATTTGTTTGAGTCGTTGTAATGGGTGTTTTTTATTGTATCCATTACCAACTTCAGACAGTTATATCTGTCAAACGAATTATCAGATTGCAAACTATCAGTGTCATTTTTATTCAGTAGACTTTACAATTTAATCGCAATGACATGCACAAAAATTGGCATTGGATCCGGCTGTCTTATCCGTCTTTTTGGCTGAATTATAAGCAAAATTGTCAAATTTGGAGCGAAGATAAAGATAATTCACAACAGATTATTTAAGGGACACATCCTGAAAAATGCACAGTTTGGTAGGTCTTTGGGCTGTAAAATTCATCGGATCATATGATACATGATTAATGACTTTTTCATTCTAAGATTTAAGACATGAATGTAAAAGAAATAAGTACTGAATTTTTGTTAAAATAAGAAGACCGTCAAGTTCAGTTAAATGTCAGCTATATTTAAAGATACGACATTGTTAGGTTAACGGTTGTGTCTTCGTCTTTAAATGATATTTATGATATTAAATAATGATTGAACAAATTCCAGGAAAATTCTATTTGCTTAAACATAGTATAAGAAACAAATGAAATACTGCATTGTTTTGGATTTCTATAGTTAAATACAGAATCAATTTTTCCTTAACAGTAATTAAACGATGCGATGCGCGATGACTTATTTAACTAAACGTTGTCAAACCATTGAACGGTAGTAGTGTGGCAGTGAATGACGAAAATAAGGCGGCAACAACCAGGGTTGTTAAATTAATTTATTCTTTAAGCTTTGGTTTACCGTTTTTGAAGCAAAATAAAATAAATAGACGTTATTGGAGTATTTTAAAAACCAGTCGTGCTCAGGGCACGTGATTTGAATTAAATTCGAGCATACAGATACATAATTCTATATGTATGCATATCGTATATGTAATATCTATAGGTTAACACAAATGTACTCGCCGTACATATTTACAAAATTTTGAATCGTGTTTAACAAGACAGGAATTATATAGGGAAATCTTTATGTTTATGGGATTGAATAAGTTGAAATTATGTGAAACGTGGGTAACTGCGTGGGTTGATTCTACTCTTTTCATAAAATCACTTTAAAAATATACCTACGCAATTTTAGATGAATTCATGAAATTCCTATATAGATAGGATGTCAAAAGTTAATATAACGTCAGAATATTTCATACGTGAATTACCTATTGTATATTATACAAAGGTTCTTGCTGAAATTCCAATTATACGTTTCATCGCTCTTAAATTATATAACTGAACTTGCAACAGCAGGGGATCTCAAAACGTTTTGACAAATCATAAATATCATTGTTATTTATTAGAAATTCCTTTAAACAAGGGTATCTTTAGCAAAATTAAATAAACGAAAAAAAAGGAGTCCTTGGTCATCGTAACGGAAAAAAATTATGTTAAAAAGCTATTTATTATTAGTTTAGTAACCATAAAAACGAACCACAAAGGGTTTCGCTCAATTTTCTATATTTTAAAATTGAAAATAAAACTATAAACAATGTATTTCTTTGGAAAAACTATCAGTGCTTCTTTACAAGTTTTTCTCTTGACTAGCATCAATATCTTATTTAAAATACGTATAGATGCTAACATCCAAATACTTTCTTATATTTCTTATAATCTTTATTTTTGTTTGAATAGTTTTAACTTCGGTTACATTAGTCTAAACTCTCAAAGATAACTTTCAAAAACCAATTACGGACAAATTGATGTAAAAAAAAGTTTCACTAACAAACAAAAATAGAAGCCTAGAGAATTGCAGAACCGATACAGGCAGATAGAAGGGACAAATATAAAACGAACTTTTCTCATCAAATGAGAAGGACGAATAAGAGTAGAATGGTGACACTTGTGAGCCTGCTATAGAAATCCAGTTATAGTCCCTTAATCTATTTGTAAAGTGGGTAGCAGGCAAAACAACCTACACACCTATTTCCGATGCAATTCAATACAATGCTGTTCAATCTCTCTTTTTTTCGCGTGGACCGCCTTATACACACTCTTCAACAACAAAGGACTTCATATAAACGTCATATCGACGTGAATGTGCTCACAAATGTATCTATGTGAAACTGCAATGTACTGCAATTGGAAATTGAATAGCCAGCATGGATATGCACAAGCATTCATATCCATTTATTTCTGTGATATTGAATTGGACATTGTCTGTATTCAAAGTAAAGTGCAATGCTTTGATAGACAGTCTATAATTTGGGTAAAGACAATGCACATCAGTGGTTCGTTAAAGTTGACAAGTTCCGCAATGACGTTTATTTTTAAAAGAATTAATTTTTTTTTTGGAATGGTTGATGCGATTCTAAATTAAATTCAGAAAATAATGAATAATTTTTGCGTCATTCAATTAATTTTATTTTCTTAAATTTCATCAAAGTGCATTATCAACACTTTAAAATGTCAATTATCCCTGGAAAAGTTCATTGAAGTCAAATTAAAGTCAATTTGAATGGAGAGTGATCGTCATTTTATGACGCAAAAGTTACAACAGTAGGTACACAGCTGCTCCCGAGATGAATTATTCGAATATTTGACTCGAATTGAAAATTACCTTTTTTGACTATTCTATCATCTTAATGCTAAGTTTGATTAAAACTGAATTCAACACGAAACAAATTCTAAGATATATGTATTTTGAAATACCATACATTTTGTTGAAAATGCAACTAAAGATTTGTCCAGAGGTTAGTAAAGACTAAGACGTCGAAAATCATTTTAAGCTAAGAGATAGTATTTTCCAATCTACGAGTCGACTTAAAATTTTGTCGCGTTGTTTAGAGTTACATCAAAATGACATTTGTCGGTTGTATAAGTTTTTATTTTTAGGTAAAAGAATTGAAAGACATACCTTACAAACATGACGTTCTCTTTTGTAGGAATTACATCCGAGTTGAGACTTTTCCGTCTGGCAAAAAGAAACCTTTTGATTGTTTAGTTCACAGCTTAAGCAGCAGTTTTTTATTCACAGGGCTTTGTTGTTGATATTTTGTACTAGGATGCAATATCACTTCTGAATGTTTTTTTAAGAACACCTGGATCTTGAATTACAAATTTTTTTTTTTTTGGTTTCTTGAGCTGGAATGTTTATTGATATCTGCATTGTGAACTGGAAACTATTGAATTTTTACGTATTTTGTTGGTTTCGATTTTTAAAGCTTTAAGAGCTTTTGCTTTAAGTAGAATATCATGGAATTTTGTCTTGTCAGACAGCAACATTTGCTCGCGTATCCTGCTATCTCATAGGCCACGTATGAAGATAAAAATCTCGGAAACTGACACAATATTCTAAGAATGACATGTGACACTGATTTCACAGTCAACGATGTCTTTTTGTAGTGAGGAAACAAAATCAGCAACGTTCTGGTTTTTAGTTTTGAAAAATGTTGAGATACAGCCAGATTTTTTTTTAATTAGCACCTTTTTAAAATTAACAAATTAGGTCATCTAGTTGTAAGCCTTTAACAGGCTTTACTGGAATAAATATGCAGCTTGGTTGTTGTAGTGCTTGGAACCTATTGAAACATATTATAAAAAGTTGTGCTTTCTTGGCTACATTTGTAAAATTTTTCATATTTAAGTCACTTGAAATTGTGCAACATGTTGAGTAATCATCGTTGACCTGTTGACCTTTAAAGGCATTCAGAATTTGTAGAAGTTGAGGGATGTTTAAATGAATGAAAACTTATTTATTGAATGTAGATTAAATTTTGTTTCACTCGCCGCCAATTTATTGTACTTTAATGGAAAACTTATAACATTGAAACTGAAAAATTAATGAAAAATAATGCAAATACAAATTAATTGAAATAAACATAAAGAACTTACTTTAGTATTTTATACAATATATTGAAAAACACCACATGTTTTAATTCAGTTGTCGGGTCCCTCGGCCAAATTTGCTACCGCCTGGGAGTTGAAAGTAGTCCTGATTCTGCAGCTGTCTTGTTTTATTTTAGAATTTTACTTTCATTAGCCCAAACTATTTGTTTACCATATGATTCAAAGCATCATACTTGGAAAAGAAGACCAACAAGAATAAAGAATTCAGTTCCAGTATCTACTCATTGATTTAAAATAATTGTATGATGGTTTGAGTTTCAAAGATTACTATTCCTTAGATTAAACCAAAACATTCCAGCTCGTAAAATATTAAATGTCAAATGGATTTATCGATTGATTAAATTCTAAAACATAATAGAATGGGCAAATCCACACCGATAAAAAATAAGATAACCAAGAATTTTAAAAATAAAATCAATAAACAATATAAAATTATCAAAAAAATCATCAACAAAAAAATATTTTAATATCAATTTTATTATTTACCATTTTTCTTTCACTTAGCTAACAATAATAAAACATTAAATAAAATGTATAAAATACACATCAATTTTTTATCATAAAACTTAAATAATTTTCTAGAAATTAAAAAGAAACTATTATTTAATAAAGATAAAATAATATTTTGTTTTTAAATCAATAAAAAGAAATGCCAGCGTTGTAACAATGAAAATAATAATTAGGAATAATATTAATAATAATCGATATTTTTTTTATTTGTTTGTATTTGACTTAAAATTAATTTGCTAATTTATTTAATTTATTATGCTTGATTTGTTCTTTTTTATCGTACGATACAAGTTAAATGTAGTTTTTCTTTTTAATTTGTTTAATATAAATATTTGGGAAATATTATAATATAATATAATGTATATGATTTAATTGTTTTTAATTACTTAAGACTTTTTTTGTACGAAAACAAATAGTTTTTTTTTTTTGTTTGTTCATTATATTATATTCCTATTGTTTGTTCCATTTTGCTGGTTTATGTTTTGTATTTCTCTTTTTGAGTGCAAATTTATATCTATTCTTTATTATAGTGTGCATTGTTTGATAGTAGTTTTTTTTGGTTTTATTTTATTTAATGGACTTTTGTTGTAATATTAAATGATGTTTGGAAAAAGTTTGAAATGGAAGTGATACATTCATAAAATTTGTCATAACAAATGAGAAAATAATGAAATTATTAAAAAAAAGTGGACAAGATGGGGTCATTAATAATACATTTTTCGTTTTATATTATTTCATCTTTTAATTGTAATCACTTTTATTTTATAATCACTAGCCTCATTTTGGCCAAGTGTCAATGAACTTATTTGTTAAATTTTTAAACGAAAGCAAAAGAATTGGTATAAAAATTTCTTAAATATTTTCTTCAAAATTATCTTTCTAATTATTTTAATTCACAAAAGCTTCTTTGATCATAGATTAACTATTGCCTTTGAATTTAAAAGTTTTAACAATTTTTTTTCAATTGAACGATTTCGGATCATACAATTATTTAAGTAATCTTTAAATAAGTATAATGGATCTTCATAAATTGTTTCTAAGGTTTATCCGATAGCAACCCTTTCAATAAGTTTATGTAACTTTATTTATAAAATCAAGAATAATACAGTACGTTCCTATACTGTGAGTTTGAGTCCAACAAATTCATAGTTTTTCACAAGAGCAAATTTATGTTCAAGAATTTGTATCGAAAGATCTTCATAGTTCAGAAAAATAGGTCCGATCTTTTACTTTTTTTAAGAAAGAAACTATAAAATTTTGGACGGTGAAATTCTTTTAAAAAATTTCGAAAATGTGAAAAAAGTACGGAAACATAAATTCACAGTATTCCCAATGAGAATGATACACACGACGCACGCGGTGTTTTCATTCATTTGGGAAAAAAGGAAAATGGTAAATTTCTGTGAATTTGAGTTTCTGTACTTTTTCGCAGTCTTCAAAATTTGGGAGTTTCTGTACAAAAAGTATAGGTTCAGCCTTTAATTTCACTAAATAAAATTTTTTCGATATGAAAGAATTGAAGCTAATGTTTATTTTTTTTATTCTTAATTTTTTCTGCTCATTGAAATACCATTGTTGGCCTAGTTCACTCTGTTAACTCACCATAATAATAGTTTCGACAGTTATCTACGTTAAGTAGAAAAAAAACTTAAACTTTGACGAAATGTGTCTTGTTAAAACAAGATTATTTTTAAAGGCATTTCAATTTTTAGATTTTTGATTAATTTTTAGTCTTAACTTATAATAAAGTTGTAAAGCTTTGAGTGTCATAACTGTGATTAAAGTTTATATCGTTAAACTTGTAAACATTGGTTGAAATCATATAATTTTTTTAATTTTTGAACGTTCCTGACCCCATAAAGTCTTTCAAACTTCCATATATCAAACACCACAAGGAAATTGTTTAATTCATTGTAAAGCTACTCAATCATCAATTTAAAATGTTTTTATAAATTTTCCGCATCTGGCAACTTACGTTCACAACATTTGCATACAAATGAACTCATACGATTGCCCGGAGAGTTGACCAGAAGTTCTAATGTTTTATACATTTTCAGGATCTGGCAACTTACGTTCACAACAATGGCATACAAATGAACTTAAACGATTGCCCAGAGCCGACCAGAAGTTCATTGTCGAAGACACATTACAATTGGAAGCTTGTAATTGTTGTTGCTGATAGTCGTCTTGTTGGATAGGTGGTGGTTGATGGTGCTGTTGATTAGATGATGGTAGCAAGTGTTGTTGCAGCATTGTAAAAGCACCATTATTCGATGATGAGTATGTGTCTGAGCTCCGGTGTCAAATCTTAGGCGGATCGCGTGATCCGCCTGGAATACCCAAATCTATGTGCTCCCCAACAGTACCTGATCCGATGCTATCGCTGTACATCAGCTGAACGTCGCCCAGGTTGGGAGTAATGACGCGCGGAAGTGCGGTGGATGTAATGATGATTGATTCGCTGGCATCCACGCTTCCAATGCGGATAGGTGGCGGTGCCATTTCACCACTTATTGTGTTGTTGCTATTATTGTCTTCGTTGAGCAGATCATGCCCCCGGTTGCTATTGTCCTCGTTGCGTGACGACTTGCGACTGTCACCACCCGAACTGCTACTGTATCGGTTTCTCGTTGGTACGTCTAGGCTGTAGGCACGGTTCCTGCCAGAGCTGATCAATTCATGTTGCTTGTGTTTGAAACTGGGAGAGAGGTTATTAGAAATCGTACAACAAATACCGGCACCTGGCTTAGACAAATCACTGGCGTTATTGTTCCGCACGGAACATGGACTGCTGCGGGTACTACCAAAGCGTTTATTGCCCTTGTCAAAGCTGAAGGAAAAATAATCAGAAATTTGTTTAAAGCGCGCCTTCCATGACTTATTTCCGCCAGCGTTAAGTCCATTCGATTGTGAGCAATTTCCATTTGAGTTAACGTTCCTATTATTGATGGGACTGTCAATAGATGGTGCTGTAGAGGTCACTGAAGAAGTGACATTAGTAGCGCTTAGGAGCGCAGTAGAAGATGTGACATTCATATGCGGGCCTTGTGGAGTATTCATATTCAAAACATCAACGTCAGATAGTTCTCCGCTACCTTCGGATATCTTTGGTCTCTCAATGCAACTGCTTAGATGATGGGATGTGGAATCGGAAGTGTCAACGCTACCACGATTCTGTCGGTTGTAAAAAACATTACTGTCAGAGATGACTTGCTGCAGGCCATCCGAGAGGCGGCGATTGTTGCAGCTATACTGATCCAGACTTACGGCTCGATTGGAACTGAAGTGACAACGATTCGTATGATAACCATGAATGTTACCGTATGAATTACGGATGCGATTACCCCCAGTACTGCACATTTCTCCGATCATCGATGGACGTTTCTCTCGGGATGACTTCCTGGAATTAGAGTGTGATGACTTCGATCGGTTGCTACTACCTTCAGTGTCCACTTTGAATTTAGAGGTCTTCTCAGCGACCTGTAATAGAATACAAATCAAAAAGTGTATTTTGTGAAGAAGTTTGTAAATTATAATATCAATTTGAATAGCAATAATTAAATAATAAAAATAAAATATGTCGCCAAACTTATAGTCTAAATCTATTTGCATTTAATAAAACGGCAGTTTATATGGAAAAGGCATATTTTCATAATCAAGGGAATTTAAATGAATTTGAGCTACTGATTTCTAGCGTGGCAAAAAAATACTCTTATTTTATATGGCAAAAGACGTACATTGAAAAAAACAACAAAACCAAACTAGTCACCTGGTTTGAGTTTATCTGTCAGTAGGTTTGGAGTAGCAGAAATGCATTTGAAAAAATGAAAAAAAAAGTAATTAATACTTGATAAAATATAAGAAATGAAAACAATAAGAAAGAAAGAAAATGTCAAAAGAAGAAATTAAAATTTTGATGATGACGTCATATTGATTTATCTATTTCTACGATGGTGGTGGAATTTTTTTAGGGAGCATATTAATAACAATATAAGGAAAATCTTATTAGGAGTTGAAGAGAATTTCTGAGACAGGTTATGTTATGTACATAATATGTACTGACTGTTGGGGAAGTCAAGGGATGTCAGTGGGTTATTTGCCATACGAAACATTTTTGACATCGATCGGCTCAAAGAAGCTGTAGTATATGCGACGGTGAGGTAAGTGGACAAGTGAAATCTTTTGCGGATACATATATTTACCATTGATGCCTTCATAACAATGTTGATACTTGATACCAATCACTCTTCATAAAAGTCAACAAATAATCCTGAAACTAATGTTCAGCAAAAAAAAAAATTGGACTTGTTGAATTATTTATTCAAAATAGCTTTTAACGGCATTTAGTCCTACAAAAATTTGG
The DNA here is from genome assembly GCA_929447395.1 of Epistrophe grossulariae. NCBI lineage: Eukaryota > Metazoa > Arthropoda > Insecta > Diptera > Syrphidae > Epistrophe > Epistrophe grossulariae. The sequence continues at coordinate 63,138,735 of OV839569.1, forward strand.
CGTTTCGTCCCGGCGATCTCACTTGGACTCATCAGTTGACTGGTGAGGGCCTTTGTCAATACGTAATTTTTTTTTAAGTTCAGTTCATCATATATAGATTTCGTGACGAATATCTAGTGTGAACTATATCCAACAAGACTAGAATTCCTAATCATTAAATTGGAAGTTTTTGTTTTTTGCCCGGGGCCGTGGCAATAAGAAGGTTTCTAAGCTATAAAACTAAAAAAACGATTAATGGAATACAGATGCAGACTATAACACCTGATACCTCTAAGAAAACAATGTAGGCTTCTGCCCAAATTTATCTGGAAGGTTAACTTTTGATATATATATATACAAATATTATATTCTTAGAATTTGATTTGTGATTTTGTTGTCATTTATTGTGTCATTAGATTGTGTTAGCAGAAACTCAAAGTGAAATTCCTGTAGGTATTAAACTTTTCCACTTTCCTATTAACCTCCTTAATCTTACCTTATAGCAAATTAGGAACCCAATAGAAAGTTGTCATGTTTGCATTATATTTTCATGCAATGTTCTGGGTTGAAAGTTGCATCACATAAACGTTCTTATACGAAACAAGAACATAAATATACATATATTTATGTTATATATTGTGAGAGACAGACGGGTGCATTTTTTATTTGCCATCTATCCACCGAAGGCATGTTTACTTTTAAGAAAATTGAGTCTAACATAATTCCATGAATTGTTCAGGTTAGGAGGATAGGAGTTGAAAAGGTACCTATGTATATAAAGCATCTTTTTCTGACTCCTTCAGCTTTTGAGGGAAAAACAAAATCTATGTATAAAATAGATAACGTAAATCTCAAACTCATTTCGGATGCAGTACATGCTTATTTGCATGGGTAAGAAAAAATTTAAAAGAATCCTCCGGAAATCAAAAATACGTCTGGAAATCCGGCTTGTACGCTTCTATACTCAAAGCTCAGGATACCGAACGATTTTATTTTCTGGTTTACGATAGAGTAAGTATATAGCTATGTTTATATGTAATATGATAAATTTTTTCTGACTACGATGAGAAATAACTTTTTTTTTTGAAGTACATTATGTTTAACATAATACATTCGATTGCTTTTTAAAGAGATACATTTTTTTTGAACTGCAGAGAGTAACATTTACTATCTGTTTAAAAGTTAGAGATGATTTTTAAGATTTTTGAAGTTTTATTTAGATCCGATTTCGAAAGTTATTAAATTTTATATCGCTTAGAAGTGCTATTCGCTTGCTGAAGTGCCCTGAAAAACATAGTCTTATTTTCATTTTCAAATGGTTTGATAAGTTTAGTTTTATATTTATAATACGAAAAATAGTATTACACGGATTTATTTATTCTAACTTGAATTTAGAGATCTTTTGCGGACAAATCTCTGCACCCGAAAGATTGGAGTTAAAAGCTTAAATTGAAGGACTATCTTTAAATTTGAAATGAAGTTCCTACAATAGATGTAGGAAAAACAGAAGGCAAACTACTTAAAATCCATTAAGCCACAAATGTAACCTCGTGACAAAGGTAAATCGAGAGCACAAAATTAAGACGTTTAAGTTTAAAATGACCTACAATAATAATTATTTACGTTACAATTGAAGTTTTTCTACAAATTTATAATCAGCCTTATGGTGAGTTTCACCCGAAAAAAATTTCACCTTAAAATTTTTTGTTCACTCGGAATTTTAAAAGCTTTTGTGAGTTTCAGCTGAACGAAATTTCGTTCGCCTACTAAAAATAAGTGAAAATTTAGGATGTCAATGGCAACACATTCCACCCGAAATGAATGTTCACAATAAGGGGAATTTTTCGAGCATGATTTCGGGTGAAACTCACAATAGGCGAAAAGTGAAATGTCAAATTTTCCGGGTGTAATGTTGGTCGGATGAAACTTACAATAAGGCTGAATATTCATTCAACAATTTCAAAACTAGTTGTTCATATGTTTTTTGTTTCTCACTACAAGGATTAATGGGTTCAGCGGGGTAAGAATTTTCTCTTAGTAAGATTAATACAGACAATAAATATATAATTCAAAATGTTAAAGAAATGACAATATTCATCGAGAACTATAATATGGTCTCAGAAGTATGCAAGTACGTTTTTAACTCTTAATATTCTAAAATTGACGAGCCTCATTATGAAAGAAAACCTAAAACTTTTAAGTATCTTTCAAAAATTTTACATAAATATGAATAACAAACAGTTTTTTTTTGTATAAACATTGTCAACATTATTTTTAAAAAGATAACTATGATTATTTCCAAGAACTTAAAAGTTTTTTTTATAAATCCTTTTGAAATGTATACAAAATAACTCGTAACTACAAAAAAAGGATCTACTTAATAAATATGTATACCTATAGTAGGTATATGTACAAACTTCTGGGTTTATTTTAATCTTCTCTCTGCTTTAAAAAGAATTTTTTTTATCTCTAAGTCGCAGCAACACTAATGAGCCCGGACGTTCTAATTAATCATAATTCCGCTAAATAATTGTGCAGTGGCTTCTCTTAGTATTAAAAGATGAGAAATAAAAAAAAAATACGCGGAAAATCGTGGTCTCCTCTGACGGAAACGAAGCTAATTGTTAAAGAAAAGGACGCATCGTAATGTTTTGCCCACTATAAAAGTGAGTGATAGAGAGAAAAAAATATGTTCTTTAATCTCCTTCGAAGAGACATCTGACGATGAATTAGCCTGAAATTAATTATAAAGTGCAGTACAGGATATTACTGCACAGAAAAGTCAGTAACGGATTAAGAAGAATTGATGTTATTACTCAGGGCTCTTCAGGCTCCTTTTTCATAATTTTTGTCTAGGCATATTAAAGGGCACGGTAGTGCCCAGCCAAGTTCTGGCACTACACCCTTTTTACAGGAACCAACTCAGGCGATTTTCGAGCCCCCTCTAACTTCAGTACCAATAATCAGGAATTTCAAATTCGGAATATTTGGTAGACTAGCTAAGCACAAGCACCCCCCCAAACTACTTAATTTGTGTGTTCACATTGTCAAGTTTTCAAAACGTTTTGAATTTTTCGTAATAAAAAGAAAACTTGCCAAGTGAACCCCCAAATTTTAGTCAGTATTCATTAAATAATAAATTTCTCTCATAACTTGGTGTTGTTTCAATATTACTCTTCTTTAAATACATATTTGATATTAAACCTTCAAACTTGGCATACTTTTAGATCTCACTATTTTTCACGGCTGAGTTGTTACAATACAATTTTTCTAAAAACTCCATGGCCCTTTTAAAAATAAGAAATTTGTAATATTTTTCAAACTTAAGTTTAACCCAGTTTTACAGATTTTAAGTTAAGTTTTCGATTGGGGATCGAATGAGTTTTTTTTTTCTAAGAACAAGAGAAATGCTTTTGGCTTTGGTTTCAGAATCAAAGTCAAAAGCTTTTGCTGATAACTGATAAGTTTAATTAAAAATCAGTTTCTTCTCTTGAGAAATTAATACTTTTTTATTGTTTTTTTCGACATTTTCAACCACGTATTGAGAGGATATATTTTGGTTAATGATTGGAAATTAAATGTAAAGATATTTCCACTTTAAGTACGAAGTCTTGAGCAGTAAAACTTTGTTTATTGGTAAATCCGTCACTGGAAACAGGACAGAAATTAGAAAAAAGGGTCGTAGTTTTCTGTCTTGTATGTATTATAATGTTTTTTTTTTATTTTGCTAACAGCAACGCTATATTAATCATAATATTTTTCATATCCGTACGTCCAAAGCAATATAAGAAAATAAATTATTTATACTCACATCAACTTCCGTTGCGGTTTCAGAATCACCACTCTCACTGCCTTCGGGTAAATCGTGCAACTCTGCGGCAATGCAGGTGGGCTCATCCACAGAATTCCTGGAAGCGGACTTTTGCGATGGTATACTACGCCTGGACCTAACACTAATACCCGATTGGGAACGTGGCAGCTGTGGGGATACACCGCCTCCATCGGAGCTAGTATTTTCGGCGGTCTCAGCGAGAGATTTGCGTGATTTGTTTTGAGCATCATTTAAGTGTCTGCAGAAAAAAAAATAAAAAAAAAAATTGAAAAAAGAAAAATCGAAAGAATTAAAAAAAAAATTAGTAAACTGTTTACTTATAGTAATCCAATGCATTGCGGACTGGAATTATAATCAGTTCTGTAAGCTCGGGCACCAAATCGCCAAGAGCTTCAAATAATGGCAGTAATACTAGACCGATGAATCGAACTTGAGAGCCTGGTTTGCTAACCTTATCAGGATCCATGAAAGGTGTCACAGGCAATCCTTCCGACTTCTCTGCGGCACTTTGAGCGAAAAACTCTTGCAGAAGACGATCCAACCACGGTTCGGCTACGTCCATAGGACGAGCTTCATTCGAGATGTCTGCGACTTTGATCAGAATCATGCAGAGCTATAGAATTGAAACACAGCCTTATGTAGTCCATATTGCAGTTCAAAATCTTTTTTTCAGACACTTACTAAGTTAACATGTGATCTATTCGAGTAATCAAATGTAGGTGTGACCTCCTTGAATTGGTCAAGAATCTCATTGTGGCGGGCCATGTCTGTCGCTAAAATACAACGAATGATTCCCTCACGGATGACACTGTAAGAAAACAAAAAAAGAAAGAGGAATATAAAAATAATATTAAATTTAAGCATCCTGTCGAAAATTAAATAATTTATGGTGCCAAAAATAATTCTCTTATATCCAGGATTATGTATTATGGTGTCCTGCCAAAATGGGCTTTTTGTATATATTGACATTCATATAAATATTCATTTGGGGCTGTGAAAATAAATAAAGAGGAAATTGAAGGACATGTTTGTTTGTTGTGTTTTCGACTTATGGCTACTATATAGGAGGAGGTATTTTTTTGTGTTATAAACATATACCCTCTAATATTTATAGACATCTATCTGTATATGTACATATATAAATTTAAGCATTTCCAATCCCCAAGAAAAAATGCTTGTGTTTACTCAACCTCTGTCGTAAGTTGACATGGTTTTTTGTAATTGGCATCAACAAAGAGGGTGAGTCTATTTTATTAAGGTTTCATTATTTGAATTTTCACAATTTGTTTCTTATTACCTATTCATTTTGGTTACTGTAATAAATGAGACATATTTTAACTTTTGATAGTAAAATAAACTGGACGACTCGGGTACACATTAATAAATTTCCTACACTCAGAAAAATACACAGAGTAAAAGTATTTTAATTTGTATGGTTTTGTCCAAAAATAAATATGAAAGTACATATTATGTATATGTATGTACATTGCCATTCTTTTTATTATAAAATTGAAGTATACAGCTGTTAACTATAAGAGTAACTTTGTGCAAGATTTTATTATTTTTTTGGAAAAAAAAACAAAAACTATTGTTGTTTCCTAAGAAAACGATTTTAAATTATAACTTAAAGATTCGTTAATGAATTTTAGACGGAATTTATAATTTTCAGCCTGTAGAGCCTACAAAGTGTTCTAAATCAAATTCGGGGTGAATTTTGAAGAAATTCGATTTATTCTTTTCTTAAATAATAGAGAAATGAGATACAATAATTGAAAATAATGCATTTCTTAAACAGATTTTTCTAGGTCGCTGTGAAAAGACTCTTATTTAAAGGTATTTTATGAGGAAGATTTGGCCAAAATGAAATTTGTTTCTGGTTAGAAATAATAACTGACGTCTATGTTCTGCATTTCGAACTTCGAATTTAAATCGATTTTAAATTTCACTCGAAATTAAATTCCATGTTTTACAATTCGTTTGTTTTCGAAAAATTCGGGATAACTTCGAACTTTCCAAATTGAAGGTGCATTAGTTTTTAATTTTTTTGAAAAGGGAAATTACACTACGGATGAATTTGGATGCAGAATTTTTGGCATTTCAAAAACGACGCGAAAATCTTTGAAAAAATTATACAGATAATTCATTTTGTGATAAAAGCATCAAATTTTATTCTATGAACATGATTTTAAGTCCACCCATTAACTGAGGAGAAAATTAAAAAAAATTACATAAAAGAAATAAATTAATATTAAAAACACAACGGCAACACTTAAAATATTTTGCTATGGCTATTTTAAAGCCAGTAACTCATCCTCAAATTGTTTTTAAATTAAGTTATGTTAGTGCTTAGTTTTTGAATAAATTATTTTCAAACTCGAAATTTTGAAGAAAAAAAATTCGAAAAAGAACTATAATATTTTCTTTTTTCAAAATTTTACGGTATTAGGAACTAATTTGATTTATAATTTTCGATACTCCTATTCATTTTTAGTCGAATGGTCAAAACTAGATGGCTGTAAGTTTCTTTTAGTCATTTTTGAACAAAAATACAATCCATTTTGACTTTCTTATATATAAAATTAGTTCAAGCAATAGAGAAATTCTACGCTTAAAAACTCCGTGTAGTTCAAAATTTGATGTTATTTAATGCTTGGTAGAAAAAAATCAAATTAGGCCATTTTCATATCATAAAACAAATTGGCAGCACCGTAGCAACGTATGGGCTAGCCCCCCTGGCGTTTGATCCCCCCCCCCCACCTGGCCTTTGCATTGCTTTGAGGCCGGATGTTTGCATTCGAGTGTAGGCATTGACGTATTATATATGGACTGCTACTTACTTGTCACTTCCATACATTTCCTGCGCAGAAAAATGTTCCAAGAAATCTCAGCGCTTTTGGGACTGAGCGGCCACATTCGTTACTAAATAGACGCCACACACTAAAAAAAATTGTTAAAATTCAAATATTGAAGAAGAACCGACAGCAGATGGCATTCAAAAAAGTTCATTTTTATTTAAATTGAATAAAAGACATTTTTGTTTTAGTTTTTTTCGGTTTATTGGCCAACGAATTGAACAATTTTTGTAACTTTGATCGAACTTACTTTTTCTGATCTTTCTCATTGGTTTTTTTTTTGGCAATATATTGCATTATTACCTCACAATATATGTATCAATAATAGAGTATCTTTGACTGCTCGTAATGAGGAGTTTCATGGCATGACCATCAAGACCCAAGAGCGCTGCTGTAAACTGGAACACGAGTGAAGTTGGTTACTAGCAGTCCATATATATATTACGTCAATGAGTGTATCTGTGTTCATTTTGTTCAGGTTATCTGTAGGTACTACTGAATGTGCTGGCGAATGGCAAATTTTTTAGAAATTGACGTTAAATTTAGCTACGGCACTGTAAATTGGCTGTATAAATTTTATTTTTTTTGTCTCTTTATATAAATACCACCAGAAAGGAATTAATTTGTATGTATTACACATTTAAGTATCCAAGCTACCTTTAAACTTAAACTTCTAAAAATATTAATTAATGCATTTCATCAGGAAAAGAACATTATACATACATTTTTAATCTTAAATATCAAAAGAGAAAGGAAATCAACCTTTTAATTTTCGCCTTATTCGTATTTAATTAAAATCTTCATTTATAATACATGAAATTAGTTTTACTTAAAATAACTGTACTTTTATCAAAAGGAAACTTTATTTACATATATTCCTCCTTTATACCACAAGAGTCCTTCTATAGTTTAAACAAAATTTGCACTCTTTCTTTACAACGACAAAACAAATTAAACCGATATACTATATATGTATGTATACGTTAGCCCTATCATTGCTTATACAAAACAAGGACAATAGAGGGCGTTATTCACCAACGACCAAAACAAACTAAACTAACCTCTCTAAAGTTCTCTAACCATCATTATCATCATCATCATCATCAGCATGCTATGTACATACATATGTACATGCAAGGAATAACTTTTCTAGTAAGAAGATACAACAAACTCCAGCAAAGAGGATGAAGAAAATGAATTACGTTCTTCAAACTGTAATATGAGTAATGGCAAAGACTGATAGCAGTTCTGTGTCACTGTGACGTTTTTGTTTACTTTCTCCTTTCCCAGCACAACACACACATAAATACGACTAAACTACGACCGCATCCAAATAAATTGTGCAATGTATCAAACACAGCCAGGGAATATGTGCGAAGAGTTAAAAAAAAAAAACCAGCACAACGTTCTAATAAAAACTTGTACACTTATTCTCGCGTTCTTATAGCAACTCACGTCCCAAATGCATTCATCTTATACATAGTCCTTGCCTTCGTCCTCGATGATAGTAAAAGTATAACAAAAGACTTCATACATACATAATATGTATGAATGTATTTATGTTCGCGCGAATAGTTTATGTTGTGAAAAACTTTATATGAGCTAACAAACGTGTGCTGGTTAAAAAAAAAAAAAAAAATAAACAACAAGTTCCACCAAATAATGTGTGGGATCTTCGATTCTTGGAAGTTTGCAAAAGGACTTCACGAAGCTTATGCTTGAGTTCGATTAAAAGTTTTACGAGGGAATTTTTGCAGTCATGCATGTTGGTGACACGTAAAGTTCAGTTGAATGTTTGTTTAAAAAATAAATAACTTGCAGAAAAACATAAACTTTTTAAGGTAGCAAGTAGAAACAAAAGAAGAGCTTGACATGGAATAGAAGACAAATATGTATTTCACTTACTTGACACAGTAATGTTAGCAGTTAATCTTCTTATATTTTATAGTCAAGTAGTGGGAAGCAGCATGTTTATTACCTACTTTCCTATGCATCAACTTTTTTTTATTATCTGTTCATAAAGATTAACAAATAAACTTCTTTGTACACTTTTCACATCATTAATTCAATTTTCAGTGACAATATATACAAATGTCACTGTACAAAATTTATTACATGAAACAAAATTAAGTGAGTATGATTGGCCTACAAACCAAAAGTTATCCCGAAAAATCTTAATTTTTCCTTTAAAAAAAAAATTACTGAATCCACGATTAGACGATCAACGACGCTGACTCTTTGGAGTTGAAATGACATCAAATTCTATCCCAAACTTGTCAAGTAGTGTGATTATCAACTCAGAATATGGTCAATGCGTTGACGGCTGCATGACACGAATTTTAGAGTCAAGGCATTAATAGACTCCCAACGTTGACATTGCAAAATTTCCGCCAAGCTAACAAATCCTGCGTTGACCTTCATCTCAATCTCAAACAAATCTGATTTTTCAGAGGTCCATTGACTCGTATTCATTCTTCAATGAAATCAGCCAGTTTATTACTTGACAGGTAGGCAACGAGCTATGTATATTTTGTGGTATATAAATATTTCGTTACAAAAGACACCTGAAAGCCATAAAATCTTATTATCAAGGCGAAAAATATAATCTCATAAATTTCAGATTTTTTCAAATTGACTTTACATGTTTAAAGTTGTGTGATCTTGAATATAAAAAAAATTGAAGTCTTAAAAATTCAATAAAATAATAAAAGTGCGTATACGCCACAGTGTATCAATAATTCACGCTATAAAAAAATATTTTTCAAGAAAATGTAATTCCAGCATATTTCTGGTTTGTCAAAAGTAAATTGCCCACTCTGCATTATAAAATAATATGTAAAAAAATAATTATAGAAAAATGTAAAAAGTTTTTAAAAAATTTCAACGCTACCTTTTTGTTCAATTAATTATTCTTCTCGTATTAAAAAATATCAACAATTGGAATTAAATATTTAAATCATTTTGCCAATATGTTTAGAAAAAATTGTAAAGATAAACCTATTTTTTAATTTGTTTTATATACCGTATGTGGATTAATTAAAAAAAAAACAATTATTTTGATGTCAAAGGAGACAGATACGAGTATTTATGTTTTACAGGACAATAATTTGAGTAGCCATCCACGTAATTTTTTGCTTGAAATTAATTTTTCTTTTATGTTCGAGCTTACCGGAGTGCATTTTCAATATAATTCAAATCCCTTCGTATTTGTTAAAGAACATGACATAGCCAATGCATTTCTGTATTCAAATCAAATACTATTTCATTTTTACAGTTCAAATAGAAAATGTAAAAAACTTTAGATTCAAAATGCTGCGTCGCACGAACATGCTATTATAAAATATGATGTCTTCACTAAATTTGAATGTAACGGGTGATTTTTTAGCTGGTTTGGTTTTGGCAACACTGGTTTTGACAGCTGACGTGTGTTTAGTACCTTGTGTCACTGTCAAACAGCTTCAGTTTGGTTTGCAATTTAACCATGGATCGTCTTACAAATGAACAACGCTTGCAAATTATTGAATTTTACTATCAAAACTCGTGCTCGGTTCGAAATGTTTTTATCGAAAAATTGTGTTCAGCGATGAGGCTCATTTTTGGTTGAATGGGTACGTAAATAAGCACAATTGCCGCATTTGGAGTGAAGATCAGCCAGAAGCATTGCAACAGCTACCAATGCATCCCGAAAAAGCCACTGTTTGGTGCGGTTTATGGGCCGGCGGCATTATTGGGCCATATTTCTTCAAAGATGATGCGAATCGCAGCGTTACTGTCAATGGTGAACGCTACCGAGCGATGATAACAAACTTTTTTTTGCCCGAAATGGAAGTTCTTGACTTGCATGATATGTGGTTTCAACAAGACGGTGCCACATGCCACACAGCACGCGAAACAATGGCGCAATTGCGAGGCGAGTTTGGTGAACAGTTAATTTCACGTTTCGGGCCGGTCAATTGGCCGCCTAGATCGTGCGATTTGACACCATTAGACTATTTTTTGTGGGGGTATGTCAAGGCTAATGTCTATAGGGACAAGCCCGCTTCGATTGACGCACTGGAAGCCAACATCCATGCATTCATTCGTGAGATACCGGGCGATATGTGTGAAAGAGTATGCCAAAATTGGACTCAGCGGATGGGCTACCTGAGACGCAGCCGCGGTCAACATTTGCATGAAATTATCTTTAAACATTAAATTGCAAGGTTCAAACTATCGATTCAAATAAATATTTCATTCATTTTTTCGAATTTTTTGTGTTTTTTTTTTAAAAAAAGTTCTAAACCTCTTAAAAAATCACCCGTTATAAGAAAACAATTTTTAAAATCGTAAAAGCTTAAAAAACCCACAACCTTGTAGGTACCTTAGGTGCCAGTTGTATGTATCTTTCATTGAAAATAATAATTAAAAATTTAATACAAAGTTCATTCATAGAAAAAAAAACTGTTTATTTGTATGCCAAAATGAAGGTTAGATTCAATAATTATATTTGTCCAAAAAAATTTTTCATTTTGGAACAAGGTTCCGCATAAAATAACTTTTATTATTTCAATGATTGAACTACAAAATTTTTATAGTTAGACCAAAATTAAATATTTTTTGACTATAAATAATAATTGTGTCATCAGCTTTATACGTTGGCATCAGAATAATAACAGATTTTCCTTTTTAAATGAAGCAAAATAAGAAATTAGAATTCTCAATGATGAGTTTCAATAAAAGCTATAACTGGCGCCTAAATACCGGAAACAAGAGCATGAATTTGTACGTCTTTTTTCCCATTAGCATTAGGGTCAGTATTTTAGGATACATTATTTTAAAAGTAGTTTTAGGACAAGGACTTCGTTCTTTTCAATTTCTGGGCCAGAATTTAATTTTCTTTTTTGTAAAACTGCTGAGACATTGGTATAGACATTTAAAGCATTTTCTTCTCAAGACCCTCAAACAAAAAAATGAAAATTAAAATAAAAAACATCCATCTGGGTCGACAAATATTTGTTGAAAATAGATTTTTACAACTTCCGCTGTTCTTTACTTTTCGTTTTTCATAAAATTTATAATTTTTTTCTTTGTATTAACTAAGTATTTAAAAAGTTATCAAAAAATTATATTTTTAACAATAAAACCGAATAATTATAGAACTTTCCTTTGGTACTTATGTGTGTTGATGATAACTTGTGCTGACAGATGCCTTTCTTCTATTACATTGCAAAAAATTATAAATATAAAAACAGACTAAATATAACATAAAACAAATATAAACGAAAAGTAAATTCCTTTTAAAAATGATTTCCCAACGGTGTTACTTTTTAATTACTTTTCAGAAATGTTTCTGTAAAGTGATTTCGCTAAAGGCTATAAGGTCACTGTTTTTTTGTTTTTAACATTACTCTCAATTGCAATACTTTTCTCTGTTGCCAGTCAGTCTATGTCAACACAGCTAGTCCCTATACGCAACTCTACAATTCGCTTTCGTTTGTCCAACCATCCAACACAAATAAAAATGTTCAATTAGAAAACTTTAACGACACTCTGGCTCTCTTATTCCTTTGCAAAGATTAAATTAAAATATTTCTGCAAAATGATAACCTTCCGGTCTAGGACTACGTTGAAAGTAAGTGCACAGAGAAGAACTTTTTTTTACACACACCCATAACGCGACAATTATGATGACCTTGAGGAGAGAAAAAAAAACTCCAAATCCAAAGGAATGTTTTAATTTTCCCACCCACCCATAAACCCAACAGCAGGCGAAAAAAAATAAATAGCCTCGGGGTAAACCCAGCCCCTAATAATAGAGGAAACTTAGATAAAGATGGCGTTTTAAATTGAGAAAACTTAGTTTTCTCATTTTAACTTGGCCATCATCATCACCATCAACTATAAACCTATCATTCGTGAAAAATTGGTAAAAGACAAGGATACAAGTGCAAAGTGAACGGATCTTAGTCAATTTTTTCTTCAGTTGAATTGTTGATGTTGTTTTGGCAAGATGCTTTGATCGGTTTGCTCAAAAATTTGTCTCTTTTTTTTTCTGTACTTTTTTTTCTTTAAAGAAAGACCAGTTTTCTTGGTCGATAAAAGTTATACTATATAAAAACTTTTCCTGTTCGGAAAAAGTTTCATTTAACTATGTTAATTAAAGAGTTTGCTGGTTGAGTGGTGAAAATGGTTTTATTTTTGTCCAAATAACTTTATTGGAAAATTGATGTGAATTTATGACCAGTAAAAGAAATATTGCAAGAGAAACTGCAATAAGCTTGTGCAAAAGAGATGTATGTATGTAGCTCTAGAAATATCGGATCATTTTGTCTTTTAATTTTTGTTTTCTTTTAAGACATCGCATCGTAGTTTCAGACAACAGTTTTGATTCTAAGATATTAACACTTTTAAAAAGTTGACATGATCATTTTGAGAGTACGTATATATATGTGCATTGTTTTGGATCAATTTAAAATTGAGTGCAGAATTAACTTAATTGAAAACTAGTTTATATAAGTATTAAACAATTGAAAACTAGTTTATGTTAGTATTACCGGGACGAAACGCCAATTTTTGTAGGACTTAAAGGCCGTTAAAAGCTATTTTGAATCAATAATTTAATAAAGTCCATTAAAATAGTGCTAATTCTTCTAATTGGCTGATGTATTTCAGTAGAATAGTATATAGAATTTGTATTATTAAAAAAAACCTACTTATATTAGTATTACCGTCAAACTATGATTTGACATCACAAAAATTTTTATCCGTATGACCTCAGCATTTTATTGTACCCTAAAGCCTATAAAGCATTCCTTAAGCATTTGCGTATTCTCCCAGCGATGGTTCTACATTTTGATCCTTTTATTGTATCATTTCATTTTCTTTTTTAAAGCAAAACGTCCGTCTTGAAATTGTAAACGTTTCATTTAAGAAATCTGAGTTTTTAAATTGATTTGATATTGGAGATTTTCAACGTGTTTTTTTATGAAAGAAAAAGATATTATTTAAAATAACTTTAAAAGTTATATAAAATAATATCTTTTATTTATTTTAGTAATTAAATGTTCATAATATTTAAATTATAAAATAAAAATTAAATAATCAATAAAGTGTTCTAATACATAATGTAATCCATAACCATCCATCAACTAAAGTTGCCTGAAAATTGAAATTGTGTAAATCAACAAGTCGCAGGTGCAGCTATGATGTTGAAATCGACTATAAACCAGTGGACAAAATAAATCAAATATAATTCATATATATATACATATGTATGCACATATATAATCTTAGGCATTTGTTAAAGGTTACTGAAGGGTTATTATATTCTAATTTATACCAATACAGATTTATTTATTTTTGGTGATTAATGATAACGAATCTCCTTTCAAACAACCGCATTCCACAAAATGTTCAAGCAACTAATGATAACAAAAAACATATTTCATTTTAAGACTATTTAGGTATACCTACAACTCGATGTCTTTAATTTGTGTCTCAAATTATATTTTCATTTGAAACGGTTTTTCCAAGCAAAAACACCATAAATAAACTCTATATTCATCCTTGAAGTATATAATATTTCTTGTTAACAATGCTAAGAAGAAGAGAAAGGCAAAATTTAGAATGAAAAGGATTAATTGTAAGCTTTTATCATAAACATCATCCCAAAACAATTTCTGGTTATTTTGAGAAAAAAAAAACATTTTCAACAAAATGTCTAATTATTATTTGCATTTAATTTAATTGAGAAGAAAAAGATTAAAATGATTACAAAGACTAACGACATCAAAAATTACTAGCTACTATACACCGCTGATTGTGGCTGGATTCGGTTTGTTTTATATGGATTTGGAATAATTGTCAAGTGAACCATAAGTCTTTAACGATTATAATTTTTTTATGAGAAATAATCTTCTCAAAAAGATGTATTTAAATGTTCTTTTCGGGACAGGTATCATGTACATATAATATAAAGGTGGTGTGTGAAATAAGCTATAACCCAGTAGGAAATTTCATCCTCACTGAAAAATTAAGCTGAATTCAATTTTGAATCCAAAGGCCACTTCTTCGAAGAAACAGCAAGCACTGATTTAGTTACTGTAAAGTAATGCATAGTTTCACCAGTTCATGGTTTTATGCACATTGTCTGCTTTGTAAATGAGCAAAATGTCGAAACACTCCCTTCTTTTACCTGGCACACAAAATTCAAGTGAGTTCAATGCGGAATTAAAAGATTCTATTTTAGTAGGTAAAATTATGCGATGATTCAATCGTTGAAAAGCAATGCATAAGTTCAGCAGTTCGTTGTCTAGACTCTGCTCTCGTCTCGTCTGCTTTGTAAAGTAAACTTTGAGAGAGAAGAAAAAATAATTCTCTCACGAAGCTCTCTTTTTTCGCTTTATCTAACAAAATTTTATGGAAATAGGTGCTGAATAACAATCGACGTTTTCATAGGTTATAATTTCTTTAATGAGAAGTAATCAATTTGTGTCATACGTTTTCCCGAGCAAGAAAAGGGATAAAAACTGCCCTTTCCTTTACCTGACGCGATTAATGATTGCTGTGAAGAAAAGTAATGTATCCTTTCATCAGACTTTTATCATGAGCTGAGCATTAAAAGTGTATGAATTTAAAAAATTCACTTAAAAAATAAAATTCACAGTATGTTCATGCTTTGGTTTTCTTTCTGTATAAGGGTCGGTAAAAATAAACTATAATTTGCGTCTTAGAGACGCACTTTGGAGTTTAGGTCACTTGAACTTTTAATTGAATTATATCCAATCGTTCCAACTAAGCAGAAGTATTTTCTATTTTATAAATGAAATATTTATTGATTAAGCAACTAGTGATTTCACTACTAAATTTTCATCGAAAATAATAAACATAAGTGGTTTCTTTGATAAATATTCATCATATTTTTCATTGGCAAATATTGATGTAGTGAAAAAACAAGTCCAAATTATTAAGCGATTTCATAAAAGAATTTCCATCATATTTTTCATCAAAAATTAATGATCTGATGAATAAGCAAGTTACTCTGGGTTAGCGATTTCTTCGTTGAATATTCATCCTAATTTTCATCGGAGTCCTCAGTCCAACTGGTGAATAAGCAACTTCCAAGGAAGTAGTGATTTAGTTGTGGAATTTTCATCGATATTGTGGCATGTGCACCCCGCCAATGACCTCGATGTATTCCGCACAAAGGAAGCAGGTGCTGCTCCCTTTCCTCAAGGAAGAAGCAAGTTATTCACCATTGAATTTTTAGAAATTTCCCACTGGGAAGATAATTTGAATATACAAAAAAGAGTAAATGACGAAGGAGTTTTAGAGTTTTAAGCTGAGAATATGAATAAACATCAACGTTAAAAAAAATATTAACTTACGCTCAAATGCAAACAAAAATAAACATAATTAATGTATGTTGAATTCATTTGTCGAAAAATAGGTGGTACCTAGATATGCAAAAACCTATGTTGGGTGCCAGTTATAACTTTCATTTAACTTCAATTTAATTGCTAATTTTTTTCAATTAATAATTCTTGTCAACAAAAAAAAATAAATTTTGGCCCAACCTTCCCATATGAAATGAATTCTTTTATTGAAATCTCAAAATGATTTAATGTTAAACGTTCGGCCAATATGAATTTTGTGTTGGACAAGAAATAATAATTAAGTCATCTGCTTATATTGGCATCAAATTGATCACCGATTTAGCTTTTTAAGTGCCTCAAAATTAACAATTAAAATTTTCAGTTATCGTTTTCAATGAAAGCTAAAGCTCACTACCTATTCTAAAATTTTAAAAATTGATTGATCACACAAAAAAGAGATTTGAAACTTCGATAAAGCTTTTTGCATACCACGAACACAAATACAGCCGATACCATTTGGATAGGCTAACACATAATTTATTTTACAATTAGTTATTTTTGGTACTTCTTTGAGGTCTAATTAGAAGCTTTGTTTTGTTAACAGTCACACAAATATGTATTATTTTCTGTAACATTAGATTAGCCTCACGAAATGTATTTAGTAGAAATAAAAACCCATTCATTAATATTTTTAAAGAAAATAATTTGTATTTGTTTTCTGTGTTAACACAATATTTTAGAACTTTTTAGAGCCCTCCTAGTTTTAAATAACGATTTCTTAAAAATCTAACGAAATGTTGGCCCTGGTAACTTTGATAGCTACGATGAACTTTACTTTTCTTGTGTACATCTTCGTATTTCCATAAACCTTGCGTGTTTGACAACTCCACGCCTTTTTAATGAGAGTAGGGTGGTAAGGATAACTGCTGTTTAATTAAGGTTTGCAACATTTTTATAAAAGCTGTGTGAATCGGTTCATTGTCTTACAGCATAAAAGACTGTTTCCAATAAGGTATTGTATTATTTCGATGTCATTCTACAGTCTACAAAATCTAAATCAAAAGTGCCACAAAATGGTAGGTACTGCATTCCCATACCATATTTCCAATTGTTTGAATGGATGCTGCCTGAAGCATTCCAGCATTCCACGGCATCTTGCTAAATCAAGCTGCTATAGTTTACGCGCACTGTTGAACGGAGGTTTTTTCATCAGCATTAAGTGCTTTAGGTGTGCGGCACTTCTGATAACCCGACATAAGGTCATTCGGCTCACTTCTAACCCACCTCCGTGTTTTGATTTGCTCAGTGAGTGGTTGCATTTGAAAGCTTATCATATTATTTTCGTCATAGATAGATAAGATAGAATTGAAAAAGTTCGTTTTTTGTAGTTTTTTGCCTACATTAACGGATTTAAAAAAAAATTGCATACCAATTTGAGACTTTGATCAATTTTCTGACCAATAAAACGTTTCGTAAGTCCTTGATTCCGATAGGGCTCTGTTTTGGCAATCTCTGATACCGTTAATAAATTTTGTCTGTCTATTTAAACTTTGAAATTGAAAACATCACAAAACATAACTGTTTTATCACTTCCTGATAACTTTTCGAGACCTACGCTGCCAAATTATAGCTTACCATGTGGAATAAAATCAATTGAGGCTACTAAAATGTTACAAAAAAAAAATGATCGTTTTAGTGAATGCAAACAAACAAGCACATTCAATTTAGTTAACTTTAAGAATTTTGTTAAAACATTGTCTTAATCTCAGAGACCGTTCACTAACCTTTTCTTTAAACATAAATTTCCTTATGTACAAATCAAAGAAGAATAAAAAACAGTTGAAGAAAGTTAAAGTGTGAGGCTATTCAAATAGTAAGTTGGGAGAAGAAATCAAAAATATTTAGAGCCTGTTCTATTAGTTAGTCAATTCAAAAAAGTTATAATATGGATTTATAACCATATGAAGTAGGTCAGAAGACAATTGTGAATTTTTCTACTCTATAAACTTATGACCCTGCACCAATTTTTATGTGTCGGATAAGTAATCAAAACTTTACTAGACAAAAGACATTGTGAACTAAGCGCTTAAAGTTGAATTTATACTCAAACTTTTTTATAACCATCATTCTAAAAACAATATTTTGTATAAATAAACTTTATAATTCTTTAAATCTATGTGTCTGATATCAATCATCAAAACTTTCTAGCAAAATTTTGAACTTTAGAATTTTTAAAATCTTCGGATTAAAAAAAAAAAAATGGTCTTAAAATGAATTGAAAGTCGATTGATTAATTCATGTTTTACAAACTACAGTTTAAAATCAAAATGACTCGACGAATAAACTCCCATTCAGAAACTAATTGCTAACTGTTCAATTATATACAGATTTATTGAATTATTGTACTATTTCAATAGCTCAAAGTTTACATGTTAACTAAAAAATAATTAAGTTCGATAAGGTTAATCAACTACTTAAGAATTCATTTTGTTTCTTTGCAACTTAAACTTATTTTCAACTATACAATATTAACCACAATACATAATTATAGTTGGTGGCTAGTAATAAAAGCTTCCTGTTTTTTGAAAATATTTTTTTTTTTTGTAATATAGTTTTTGTGTTTTATTTTAGTTTTAGTTTCTTGCAACAAAAGTTTGTGGTTATAAACAGTTTTTGCTATAGTTCTTACTATACGCATTTACAATACAATCGTAAACAATAGGGCAGAGAAAGTAACCTCTTAAGGGCAAACAATACAACAATAGAATTCTACCAGAAAGGGATGTTCTTAATTTTTGCACTCATTCGCAATTTCATTTTGTTGAACAAAAAAGTTTTCCATTTCAAATAAACGAAAAAAAAAATTATTTAAGATTAAATTGTGCAACATTTTTAGTTTGAGAATATATAAAATAAGAGATTATAGGACCCTTTTGCCATTTGTGTGTACAAAAATACAAACATTCATAATACACATTTGTGTACGTCTTGAATGAAGAAAGAATATGCATTAAAAATTAGTTAATTAATTAAAAAGAAATGGTTTACTGTTCGTGGTAAATGCGACAGAGAGATTTAAGTATATTCTTAAATCCCATAAAGTACACAAGTCTTTGAAAAAATTTGTAAGGAAACTAATTAAAAATGAAATAAAAGAAAAATTGTTAAAAAAGCACATGATTTTCACTTATACAAGTCTTTAAAAAATTAAATTATTTTCTGGAGAGCAGCGCAAGTTCTATAATGACTTCTTCTTATTAAATACTTCCATAACTAATACATAGTTAAAAAAGGTACTAAAACATATTTTTTTCATTTACCTTATTATATAAATTAAGTCGTAACTAGCTACGTGTATGAGCAATAATAATATTATAGAGTTGTTATTTTGTTATTTTGTTATTTTGTAATTTGTTTTTTTTTAGTTCAGTAGTTGTTAAGGATTTAAGTACTCAAATGTCTTCTTTAAAAAAAAAACAAAGCACGGGTCTGCAAGTATGTATATATAACATAAAACCTTTTCCAAATTTGGTGCATGAGCTATGTAATATTTGGGCTGTAACTGTAAAATCTACTAATTACAATTACTTCTGTTCACAAATTTGTTAAACATTACATTTATTTTTTTTTGTATCCTCTATCTACTGAAACAATTTTGTTGTTACCTCAATGTAAAACATCACTAATTAAAAGAGTTTTAATTTCTTAATTTGTATGTTATCAATAAATAAATATCTAAATATAAAATTTTGCAACAAAATCGGTCTAATCTTAGCCAAAATTCGAAACGAAGGTTTAAGTTTGAATAATACACAAGCAATATGTCTAATCAAAACGGTCATATCTCAGAAAATTTGAATGAACAAAAATATTTTAAATGACCTTAATAAAATAACTCAATTTTTCATCTAAAGAATTAAGGCCTTAAATTCGATGTACAGATGGACAAAACCACATACGCAGAAAGACACTTAACTTTACAACAAGTAAGTATTGTGAATATTTACAACAAGTAACAAACAGAAATTCATAAAATGAAAAGGACTATCTCTTTGTTTATTCTAGTGCTAAATTAAGACAAATGTCTATTTGTAATTTCTTTGCGACTATATTTCGATCCATTCTTCCCTTCTACAGTATATTACGCACTGATATTTGGATTTATTTGTGTCTAGGCAAAAATGTTATCTTTAATATTATCCTCTTGGCTGCCTGCACAAGGATTTATTGAACCACAAATTTCTTAATAAGTGGGTGCGTGTGTAAGGTTTCCTTTAACGTGTGGCTATATCAATGCTTTCGAAGAAGTTTATTTTTAATTGAGACCATAAAAACAATTGTTGATATAGCTACTAAATAGCTTTTATCTTCGGAATTACAATTTTGAAGTATGATGTATATTTTATTTGGTCGATAGAGAAAGTAGGTAAGGTAGGTATTTACGTATGTGGAAAGAGATAAAACATAATTTTTCAAAGGTTAAGTTGCTGAGAATGTTCCTTGAATTGCGAATATGTATATTAATTTAATTTTGAGAAAATGAAAAATACACTTATTATAATTTTTTTAAAATGAAATTTCCCTGGAGTGGTTAAATATTAACTTCTATAAATAGCAAATTTTAAATCAAAAATAAAATATATAAAATCTTTGAGTTGAAGTATAAATATGTGGTACGAAGGCAAAATTATTTGCGTGATTCTCTGCCAACTGTGATTTAATGTGTCTAGTGCTTTCTTTGTAATTGAATGTTAAATTTAAGTTTGAATGGTGTAAAAATGAGTATTTGCAAGAACCCACAGAATTCCACATGAAAAAAGGGTGTGTAAAACGACAGTACCGTGGCATGACAATTTTTCTTGTTTTTTTTTTTTTGCTTAAATAATAATTATTTAAAACTGAAATTGTTTCAAATTTCTTCAAACTTTAAACTTGGGTTTTTAAGTTAGTTCCTTGCCGAGAGCCTACGTTTTGTTTCCAATTTGACGATGAAAAAAACGTAAATGGAGAATGCTACTGGAGTATGATAACCAATTTAGTATGGCTAGAAATTGGGAATTTAGCCTTTGGTTACAACAAAATTGCTTCACACACTCGATTTATTGCGGATTAAGTTCAATAATCGCGTAATAAATCGTTTTGGTAATGTTGCTTGGCTGCAACGGCGCGCGTGCGTTGCGATTTGACGCCCTTGGACCTTTTTTTTGTGAAGTGTCATCAAGATCAATACTATGCGAAAAATCCACTGACAGAGATTGTAGGAACTGAAGAACAATATTTATCAATTCGTGAAATAGGAGCCGAAACCATAGAGAATGTTTTGACAAATAGGGTTGTCAGGATGGCCTACCGCCAAGCTAGCAAAGGCAGTCAATCGAATGAAATAATAATGTCTGTTTGGTAACTTGAAACGTTGTACGACGTATAGCACAATTTGCTGAAAAATCCTATAGACAGAAAAAATGGTAAATAGTAACTTGTACCAAGAAGTTGCAGTTACCAAACAGACAAAAAATTAACGATTTGAATGAAACAATAAATACTTGGGTGAGCTACCGTCAAATTTGTATAGGGTTGAGTTATAGCATTTTAACGACTGCCAGGCTGATCATCAGACTCCTTTTAGTGATGCATGATTTTTTATTGTTCAATTTAACCACACAAAAATTCTTTTCAAAATTAAATAATATTCAGTAATTAATTGGAAGGTTTACTCTTTCCAAAAATTTCTTTTAAAGCTTTAATCAAAAATACAGATGCCCGACCATTTGCTACACCAGAATTGAAATAAAAACTATGTAGGTATGTAGGTACCTACCCATCCTTTCTTAAAACTAAGATCTGAAAATGTTACAATAAAAAATTGACTTACTTAAATGTTTCTCTACTGAAGTGTTTGAATATATTGCATTCCGGATGTTCCAGCAAACGGAAGGCGATTGAACAATGATGGTTTTCCAAAGGTGAAATGTCGTTATACCTAAATATCAAGACAAGAGAGAAAATCGATTAAAAAATATTGATCTCATTTTTTTAAATTCAAATTTAAATATTACCTGAGAGCTAGCTCTGTGCGTGCATTTATTTGATAAATATTATTATAGCCAGGATGATCGAGATCATGACATATGCAGGAGACTAAAAGAATCAAACATTCCAATTCCCCAAGGCGTGATATCAGATTGGCTTGTCGTGTGATTGCATACATCTGTAAAAATAAATAAAAAAAAAGATGAAAAAAAAAACGGTGTGTTAATTTCACATAATTGTGTTAGCATGCATGAATGAGTTTAAGTGCTTTATGGTTAAATGTCCTTGCAGTAACAACGGAAACAGAGAAAAATTTCCTTTTTTTTAAACCATGTTCGACAAAACAACGAAATAAATTAAAAAAAAAAGAAATTGGAAGAAAAACGGTCGACTTAAGTGCTTTCAAAGATTCTTGTTACCTTCAAACCGTTCTCCTTGTCATCCTAGTTTTCTTTCTTTTCTTCGGTTTGAAGTTATTATCCTTTTGTTATCGTATTTGTGTTCAGAAAACTAATTGCGAATGCAGGTCACATCGCAGTACATACATAGATGTATAGTATAGGCATATATGTATATGCATATGTACATTGTACACCTACTTATACATGGATACACCTGAAGAGGCTGAACTAAAAATATATCCTTGCAACAACTGTGACATCATTCAGAAGCTAGCTGTATACATAGCCACGTATAACACAAACAACATAACCCAACGGCTAACAGCTCTTAATGGAAGTAGTCTCCTCAAATTTGTGATGGCAGCATTTCATATTGCTTTTTATTTTTTCTTCTCTCTTCTTAGTGCCGAATAAAAGATACTTTGGTTGAATATTCACAATTTAAAATGAAAAAGACAGAGCAATGCGGGCCAGCATTAAGTTAGAATGAGAGAAAACGCAACAGAAATGAATGTGCGCACTTAAAATGTTGAGGTTTTGAATGAGGAATCTGAATTTTTAATGTTTCTACCTTGAAGCAGGTGATGAGATGGGTGAGAGAATGGTATGGGCTTGGGTCGTCTGTTGGCGGTATAGGGCCTAAATGGTATTTGATTGGAGGGGAGGGTGGGGGTGGTGGTTGTAGTAAAATTAATTCGTATTGAGAGTCTTGTTAATTAGTTTTGCAAAGCTTATAAAAGTTCGTAATTGAAACTCATTGATGGATAAAGGGTATGGGAAGAGGGAAGACTATGGTGATTTAATTGTTGGGCTATGTACTTTAGCTTTCAGATGAATCCGATTAACATTTAAATAGTTCACTCAAAGCAAATCACTCAACTGACTAACTTGATAAATCAGGGAAAATTAATTCTAAAAATAATGTAAATTGTTGATTGCAATATTTTGTTAAGGATGAGTTATTTTTGAGGTAGGTACTTAAAAGTTTTTGGCGTTTGCTTTCCTTTTTGAATATTCTACCCTAAAAACCCATATATTGATTTGTTTTAATTTTTTAGTTTTTCTAAGTTTTTATTTAAGAATACAAAAAAGGTAGATTTCTACCGTATATGTTTAGTGTAATATTTTTTTATTTTTTTATTTATGTGGAAATTCACTTATTGATTTATTATTTAAATCCTAATTGGGGTTAATTTGAATCAATTCATCTTTCAATGTGGTTTGTTTTTAGGGTAGGTACTTGTACTTCAAAAGAAGATTGAAAATCTATTCATACATGACCCAGTTTTCAGTGACGGCAAAGAGTTTTTCAATTAAAAATGAACAAACTAGACTAAAAAGGAGTTAATGACCATTTGTTAAGAAATCTAACTCCAGCCTTAACTTGGTTATCATACTACGAGTTTTTTTTTTTTGAAACACGGATTAATGGCATCCGTGATAGGTGAATGCACAGATGAGAGCTCCTTTTTCAGGTGCTCTCTGTGAACTGTCTGTCAACTCCATATGCGTTAAGACTTCCAACATCCAATTTATTAACAGACAAAAGTTAATAAAACTTATAACTAGCCCAAAAATTACTGAATAATTGTCGTAAATATTCTGTGAAAAAAAAATTGGTCGTCTTTTGGTTCTCCAAAAAGGATTGCTATTGCTAAATTTACACATTCATTAAATTAAATAAACAAATAGTT
This sequence comes from Epistrophe grossulariae, assembly GCA_929447395.1. Lineage (NCBI taxonomy): Eukaryota > Metazoa > Arthropoda > Insecta > Diptera > Syrphidae > Epistrophe > Epistrophe grossulariae. The sequence goes on from OV839569.1 coordinate 63,162,876, forward strand.
GCAACATTGTTCCAATATAAAGGGAAAAGTGACACGAATACTAACAACGCCTATACAATTTGTTCTTAAGTGTAAGCTTTGAGTAACTCAAGTCGAAAACATTATGGTTTATACTCGCACCTTGTTTCATACGAGTCAATGGCTCATTGAGACCATAATTGGTAGGATGGAAGTCGAGATGAAAAATGTTAGAGTTCCGAGAACTGTAACTTCTAACTAATAAATTAATTTGGTCTAAAGAACACGTGAATCAATGGAACCAACCAGTAGTTGGTGTAAAAACAAAACATCGGTAACTATTCGACGTTTTTCCAGAGTAGTCATGTTTAAAAGAAGAAGGCGATTGCTATAAGGAGGCAGTTGATTTGGTCCAGTTCAAGTAACTTAGTGCGAAACGTACATATTTACGCTGAACAGATTCGATGGGTGGTGTACAGAATAATGAGGTGACCATAACAAGCTAGCATATTCTAAGTGGGGACGAACAAAAGATTTGTATAGGGAAGATGTAAAGGGCTACTAGAAAATTCTTTACTCCAACGCTTACTAAAACCAAACATTGAATTGGCCTTATTAACAATTTTCTCAATATGGAATGAAAAATAAGATTCTGTCCTTACTCTATTAAGTACAGATTGCTTTATGCTGTACGATTGGCTTTAGACACATTCAGAAAAAGATTGTTCTGTACATAATTTATAAGAGTAGTGGACCTAGGTGACTACCTTGAGGTACACCAGAGTTTGCGTCAGAAATAATTCCTCTAAAACAACTTGGTAACTTTATATGAAGAAACCCATCAGGACATATTTTAACTTTTTTTGTATTCATTAATATAAGAGCTTTGCAATCTTAAGAACTAATCCCGATGGATTATAAATTGAAAACTTTTGTATTTATATGTCTCTCGTCCTTATCTATATTCATAGAGATGCTCTCATATGCGCAATTCATATCATCAAAGTACTTAAAATATTTCTTAAAATAAGCTTGAGAAACTTAAAATAGATACAGCCACCATTGTTGGCATCAAAAGTGATCCAAAAATATTCCTTACCATATAAGGTCAAGCGTACCTATCTAGATCCTTATTTCTATTTCCAGAATGTTCTTAAATACATGTGTTTAGAAAATTCACTTCAAGAGAAAATTGTGCTATATAATATGGAATGTACATACATCGGGTAAAGCTATGTATATTCACAGCATGTAATTGAAAAAAGAAAAAAACAAATGCAAGTGCTAAAAATAAATGAAAATTGTTTCAATATCCTTCGGTCCTTAAGTGATGCAGAGATTTTAAGATTTTTTTTTTAAATTTTCAACACTGTGGCTCTTTTAGTTTTTCAGAAACATACATAGAAGTATATCTACATGTACATTAATGTTTATATGTGAATAGTTTTAGAAGAGAAAGAAGAAAAGAAATATCATACGCTCGCATACAAATTGTTTTATTTTTTTGTTCCAGTACAACAATGGTATTCTTAAATGCATTGCATACTGTTATTCTGTTCAATGTTCTGCTATATCGATTGGACATAGATAAAAGAAAGGACAATGTGCATGGAACAGAGAATGCATTATGTTGGCCGTCACTACAGCCAAAGGAGCATGGGATACATGACGTGCAGCACTTAAAATGGCACAGGACCTTTTATCGTTCTAATTCGAAACTTTTATATAAATGTTTAAGGACTTTTAAGTTGAATCCCAAATGACAAATTTTCTTTTTAGATAGAAGTGCTCAAGTTTCTTATAAGTGCGAATATAAAAATAAACACATACATATGTATGTATGAGCTGAGCAGTGAACACACACCCACAAATATTTGGAGAAATACAAAATTGGACAAACCAGACAAAGCAATAGAGAAACAACTTTTCGTGAATAGAATCATCTACCGAACGAATAAACGGATAAATAAAGTTTATGTTGATAGCTCCTGCATGAAAAGATACTCGTACAAGGACATTGTATCTTTTGATGCTTATCGTATATTGTGTATATATTGTGTATTATGTACTGGGTGAGTTTGTTGACAGAATGTCCTTGTCACATATTTTGTGTTCTTGGCTTCGTTTTTTTTTTTTTTGTTTATAAGATAGCAAGCAAGGCTTTGTTCTCTTGAAATCATATTGTTAAAAAAATGAGGAAAGGTTTTATGGTAGTGTCAGAGATTGCACCTGGGAAAAAATATTACTATTCGTCGAATGATATTATTTTTTAGATCATTGATTTTTTACATGCTATTCACGTATAGGTATAAAATTTGAGTGTGGTAAGTTATTGTTAAAAAGAACTTTATACAAAACTCCCCAAATAAGATATTTCCTACTAACCAAAATTAAGTATGGGGCTCTTTGCGAAAGTATTAAAAAAATAAGTAGATACGAAATCGATCAGAAATACTTGATAGAATTGAAATTTCTATAAAATAATACATTTTGATTTTTTCTATGAATAAACTTTCGAAGTAAGCCCCCAATTTCCACCAAATTCGATAGTTGGAGAGATTGTTCAGTATGTGAATTTTTCGCCCAAAACCCTAAAACGCAGTATTTTTGGAAATGCTTAATACCTACAGTATTTAAATAGAAATCGTTGTATGGCAGCTACCAGTTCTGGATGACATAAAACAATAATTAGAATTTCGCATAACAGGTACTGATACAGCTAGGTTTCTCGTTGTCGGGATTTCTTAATAAACTGCGTTTCAGTTTTTTTTTAATTCACATAACGGAAATAGGGTTTTGACGATTTTTTTTTGTTGAGAAAATTCTCTTATTCTTAGGTTGTTGCCGACAATTGGAGCCAAAAATTGTAAATTTAAATCAAAAAAGATGGAAAAATGTAAAATTGCATACTTTTAGGGAAACATTAATTTATTTTTTGTGAGTGGCAACATAGCCCGGCTGAACATCAACCGATTTGCGTAGGGATTTTTGTTGGATTCATATTAAATCAGGTAAGAGCCCAACGGAACAGAAAATTGGAAATTTAGACCGGAAAAGTTGGAGAATCGTGAAATTGGGTGAATGGAGGCGATATCAAGAGTAGGTATTAGATCATATTGTCGTCAACACATAATTTTAGTGGGTTGGCGATTTCTGTCAAACTATACTGGTCATCCCGCGATCAACGCCTGCAGATGAACGCTTGCCTGAAATTATATTTAATATTTATGGCGATACGTAAATAAGTTACAAAGTGGGATGCAGAACAATCCATCTGCCGATAATTTTTCAGAACAACTGGAAATGGAAGAATTTGGGCTGACGCTACAAATGGCCTGATTTAATTTATACTATTATTTATTTATTTTTGAATTTTACAAACTTTAGTGTTTTACATTTTTAAAAACATGGCCTAAGCCGTTTGCCAGTTGACAATTTAAAAGTTTACGTTTATAAGAAGTGACAATAAGTGTTTTTGTTTTTCCTTAACATATTTCTTCAATTATTTGTTTTCTATAGCTGAGTGCAACCATCACAAAGTCAAATAGAGCATTCCAGTCAGCTCCGTTAAGAACACCAGTCATCTCGTCCTCGCTGAGGGTAGTTTTACCAAAAACACTCCTCCGGGTTTCCATTAAAATTGGGCACTTGCCAAGGAAGTGGAACACGTTCTCTTTTTCTCTCACATAAACTGCAAATTTTATAATTCTTTTAATAAACTGCAAATTTCTGGGCGGTCGTGTCTATGTGGAATAAAGTTAAGGGGCCTGATTTCGTTCCCATCGAACTTTTTTGAATTCAGATCATCAAAAGAAGAACTAATCACTAATCAGCAAAATGTTCCTGAACATCGACCACAATTTTTTGTACCACGATTGGCTGAGTGAAAGCGCTATATTGGCTGCGAAGAATAAGGACGTCGATGATTTGAATTTAATTATTCAAAAGGCGAGGAAGTTCCGATGATACCAACCGACTTGCCATTCGAGTTTAGGCGCATTTAGTTTTCCGTTCGACTAACATCAACAAAGCACAAGGGCTTTAATCTCGAATTTCTTTGATTTTCGCACGACAATTGTACGTGGCGTGTTCGAGAGTCGAAACGCCATCTACATTGTTTGTTTATGCATCGGACAAAAAAAAAACAAATAACATAGTTTATCACAGAGAATTGCAGTGTCCTGTAATGTGTGAAATCCATTTTCGGTGTAAATAAACTGTAATGAATTTAATTCCAAAAAACTTCCATTCATTCCTTATATAGGGTCGCCTCTCGAAAGGGAAATTAAAAATTAAATCAACTAAAGGAGGAACAAAGTTCGCTGGGTCAGCTAGTAAAAAATAAAAACAATTAAACATGAGATTACGGATGCTGCTGTCCTATTCTATGAACGACTGGACCGCACGAACATGCTCTTGTGGTTTTAACAAAAAAAAAAAAACGTTAAAGAAGTCAAAAAGTATTTAAACATTTTTTTTATTTAAAAACATAATTTTTGAAATTTTTATATATGTACATAAAATGTACATACAACATTATTTGATTTTTTTAGAACTTCTACATATTAATTAAGGCAAAAATAAGGCAATCAAAAGATCATCGAAATCGTATTTCCGTAATTCTAACTTATTGGCAAAAACCTTAAATGCAGTTTTCTTAGAACCATTTCTCACAAATTTTAAGGGCCATTTTTGAGAAAAAAAAACCAAGTCCTTTTCTTACAAATTTTAAGGCCCATTTTTGAGAAATTAAAAAAAAACCAAATCGTTTTATGGTATTTGCATACCTGTTTTAAATGAGCTAAAACTAAAATTGAGATTTTAACTCATCAGGGAATTACACAACAAATTCTATGTCCCAAATTTAAATGTAATCGGTTCACCCGTTCAAGATTTAGTTTTAATTACAGTAGATGCACGGACGCAGTGAAACACAAAGGTACAGAGACACAGTGTCACAGAAGCAGAGATGCACAGACCGGAATGACGTTAACTACTTCGGACTTCTCTATCATCGTAGTGTTAATTTTGATTACAACCTCGATTTTACTTGCCCTTAAAGTTAAATTTTAACTAGAAGCTATTATAAAAATTAAGTATCTAATTCTGATTTTGCAAAACAAAAAAAAACTTGTAAGATTTATTTAAGCTGCTAAAAGTACATTGTCTACGGTAAGGAAATGATTTTTGGGAAGCAGCGTGTGCGTGGGTCTCCTAGTATTAATTTTTTCTAGCTTCTTTTCATTGTGGATTCTGTCTATCTAAATATAAATACATATACATATGTTTACTATGCAGTAAAACTATAAATTTCAAATCTACTAATTTCTTAAATTTTCTTTAATAACGATCTAAAAATCGGAAATATCCTCCAAGGAAAGATGCTATTCAAAATCCCCATCATTTCTACCCTCTGTTCTGCGAGGTCTTTTAAACTAGCACAAGTTTTTTTTGTTTTTTTTTCATTTTTATACCTTTGTTTCCTAGGCTACAAAACAACTTAAAATATGCAAAGAATTTAATTTCAAATGATTTATGTATAATATAACTTGAAACACCTCTCTATATTGAATGTCGTTGGGAATTCCTTTATCTGATGCATTAAATATTCGGTAGCGGTATATAGCCACCAAGGAAATCATCCGAATTTTACATGAAAAATAACATAAAGTTATAGCATATAATAATTACCATCATCATCACAGCATCATCTGCTCGATTACATATAGTAGGCATACCCATTCCTCTTCAATTATTCCTAATTATATATAACTATCCAATTAGTTCCACACGATATGTGAACCAAAAATCATTACTTTATAGCCTTGACAGCCTATAAGTCTGACAAACGATAGAATGTATAGTGACGGTATGAAAGAAGGCTCATCCTTTTTTCCTCACTCTCAATCTCACTGTCACATACCCCACTCAACTCCCATCGACGAAGTATTATACTCAATGTGTCAGTTTTGATAAAAGTCGATGTTCATCACCATCACACGCTTGTCAGTCTCGTCGTCCGACATGATAAAGAGGTATAAAAAAGTCCATAAAAACTGTCAGTAAAAAAATCCCTATATACATAGATACCTACATACACACATGTATGTATGTACCTAAAACAGAAGGAGCACCCAGAAACGTGTATAACTATTAGATTGACATGTGACACTTTGACATGTCAAAGGATTGTATTTCTTGTTTTTATATTTTTGGAAAAAAATATATATCTTTAGCTTTACTCACCATTTGTGCTACACAAAAGCAGTGGCGAAAATTATGGAACGGAACTTCATTATAGTGCTTATAGACCTCATAAAGCCATTCGCGTAACGTATCCATGGGTATGTGGAACTTGTGTGTGAATCCCAATTCGATGAACATGGTTTGCATCAAATGAATGACATCCGAATCACTCCAATCGTACGAATCAAACGAGGGCAGACGTAGTGCAGCCTTCACCTCGTCCGAGAACGTTGTATCACATATCTCCAGAAAGCGTTTCTTAACTTCGGTGTGCTTTGGTAAACTACTTTTTCGGTGTGGAGGTCCCATAGGACGTTTCGATAAACCTGTAAAGAGAAAAAAAAAGGGTTTTGTTAGCAAAGCTGGGTAAGGATTATCCAGAAGTAGATAGGTATAACGATCACAACAGCTAATCTAAATAAAAATTCAATTAGGGTTAAAAGGAGTGGGTACAAATGCAAATCAGTGTTTTAAGTGGTATTCTCTATTTTCTACTTCATTCCTAAGTTGGTATTGTGTATAATAGAGCCCAATTTCGAAAAAGGGATAATCAACTGTATATCCTCGTAATGGTCGTTTAGTTGTTATGTTGAAGAACAACATTAAGAGCAGGTACTTAAGGCGATAATTCAGATTTTAAATTGTTATATAGTGTATACCTACACAGAGTGTACGAGTACCTATAATAATAGTGTTTGCACCTGGGAAGTGGATAATTAAAAGGATTTCTTTCTGGCAGCCGACAAGAGTTTCCTGCGTAATTTATTTCAAAGCTAAGTTTTAAAATTAGAAAAAAATTGCATGATTTCCGTTTTTATTTCCTAAAAGATGATGGGTTCGAAGTTTTACCAGAACATAAAGATTAAATTATTTAAATGTGGCTGCCATGTTGATTTTTTTTTGGATTTCATTGTATAATAGGCATAATGATATGCTTTGGCATTAATACAGTTGTGGAGAGTTACCAAGCTGGATTATAGAAATTTTAATTGACTAGATATACAGATACAGTTAAGAGAAAGTAAAATTCTTGTTTAAATAATTCTGTAATTATTCAATCTGTCAATTGATAGGTACTAAGATAAGATTCAACATGCTCCGTTAGTTTTTTTCTTTGTTGTATTAATATACGTCAGGGTAATATACGGGATATATACGAGCATATCCGACTCACAGTCAATACATGTGTTTTATTCATTGCTGCATAGCCAGCGCAGCACGAGTACAATAAAACGATTACTCTCTCCATACGTTCTATCGTCAGCTCAGCAACGGCATAAGTATAGAAATTGCATAATAAAATATTAATGGATTGATGGTATGCAATCGGTGGTCTTTTGTTTAGACTGACAAATATGTCAACTAAACATTACATGGCTGGTCGTTCACCCTCAACTCATCGTACGAGTTATGCTCACTATCGATTGTCAATGGGGTCAGGAATCGAAGTATGTTTGATTTCGGTAACATAATTGTAACAGTATAAATAGTGAGATTCGCTTTTAATAAACTCACATCTTTGGAAGCACAACCAAACCAAACATTTTTAGTTAGCAGCTGGGCTTTAATATTGGTAAGGTTTTATTCCAACATTTGGCGCCTCTCTATAGCAATATTGCTTTTGGGTTAACAATAAGGGGTAGCCTCACGCAGTCAAGGAATAAACCTTAGGGGCCGGGACGACGTGGTTACAAAATATTTAAATTTTACATTTAAAAAAAGAATTGATAAAAGTTTTGAACATTGACGCAAAAGTTGTGAACTACAAAACATTTAATATTAATAATCAAAGAATAGTTGATCTGCAGGTTTTTAATAAACTAAATTTTAAAATACCAAATTTGAATATTTATCAATTGATATTTGAAAATCATAAAGGGGTGATTATTACTAAAATTTTGGCTGATTTATTCTTCTTCTTCCATCCATTGATGGAATTTGACAATTTATGGCTTGGTGAATAGGACTGTTAAGATTGTGACTGCCCATTACCTAGTGCCAGCATTTTGTTGGTTAGATCGGTGATGTTGAAAGGGAGCCGACAGTCAGGAAGAAAAGATTGGAGTGAGCAGTTATGTTTCATATCCGAAAAGTTCCATTTAATAATATTTTTTTCCATTTTTGGTTTGTTCGTTGAAGGGTAAGGTAGATGAAAATGTGTGATTGGTCAAGGGTATAGACGCAAAAAAAGCTTATTGAATTGGTGGATTGATAACAGCAAAGAAGCTGAAGCATATTTAGTTACTAAAATTGCAATTTCTGTCATATTTTGCAACTACTTATTGATTTAATATTTAAACTCTGGGTTCATGGTGCTCAATGTTTCAATTAATTAATATTGCATCGAGTTCAGCGAACCACATGACTGAAAAATTTCGATTGTAGACACGACATGACTATTCACTATGTAATGATCAGTCTAAACGGTGTCTAAACAAGGTCTAAAGACGAATTTAATTTTGAAGTACATAGAGTATTAGACGGTGTTTAAATTGGACTTAATTCGTTGATTCATATCCACATATTTTTAAAGAAATTAAAAAAAAATCCTGCCTTACATGGTTGCCTTTTCACACCAAGAGGTGAAAGCGAGGTAAGTCAATATGAGTGGGCGGATTTAGTCCAAGTGAGAGCGAGATAAAATACTATGAAGTCAAAATAAGATTTAGTTTTAATTCAACGATAACAAATCGACTTTTTATGGAGGAAAAACTTTAAGGGTAAATGTTACAATTTTTCAGAGGTTTTTTAATCCATCAATATAATGTAGTCATACTACGATGGAATTTGACACTATATTTTGACAGATAGGGGACAAACTGTATTTTGACATACACACATTTAAATTGTAGGAACTTTGGCCTTTTCTGGAGAAAAAAAATAAAAGGTAAAATTTTCGTATTTTTCAGAAATTTTTAGTCCATAAAAACATCGTAATCATCAATCAATGGAAGTTTTCAGTTTATACCCCGACAGATAGGGATTAAATTATATTTTAACGGGTAAAGAGTATTACATTTCAAATCGATAGAATTCCCATAAAAAAAACTGAGGAAACTTTTTGAAAACATTAATGAATATTAAAATAGTTTTCAATGTGGTTTTCTGACTGACGGATGATGATGACTTACAGTCATGAAATAAATCATATAATAAAATGACAAACATACAATTTATAGTAGGTACACTTTTTTAAGAATTATAATATGTGGAGGGACATAATTAATTGGAAATATTTTGTCGCACAGATGTGCACAAATAAAAAACCATGGGTGTAATATGTAGCCTTTAATAATATTAATATTTATTTGAATTTTGAGTTTTATCTTTTTAAAGGGAAGGTTTATAACTTTAAAATTCTGGGACATGATGGATATTACCGATTTAAATTTTAGGTGGAAAATGGAATTAATAACTTGAAGTTAAGCGGATAAAGTTAAAGTTTTACATTGCAGTAATTTATCAAATTATTACTTTACAGACTATAAAATAAAGAAAAAGTGGTATACAAATATTTTAAATTAATATTTAAAATGCAGTCAACTATTGAGTCCATTACTTGTCTAAAAAGGATTTATTTTGTAAGTCTTTTGGACTATTAAATGATTTGACTGATTACAATCAACAGTCATTTACAATATGTATTCTGACTTGTAAGTTAACTAATCAATTGACTGCAGTACTTTTTGATGGTTTCCAGTCTTTAAGTCACATAAGTCCAGTTTTTCAGTTCGAAATCATTCCAGTTTCAAATTTAAATCCGAGTTAACTCCTCAAGCATGTTTTTCATGTTAATTCAACACAATCATCATTTTGATGATTTAAGTCTGGATACAATAAATAGATATTTTTGACAGACTCGTGTTAAAGCACTATCGAAGTAGAAACGGAAACACTAAGGAAATCCACCTTTCCATAGTGCCGCATGGTGTCGCGTCTGAAGTAAACAGATACAAAATGCACGTCAACACGACATTAACACGTTGACTGCCATCTGACCAACCGGTGGGTCAGGAAATTTTTTCTCAGGAGGCCACATGACCCACCGGTGGGTCAGATACTAAATGTTCTTAGAAGCGAATTTTTTGAAAAAAATAAATAAAAAATAAAATTTAGTGTGTTTTATTGTTTTTTCTTTTTGGAAGCATGACCCACCGGTAGGTCATGTGGCACCATATACATACATTTTATTATTTATTATTATCTAGGTGCCACCTGACCCACGGGTGGTCATGCTCCTAAAATACAAAAAAACAATACTCTTTTACTAGAAAACTATTGGGGCATTGGGCACTGATATACACACAATAAAACATACATTAACACAAAAAAATACACTTGGCACACCGATTATGCTTTTTTTTTGTATGGTGGCAGTCAACGTGTTAAGAACGCGAAATAACTATTCAGATTGATTTTTTTCCGCCATTTGCAAAAATTATAGCATTTTCCTACGATAGACATTTTTTGCGTCACCTTCCCTATATTTCTTTTCTATCAAATCATGTAAATCCGATTTCTGTTCTTAAAATTATAAACCAATAAAATCTAAGTAGGTATACATATTGGGAAATTCAACTTAATCATTATGCCACCACTAAAATCAAGAATTCAAGAATCAATTTACTGAGAGAGCTTTGTCATTTCTGGAAAAAAAAAACAGCTAAAAGAACCTAAAATAACTCCGATCAAGACTTGCGTTTCAAAATATATGTACATAACATACATAGGTATACATAAAGGAACAAAACCCAATCTAGCTGACGGCTATCAAAAAAAAACTTTCAAGTATATACTCTTCGACAGCACTTATCCTGATCCTTCATTTATACCACCACCCGAAGAATGTATTTTCCCTATATCATGATGCCATTGTATTTTCTATGCCATCGCCTAGTTTTCCCATTTTCACTTAAAAGCTTTTCTGTCTCCCGAAATGCAATTTGTATCCGCATCTTACGTGACAGTTGAAACATCTGCATTCCGTACTATATAGTTGTCAAAGGAATAAACAAACATAGGTACACAGAACCCACTTCGTCGTTGGTGTTTGTCGTCTTCGTCGTTTTCGCCCGCAAAACACGACAATCCAAGCTTATAGTGCCTTCTCAGGGAAAAATTGAATTTTCATCTATTCTATGCGACAACGGCGATGATGCGGGCTGGCAAGCGACGGGGGCTACTTGCCGAAAGACAAGAAAGGGAAGGGACGGGACGGGAGGCTTGTCAAAAATGCTCCCAATCGTCTTAAGAAGTGAGACGTTACTGGTACATTTCTCCCGGTGTACACATAACACGTACCATATGCAGTATCCATTTACCATCCATACATACCCCAAACTATTGTTCACACGAAATTGAGTGAATAAATAACAGGAGTTGTGCACGTACATGTCCTTTTCCGGTATCCGAAAAGGAAAACAGTTTTAGCACGGATGATAGAATTCTATATTGCATGAGATTACGTAAGTTGTCGCCCACATCAGACGACCGAGCGACAACGAACGGAAGCAGGAGCAGAAGCAGAAGCAGAAGTTTGGAAAGGAACTTCTGATGAAGACTCGTTGCCATTGCCATGTCAAATGATATAGATGGAACGACCTAATATCAATCTCTCTTCTACATTTTTTATTACATTTATTTCACTCCTTCATTTTTATTTCGAGACTGCTGCGAATATGAATGCGAATTCCTCCAAAAAAGGAGAAGAACGAGTGCACCCTGGGCGATTGTTTAAAGATCATGTGGCATTCTTTTCTTCTCTTTGAACTTTCACCTGGCTCATTTGTTGTCCTCATTCCCGTTGTTCGGTAACGTAACTCGTAGCTATTTACGGTCTCACTCCTAAGCAGGTGGGGGAAGGGGGATTCATCATTTGTGTGTTATTTTCCATTTGAAGCTGAATTAGTTATAACGGTTGCTCTGCTCTGCTGCTTCTGGTTGGTAACATAAAAATGTGTTTTTTGTTATAAGTGCGACAAGCTATAATATTAAATGACAGGACAAATATTTGCCAGAAATAACAGTGTGTTTGTTCGATTAGAGAGCTGCAAAGTTCAAAAGGTGAAATCGGAGATTTTAAGTCCATTAATCAAAAAAATGACAGGTAATGTTGAAGGGAATTTATTAAATTTATGAAAATGTTGACAGAATATCTTGTAGGTATATTGATTTTTATCGAACAACCAAACCTTTTGACATACGACTTTTCTATGCTGATGGCAAAAACAACATTCTAATGTGAGTTGTACAACAAACGATAGGCTTACAAATACAATTATTTTTTGAGTAATTTAGTCTGGTTGAAACATTAAAAGAATTTTTACATAACGGGACTTCGTATAAATACTCATTCTTCTACAACAAACAATACAAAATCATTTCAATGTAAATGAAGAAAGTCGCGAGGCTGTTAGTTGATGGCAATATTGGTTGACTGATTAAGATTTAAACCTACTTCTCTACCTAACAGCTCACACTCAGCTGAGACTTTTCTCACAAATATGTATCAGAATGGTGTGGAAAATGCGTCACAGAAAACAGTGGGTATCTGAAAAAAAAAACTTTATTAATTTCAAGTGAATTTAGTCGAATGATATCGATACAAAAGACGAGATGAGAAAGGTTTTATTAGAATCGATAAATCTGAGTATATCGTCTCTGTATCGATCTTGTATAACTGAGTCTCGTCGCGGTGTCGTTGTATTTTTCTGTATTTTTGTGGAAGAAATATCGAACTAGAGTATGAATCTAGAAGCTACTAATTTGTCATTAAGTATATTGAAAAATGCAATATTTTAATTTTTTTTTAATTTTTTCGTCTGGACTCTCGTGAATTTTTGTTTAAAAAATATCGATTTCATAGGAAATACTTAGAAAGTAGAATCGTCGCAGTTCATCAGGAGAACATTCAAAGAATCCTTGGGCTGGTAAGTCGCACACTGGGGCCCACTGTATGGGAGAGTCAAATTTTTAAATGATAACTGTTACGTTTTGTTTTATTTTATTTGATAAGTATACATAAGTTCTTTCTATTTTCATTTTGTTTTAATTTCCCAAAAACTAAGATACGTTTTAGCATCCGGTTTCCTGTTTTTTATTGAAAATTAAGAAGGGCAATTTTGATAACAAAAATTATACTTAATTACATAAAATTTAAAAAAAATTGGTTTGAAATTTTTTTTCAAAATTTCAAGTTTGAAAATTAATTTTTTAATTTATTTTTTTGTTTATTTCGTAATAATATTTTCAAAAAAGTCTGTGACCGCACATTTTACAATTCAGAGATTTGATACATTATCTTACTACTGAAACATTTTCTTGAATAAAAATAAAAATTAGGTACAATAAATAAATTAAAAAAACAAATCGAAGGAAAACACAAAAAAAAACCTCCATTCAAAATTTAAAAAAAAGGAAAAAAAAAAATTAAATTAAATAGAATTAAATAAGTTATTTAAATAAATAATTAATTAAACTTATCAATAAACAAGAGATAAAGAAATAAATAAATAAATACATAATGTAAAAAGAGATATGGAAAAATTAATTAATTAATTTGAAAATAAATAGGCAAACAATAAAAAAGATTGAATAAATAAATAAGTTAACAATTAAATAAATTAACATATAAACAAATTAAAAAATAAATAAATTAACAAATGAATTAACTAACAAATAAATAAATAAAAAAAAATAAATAAAAAATGAAAAAATAATTAAATTAACAAGTAAATAATTTAACAAATAAATAAATTAACAAATAAGTAAATTAACCAGTAAATAAGAACTTAATTTAAATTTTAAGAAGAGATTTCTGGCTTTTCAAAAAGGGACCTTTGTTTTTAAATAATTTTTTTTTCGTTTTAAGTCAATTTTTTAGAAAATTTCCCCTCCCGCCTAAACGGGGTTAAATAGACCCCCCTCCCATACGATTTTTTTCTTGTCTTAACCCAATCTACTCACTCTGAATTTTTGGTGCACCTTATACCAATCACCCTGCATAACAAAGATAGGTGAGGTTAAAGTAGGAGGTCTTTTTACCGAAAAATATCAATTTTCATGAAAATGCGCAAGGTTCTTTTAAAACTATTGCCTGTAATACAAAGGAATATTCTTAACATAAAACTAGTAAAAGCCCGTTGCGCATTTTTCTTTTAAATATTTTTTTTTTTTTCATAAAAAGACTAATACGCGATTTTTCTATTTTCAACGTCACCTATTTCTGTTATAATAATATATAAAAGTATTATTCTGAAATACACTGCAGTCAACTCTGCTTACCTTGGTCCATAGATGATAATATTTAGTGATTTTTATTTTCACTTGAAACGAAGAAAAAAATTAAAACTGTATGCACTTAATGGTATAGAACTTTGCACTTTGAAGCATTCACTTTTGCACGTGTTATGCTCAATTGATAATTTAAAACTTTGAAATAGAAAGGGGAGAACATTTATATATACTTATCAAATAAAAAAAAAAACGTAGCAATTATCATTTCAAAAATTGTAATTTTGGGCATCTCTCTCATACAGTAGGCCCCAGTGTGCGTCGCACAGTAGACCGTTATTGCAAAAGTAGTGGCAATATCCATTTTTTAAAATTGTTTGGGCTAAAAGGAAATCAAAAAATAATTTCTTTTTGATGAATATTTTTGCTTCTTGCAGAGCCAGTAAAAAATAGAACAATTTGTATTTTGCCAGAAAAAAAATAATAATAATTTTTTTTTTGTTTTGAGTTTTGCGTGAACAAAACTTTTTATGTATTTTGATTTGCTTGAAATATTTGTTTATTTTATTTTTCAAATAAAAATAATTTTTTTAATTTTAAAACTTTTTAATTCAATGTTTTTAAAAAACCACTTTGGGTACACTTTTTCAACCTTAAATTGAGTTACAAAAAAAACCCGTTACTTACTGAACAAAAAAAAAAGATTTATTTTTTCCCCACTGTTGAAATTTTACTCTGCTGCTACTCGAAAACTGAACTTTTGACTTCAAAAGTGAAGTAGAAATTACATATTTCTATCACCTCTAGTAAAAATTCGTTTTTAAACATAAAATAATGAAATAGCATAGCTATTTTTTAGAAACTCACTGTTTTGATAGCCTTGGAAATTCCCTTATAGATACATTTTGAGCAGTTGAGAAAATTTTAATAAACAAAATACCAATATCGTTGTTTGGGAGCACACTTTATAAGAAATCTGAAATTAACATCCTCTAGAGTTTATACATCAAAATAGTCTGTACAAAATTTCAGGCAAATCTGTTAACTTCTTTTTGGAATTCTCAATCTGTCATCTTACTTTAATGTTAAGATAGATTTAAACCTCGATTTTATTTAAAGTAACCGCAACATAACTCCCCTAGAGCAAGGAAAAAATGAGCTCTCAGTTCAAAGAGGGATTTAGTGGGGATTTAGATTTTAAAATAAATGACTGGCAAATCTTGAAAAATTAATAAATTTATTAAATAAGTCTGATGGAAGAAATAAATAAAGGGTATAAACCATCATAAGTAATCGGTTCTCATTTCCCTCACTTAAAAACTTTATCATCAGCAGAAAATAACTAGAACATCTCTTTACTATTATAAGCATCCTTTATTATTAAAGAGAAAGAAAAACCTAGAATTCCACTTCATTATCCTTTAAATCATCTCCTTTCTTTAAGAAGTTTATCTTTAACAATCAGTTTATGCTTAAAAATGGTCAGAAAAAACTTTTTGTACTAGACTGCAAGACACTATACAATTTGTATCCACAACTAAGTAAGGCATTGTATCATGTCTGTCATCGGTCACCATCAGTGCGATAGTTGTAGGTATGTATGGATTTATCCATTTTCGAATCCTTTGTGAAAGAAAGGGAAAAAATATAAAATTATCAAAGCAAACCAACAGGACATGAACATTGCCATCCTTCCCTTCTCTCGCTTGTATAGTAACTACTATTGCAACAAAACACAAATTACAAATAAGAGATAGCTAAACACCTATTTGGTAATGTGTCCCTGGCGTTCCATAGCGCGTGACTAAAAATGGATTATTTATGAAAAAGGCTTTTAAATAATGAATTCTAATTGCCTTGATGGTAAATCTGTGCTATTAGCAACAGCTTACTCCTGCCAGCAGCGGAGCGGCGATATGATGGCGAAAGCAACGCTAACGGAAGGATAAATATTCTATACATAAAGCCATTCGGGCATTGAATATTAATTTAAAAAGAATTTATATTCAACATTGCGACAGGATGTATCCACCTCTAATTTGCAAATGCACAAGTAATGTTGATGCTGGCCTTCCTCGGGTTTCTATGGTTTTAATAAAGAATCAATTTTGTCGATGGTAAATCCTACTACAAATTCACAAAAAAGCTTTCAAATTCCAGGTAAATACAAGTTTTTCTATATTCTGGTAAAATGCAATAGTTACATATGTATGCATACATATACAAACAGTCGACTCCCTCTATAACTCGAATTTTTGCCGCCATATTTTGAGATTCGACAATTTTCCATACAAAAAAACTATCTTCTAAGTCGAAATCCCTCTAATTCGAAATTCCCTCTAACTTGAATACATTCTTTCGATTCTTGGCCTATTTCAATTCCACTAAGTCCAATTTTTTTTCTTTGGCGGAAAACTAAAACTAAAAAAAGATGATGAGGTTCAACACTGCCTTTTAAAAATAGAATAATTTTTTAAACGGGCCGCAGTGCTGCTATGATGACTCAATCAAAAGTTATTAATTTTTTTAAGTAGCTACTTTTGTTTTAACAATATTTTGATAAGATTGTAATAAATTATTGCGTCATAAAAGCAATAAGCGTCTCTTTATTTAGTTAATTTTTGTAACCTTATTTTTAATTCAATAAATGCTTTTAAACAAAAAAAATATTAATCTTTTTAACTCGAAATAATTTTGATATTACCGTGAAAATTCGATTTAGAGGGACTCGACTCTACACATAATTTATATAATGCTTAGGTACTTAGTTTTTGGATCAGTCTTCTTAAGTGGGTTAGGTTCAAAATTAAAAAAAATGAGTTCAGGAAAATTGAACAATGACAATTTTTCAACCGATTAACTACAGTTGAGCAAATGAAGAAGGTGAAATGAATAATTAATCTAAATGTTGGCCTTGAAAATTGAAGTTTGTGCAAAGTTTTATTTTTCAACGTAAGTTGATAGCCTATAAACGACGCACGGTCTTAATACTTTAATCTCTAAGGAATTTTATTTTATTGAATTTATTTCTTTAATTTAAATTAAAAATACATTTTTGGCTCTGGTGTTTAAATAATTACTTAAAAGGTTTTAAAAATTAAACAAAAAAAACTATATTTGTTTTGATTAAAGGGAACGAAAGTATCTGAAGCACAAACAATTCCATAAAAAGCAGAAGAAGTAAAAAAATAAAATAAGTAATTCAAATGAAATTAAATTATAATTTATTATTGAGAGACGGAGAAAAACTCTTGTGATGACAAATTGCCCAAGGTCTGCGCAGAAAGCCATACATCATGTGATGCCACCGCACGTATTATAATGACCAAAAGTTTTCTCTACTGGAATATTCATTTTCTAAAAGAGGGCACACAACCTTTAAAACACGACGAAACCATGTTAGTATAGATGGTGATGATTGTGAAGTGTAGGTAATGAAAATTTATTTGATATTTCTACAAGAAATTTGTTCTTGACTTAAGTTACGATAATGAGTTTTTTGCATACACTCCTATTCGATAAAATAGACACAATTTTTGGTAGGGAGCTTTCGTAAAAATAGCTTTATGACTTTTAATGTGCATTTAATCAATTCAAATAGATTTTTATGAGACATTCGTATAAAAAATAATTGTGGGAAAAATATTTAAAAAAGGGATTACGATTTTATACATCCAATTTTGACATTTTAAATGGATTACACTTCGAATGAATTCCACTTGGGTGTGTTCGTAAGCTTTGCGCACAATTTCTTCTTTCTTTATTATATGCAAATTTGAAATTAGCTCACTGCGAAATGTGATTTATTTTCCATAAAAAGTCGTAATGAAAATAGAGTTCCCGTCTCTGTTATTTTCCATGCATTTGTGTGAATTTCAGTCTTACATCGTACTAATTCGCAATTTTTCTCAAAAGTGAACGATCGTGGAGAGAGTAAAACATTTCCCCTATATGCGATTTTCTGTCCGAGAAATTTCTTAGGACAGTTTAGCAAAATGTCAATACGAGTAGTACAAAATACTGTGAATTTGCGTTCATTTATTTTTGAGAGACTTCTTTCTTGTTCTTCAAAATTGGACAATTTGTGACTTTCTGTGCACAAAGTAAAGGATCGGACCAAATATTTCTGTTTAGTTCATTTCACATTAAATACATCTATTTTTTGACAGAAAACTAATGTTTTCTATATAATGTTGATATATCAAAGAAGATTAAAATTCTTATTATTAAAACTGGAAAGTTGTTCCTATTTACGTGAAGTGTAGTGTAGATTGTTGAATCTCACTCAACTTACTGTAAACTTGACTTTTATGTTTCTATGTGATAGATAGAATTTCAAAAATTCATTTCTACTGTTAATTCCAGTGATAAACATGATTTTGCAATTTCAGAAGTTTAAATTTATAAAGGAAATAGAATCTAAATACACAAATCAACTTAATTTCCTTTTTGTATATATGTACGTATAATTGTAGGAATGAGTTACTGTTATTAACGTCATTAGTGTTTACTGTCATGATGACGTTCAACTTATTATATACAAGTAAGAGTGCCTGCCCCACGCAAAAAAAATTTCTGTCACATTTAATTCGTGCCAAACGAAGGATTATTATTATCCTTGAGACGTATAGACATTTTTTTCATTGCTGTATCACTAATGACATCCAAATGTCAATTTCGTAAAATAGAATTACGCTTGAAATCATATCGAGGCAGCAGAATATTATTACTTTGTACACAATATGTGAGTAAATATGTATGTATGTGTTGTGTATGTATATGTAGGTAAGTGTGTATTGTTTATTCGGAATTGGTGATGGCAGGCGTCTCAAATATTCAAACGAATTTATAT